>VWZD01002496.1:151333-190862 GCA_013396695.1 Sakesphorus luctuosus
ATCAGGGAATGGTGGGAATTGGAGATGATGTCAGGGAATGGTGGGAATGGGGGACATGTTGTCAAGGAATGGTGGGAATGGAGGATGGTATCAGGGAATGGTGGGAGATGGGAGATGGTGTCAGGGAATGGGAGATGTCAAGGAATGGTGGGAATTGAAGATGTCCGGGAATGGTGGGAATGGGGGAGATGTTGTCAGGGAATGGAAAATATTGTCAGGGAATGGTGGGAATGGGAGATATCAGGGAATGGTGGGAATTGGAGATGATGTCAGGGAATGGTGGGAATGGGAGATGGTGTCAGGGAATGGTGAGAATGGGGGAGATGTCAGGGAATGGTGGGGATGGGAGATGGTGTCAGGGAATGGTGGGAATGGGAGATGGGAGATGCTGTCAGGGAATGGTGGGAATGGGAGATGGTGTCAGGGAATGGGAGATGGTGTCAGGGAATGGCGGGAATGGGAGATGACTGGGAATGGTGGGAATGGGAGATGGTGTCAGGGAATGGTGGGAATGTCCAGCCCTGGGAGATGTGAGAAAAATCTCGTGTTGANGGGACTGCCGCCTCACAGACTTCCCGCCAATTTTCGCCTGTCTAACCTGCATGGGGAGAAATTCCCCCCCCCTTAAAGGGCCAGTCCCAATTTCAATTAACACAGAGCCTTTTAATTAACCAAACCCCTTCTTTCCACACCTCCCACAACGAACCCTCCCTTTTTATTTCTCACAGGAGATAATGGCAGTCTGGAAAACATCTCAGCCAAACCCAGCAGACGCTGCCCCACCAGCAGATGCAGAGGCCAAGGGGCTTGGCCAGAGCCCTGCAAGTGGCTCAGATCCCTGAATCCAGGTGCCAGGAGGTCGGTGTGGGAGGGGCAGGGGCGGGGAAGCCCTGCCCTCGGTGGGCACAGAGCTGCTTTCCCTGGGCACTCCCCAGAAAGGCTTTTCCTTTACTTGGGAGCCCCCAAAAGTCCAGGAAAACCGTGTGGGGCACACAGGGCTGAGAGATGGTCCTCCAGGGCAATACAGGGCTGAAAAGCATCTTTAAAACCCCCCAACTAGTTCCAAAGCATCTTTAAAACACCCCAATTAGTTCCAAAGCATCTTTAAAACACCCCAATTAGTTCACAAGCATCTTTAAAACAGCCCAATTAGTTCCAAAGCCTTTGTCTCATCCTTTGGCTTTAGAGGAACAGCTCAGAGCCCAATTTTGCAATTCTATTGACGGCGATTTTCCAGCCTCGTGTCTATTCCTGCTGCCTCTTGTGGAGTTCCATCACCTGGAATTGTGCTCCAAGTGTGTGTGGAGCAGCTTTGTTTACTGAGGGCTCCTAATCCTCTATTTACAGCTGCACTGACACTGAAATCAGTAAAGGAATCTGCAAAAAAAACCCACAAAAAAAACCCTTTTGTAAGTGGAAGGGAAGGAGATTTGAATCATCCAGTGCTGGAAAACTTCTCTCATCTATTTATTCCTGGGCCTGACATGTCCAAGCAAAAACATAAGCAGCCACTTTCCAAACTCAAAGAGGGGTCTGGAAAGGTTAATCCTGGCCCAGTTTTACCACCAGCCCTTCTGGGAGCTGTTTCCTCATGGAAAATGTTATCCGGGGTTGGGTTCCTGATCCTGGATGGATGGAGGTGTCCCTGGGGCAGGGAAGGATCAGCCCCGGGCTGTGATTGCTCCAACTCCTGGTGGTGGTGGGAGATAAGGATGGTGTGAGAATCGCTGGGAGCAGGGAAAGAGAAATATTCCTGGTGTTTGTGGCACCTCTTGTACAGCTCCAGCTTCGGGAAAACTCCCCTTTCCCTAAAAAACATTAAAAAGGTTGGTGGAAACCATCCCTTTTTCAGCCCCCTGACTTCTCCCAGGGGGGATTTTTGGGGGTTTCTGCCCATGGGCTGCAGTTTTAGGGAGTTTCTGGGGTGGTTGTGGCTTCTCCAGTGGTGGCATCTCCACTTGGGTGTCCCTGAGTGTTGCAGGTGAAACCTGGGGGTGTTTCAAGGAAGGTGAGTTAAAAACTGAGCTCTGCAGGTTGGGAAGTTTTTCTTTTCTTTCTACAAAGAGGCTCTTTCAGTATCAATAATTTGCTTTTCCCTCTCCTGATGCTTCAGACCAACAGCCCTTTGGCAAAGCCAAGAGTTGCCCTTTCAGCATCCCAGGGGAGTTGGGTGCCATCATTAAGGACACAGAGAAATTCAGGCAAAAGAATTAAAACCAAACCCATAAAAATCCCATTTCTCCCTTTTCAAAACCCCCTTTCCCTTCTCTGCCACCTCTCCAGCTCTTCCCTTTCCTTTCCTAGAGCTTGTGAGCACAGTTCAGCTTTCCATTTCCAAGTTAAACTTCTCTTTTAGAAGTAAAAATTTCCAGTTAAAAAACAACATACTGGACAAACAGCGCGATAAAAATTCCCAATCACTGTTTTAAGTGAGAAAATAATAAGTGAAAAATAATGGGAAATGCCAAAGTTATGGACAGGCCACTTATTGACCCACTTCTGTGCAATGATGAAATGGAAATAAAATAGGTTTATTTGAGGGGGTTGCTTTGTTTTCTCCTCCCAGAGCTGCTTTTCTTCAACCCCAAAGCCCTTTGAGCAGTGAGAGCATCATAAACCCCCCATGGAATTGGGGTCTCCTCCTGGGCACTCCTGGAGCTTCCCCCTTTTCCCAGCAGCAGTGCAATGACCCAACCTTCCCAGGGCACACATCAAAGGGGGGTCAGGCTTGGGGCACAGAAACTGGGGCTCCTCTCAGGGCTCTCAGGCACCAACCCCCCCCCAGAGAGTCTCCAGTGGGAGCAGAGAGGTCAGTGTGGCCCTTTGGAGATGGGAGCAGAGATTGGACATGTTGAAAGGGGAGAGGAGGAGGAGGAGGGACCCAACGTTGCTTTTGATCCCCTCCCAAAGCCACCATGTGCCCAGCACCTGAGAAATGCTATTTATAAACCTGGAGGAGGAGGAGGAGGGAGCCCATAAATCTTCTGGGTTTCCTTTTCTCTGTGAATCAGGAGGAAAATGAAAACCATGTGCTGGATTTCCCAGGGATGCTCCACCCTCCAGCCTGGAGGTGGCCTTGGGGTCCTGCCTGGCCTGACCTGGGGACACCAAACAAGTTCAGGAGGCAAAATGAGGGTGATGTTTCACCCAGGTGAGACCCTGACCTGTAAAAAGAAATTTTCCTGCCATTTTGGGGTAATATCATGAGAAAAATCAACACTTCTGGGCCATGAACTTTGATGTTTTTGAACCTCCACCCCACAGCTCCTTTGAGGACCACATTCCCTCATCTCATTCCCAAATCAGATGAGGGATTATGGACCTGCCTGTCCTGACCTGGGGACACCAAACAAGTTCAGGAGGCAAAGGGAGGTTGAAGCTTCACCCAGGTGAGACCCTGACCTATAAAACAGAATTTTTACTGCCATTTTAGGATGATTTTATGAGAAAATCAAATCCCCAGGGCCATGAACTTTACTGCTGTTGAACCTCCACCCCACAGCTCCTTTGAGGACCACATTCCCTCATCTCATTCCCAAATCAGATGAGGGAATATGGACCTGCCTGTCCTGACCTGGGGACACCAAACAAGTTCAGGAGGCAAAGGGAGGTTGATGTTTCACCCAGGTGAGACCCTGATCTATAAAAAGAAATTTTCCTGCCATTTTGGGGTAATATCATGAGAAAAATCAACACTTTTGGGCCATGAATTTCACTGCTGTTGAACCTCCACCCCTATGGCTCCTTTGAGGACCACATTTCTTAATCTCATTCCCAAATGAGATGCTTCCCAAATCAGATGAGGGATTATGGACCTGCCTGTCCTGACCTGGGGACACCAAACAAGTTCAGGAGGCAAAGGGAGGTTGAAGCTTCACCCAGGTGAGACCCTGACCTATAAAACAGAATTTTTACTGCCATTTTAGGATGATTTTATGAGAAAATCAAATCCCCAGGGCCATGAACTTTGCTGCTGTTGAATCTCCCCCCCCACAGCTACTCTGAGGACCACATTCCCTCATCTCATTCCCAAATCAGATGAGGAAATATGGACCTGCCTGTCCTGACCTGGGGACACCAAACAAGTTCAGGAGGCAAAGGGAGGTTGAAGCTTCACCCAGGTGAGACCCTGACCTATAAAAAGAAATTTTCCTGCCATTTTGGGGTAATATCCTGTGAAAAATCAACACTCCAGGGCCATGAACTTTGCTGCTGTTGAATCTCCACCCCCACAGCTACTCTGAGGACCACATTCCCTCATCTCATTCCCAAAGCCATTTTATTGGGAAGCAGAAAACTGATCATTTTTCAAAGGAAGCCAAACCCTCCATTTTACCAGGAAGGATCCCCAGAATTTCCTTCAGGCTCCTGGAGATTCTCTGCTGTCTCCTGAGGGGTTGAGCTCGTGCTGCAGCCCAACATCTCCAAGCTCAGGATAAATGTGGCTGCTGGACTCCGAATTCCTGGAGCAAAGGTGGATTCCAAGCAGGAACACTCTCACCCCTCAGTGCTGGAGTGATGATGTCCCTCTAACACCGAGTTCTCTGCTGGGAAAATCCTCTTTGCTTGGGATCAAAGGGCAGGGCCACCCAGTGTGACCCCCATGGGTGACCTGAGTGGGGTGAGGAGCAAATCCAGCCCCCAGAGCCCACCCTGGGGTGCTGTGGCAGCAGCAGGGCCAAGGAGGAGGAGGGCTGGGTGCCCCCTGCCCCTGCCAGGGGGGAAGGGACACCAGGGGGGAAGGCACAGCCAGTGACCCCAAAGGCCACGGAGAGGCAGGAGCAGATGTGGAACAGAAGCTGCCAGTGCTGCCAAGGCCAGCAGGGCCCTGCCCCGAGGAAATGACCCCTGGCAAGAGGCACTGCCCCCAGAACTGCCCAGCAGGAGCCACTGGGTGATGGGTTAGGGGGGAGCAGCTGCTGGGAACACCAGCAGGGAGCTGGAGCAGCTCTGGAGAATTCACTGTGCCCTTTGCAGGGAGGGCAGGAGGGACTGTGCCCAGTTTGGTTGGCATGTTTGCCCCCCATTCTTCCATTCTTTGCACTCTTCAGTTCTTAAAACACAGAAAGAGCCACTGCCTCCAGTTTGGTTGTATTTCCCCCCCATTCTTCCATACTTTGCACTCTTTAGTTCCTAAAATACAGAAAGAGCCACTGCCTCCAGTTTGGTTGGTTTCCTCCCCCTGCTTCTTCCATCCTTTTCACTGTTCATCTCTGTGCCCTGGACCTCACATACAGAAAAAAAACCCACTGTCCTCCAGTTTGGTTGGGGTTTTCCCCCCATTTTTCCATCCTTTTCATTGTTCAGCTCTGTGCCCTGGACTTAAAATGTAAAAAAAACCCCAATGTCCCCTGGTTTTATTGGTATATTTTTCCTCCCATTCTTCCATCCTTTCCCCTGGTGCTGTTCAGCTCTGTCTCCTGGACTTAAAATGCAGAAAAACCCCACTGTCCCCAGTTTTGTTGGGGTTTTCCCCCCATTTTTCCATCCTTTGCACTGTTCAGCTCTGTGGCCTGGACTTAAAATACAGAAAGAGCCACTGCCCCCAGTTTGGTTGGTTNTTTAAAATACAGAAAGAGCCGCTGCCCCCAGTTTGGTTGGGTTTTTTCCCCCATTCCTCCATCCTTTGCTCTGTGTCCTGGACTTAAAATGCAGAAAAACCCCACTGTCTCCAGTTTTGCTGGGTTTCCCCCCCCATTTTTCCATCCTTTTCATTGTTCAACTCTGTGGCCTGGATTTAAAATACAGAAAGAGCCGCTGCCCCCAGTTTGGTTGGGTTTTTTCCCCCATTCCTCCATCCTTTCCCCTGGTGTTGTTCAGGTGTGTCTTCTGGATCTAAAATGTAGAAAAAAATCACTGTTTCCAGTTTTGTTGGCATTTTTTTTTCCCTATTCTTTCACCCTTTCCACTCTTCAGCTTTGTGCCCTGGGCCTAAAATATAGAAAACCCCCCACTGTCCCCCAGTTTGGTTGGGGTTTTCCCCCCATTTTTCCATCCTTTGCACTGTTCAGCTCTGTGGCCTGGACTTAAAATACAGAAAGAGCCACTGCCCCCAGTTTGGTTGGTTCCCCCCCCCCATTCCTCCATCCTTTCCCCTGGTGCTGTTCAGGTGTGTCTTCTGGATCTAAAATGTAGAAAAAATCACTGTTTCCAGTTTTGTTGGCATTTTTTTTTCCCTATTCTTTCACCCTTTCCACTCTTCAGCTTTGTGCCCTGGGCCTAAAATACAGAAAACCCCACTGTCCCCAGTTTTGTTGGGTTTTCCCCCCCCATTTTCCCATCCTTTTCATTGTTCAACTCTGTGACCTGGACTTAAAATACAGAAAGTGCCACTGCCCCCAGTTTGGTTGGTTCCCCCCCCCCATTCCTCCATCCTTTACTCTGTGTCCTGGACTTAAAATGTATTAAAAATCACTGTCCCCCAGTTTTACTGCAATATTTTTCCTCCCATTCCTCCATCCTTTACTCTGTGTCCTGGACTTAAAATGTATTAAAAATCACTGTCCCCCAGTTTTACTGCAATATTTTTCCTCCCATTCCTCCATCCTTTCCCCTGGTGCTGTTCAGGTGTGTCTTCTGGATCTAAAATGTAGAAAAAAATCACTGTTTCCAGTTTTGTTGGCATTTTTCACCCTCTATTCCATCCTTTGCACTCTTCAGCTCAGTGCCTTGGACCTAAAATACAGAAAGAGCCACTGCCCCAGTTTGGTTGGGTTTCCCCCCCCCATTCTTCATTCCTTTGCACTGTTCATCTCTGTGCCCTGGACTTAAAATGTAAAAAAAAATCACTGTCTCCCAATTTTATTGGTATTTTCCCCCTAATCTTCCACCCTTTCCACTCTTCATCTCAGTGCCCTGGACTTAAAATACAGAAAAAACACCCACTGCCCCCAGTTTTGTTCAGTTTTTGANCACCCTCTATTCCATCCTTTGCACTCTTCAGCTCAGTGCCTTGGACCTAAAATACAGAAAGAGCCACTGCCCCAGTTTGGTTGGGTTTCCCCCCCCCATTCTTCATTCCTTTGCACTGTTCATCTCTGTGCCCTGGACTTAAAATGTAAAAAAAAATCACTGTCTCCCAATTTTATTGGTATTTTCCCCCTAAACTTCCACCCTTTCCACTCTTCATCTCAGTGCCCTGGACTTAAAATACAGAAAAAACACCCACTGCCCCCAGTTTTGTTCAGTTTTTGACCCTGTTGTTCTGTCCTTTGCACTGTTCAGCTCAGTGTCCTGGACTTAAAATGTACAAAAAATCACTGTCCCCAGTTCTGTTGGGTTTTTTCCACCCATTTTTCAATCCTTTACACTGTTTAACTCTGTGGCCTGGACCTAAAATGTAGAAAAACCCCACTGTCTCTGATTTTGTTGGCATTTTGCACCAACTATTCCATCCTTTGCACTGCTCAGCTCTGTCTTGGGCACTTCAAATGCAGAACAAACCACTGTCTCCCAGTTTTGTTGGGGGTTTTTGCCCATTCTTCCATCCTTTCCACTCCTCAGATCTATGTCCCAGGTCTAAAATGGAGGAAAAATCCACTCTCCCCCAGTTTTCTTGGTTTTCTCTCCCCATTCCTCCATCCTTTCCCCTGGTGCTGCTCAGNCTTTGTTGGGTTTTTTTTCCATCCATTTTTCCATCCTTTGCAGTGTTCAGCTCTGTGGCCTGGACCTAAAATACAGTTTTCTTGGGTTTTCCCCCCCATTCTTCATTCCTTTGCACTGTTCATCTCTGTGCCCTGGACTTAAAATGTAAAAAAAAATCACTGTCTCCCAATTTTATTGGTATTTTCCCCCTAATCTTCCACCCTTTCCACTCTTCATCTCAGTGCCCTGGACTTAAAATACAGAAAAAACACCCACTGCCCCCAGTTTTGTTCAGTTTTTGACCCTGTTGTTCTGTCCTTTGCACTGTTCAGCTCAGTGTCCTGGACTTAAAATGTACAAAAAATCACTGTCCCCAGTTCTGTTGGGTTTTTTCCACCCATTTTTCAATCCTTTACACTGTTTAACTCTGTGGCCTGGACCTAAAATGTAGAAAAACCCCACTGTCTCTGATTTTGTTGGCATTTTGCACCAACTATTCCATCCTTTGCACTGCTCAGCTCTGTCTTGGGCACTTCAAATGCAGAACAAACCACTGTCTCCCAGTTTTGTTGGGGGTTTTTGCCCATTCTTCCATCCTTTCCACTCCTCAGATCTATGTCCCAGGTCTAAAATGGAGGAAAAATCCACTCTCCCCCAGTTTTCTTGGTTTTCTCTCCCCATTCCTCCATCCTTTCCCCTGGTGCTGCTCAGCTCTGTTTGCTGGACCTCAAAGGCAGAGCCTGGAGGTCTTTTCTGCAAAAAAACCCAGAGAGAAGTTATTTTTAATATCATTTTTAAGGTGGGGAAACTGAGACACGGAGCAGGGAGGGATATGAACTGCTCCTTCATCTCCTGGGGGGGAAACAGGGAATTTCCTGCAGGTTGTCAAGCCCAAACCAAAAGCCACTGCCCACCTCCTTAGGGAGATGGGAGGCTTTCCACCTTCTCTCTGCTGAAGGATAAATAAATCAAACAGAGCCCAAAAAATTCCTCTAAAAGTCCAAGTTCTCATGGCCAGGAGTGAGGAGCCTTCCCTTGGAAAAATCATAGAATGATAGAANAGCTGGCCACAACTTCCCTGATGTGGCACTTCCAGACAGTGCTGAGGTCACCTCTCAGCCTCCTCTTCTCCAGCACAAACACCCCCAGCTCCCTCAGCCTCTCCCCACAGCACTTGTGCTCCACTCCCTTCTCCAGCCTCGTTGCTCTTCTCTGGCCCCGCTCCAGCCCCTCAATCTCTTGCCTCAACTCAGGGGCCCACAACTCAACACAACACTCAAGGTGTGGCCTCCCCAAGGCAGAGTCCAGGGGAAGGCTCACTGCCAGTGACTTGGAGGTCTTTTCCAACCCAATCAATTCTATGATTCTATTTCCATGTGCCATCCCCAGGTTTGATGTGAAACCAGCAGGAAAGTGAAGAAAAAGGGAAAATGCCTCCACTGCTCCCTGCAAACTCCTGGGAAATGAGGGGTCTGGAGATGTTTGGAGTTCAGATCCCAGGGATCAGCCTGAGCTGCTGCAGGGGCTGGGATTGTCAGCACATTATTAAACATTTCTATAAAACAGCCAAGTTTTCTTCTGCTGGGAAAAAAGCTGCAGGGAGGGAGGATGGATGTTTAGGGGGGATGGGGTGAGGGTTTTCCTTATTGGAATTGGGGAAAAAAGGTATGGATGTCAAGCTCTGGTTCTCCAAAACATCGCAGTGACTCCCAAGTTATGGACACAACTTGAAAACAATCCTTTCACTTTTTGGCCCCATCCAGTAAAGTCCTGGAGAGGTTTATCTCCCCTTCAGGAGCCTCTGCCAATCACTTCCCAAACAGTGGGGAGAGGAGATCATTTAGTGAAGCCTCATTAAGTGTCTGAGGGTCCATCTCTCCTAAGAGCTCTTCCCTGTGACTGCAGTTATTCCCACAGAGCCCTTTTCCCGAGCTCATCCTGCCTAGCACAGCTGGAGAAGTGGGAAAGATCCAAAGGTGGGATGCCCAGGGATGGAGAAGGGTTGGGAGCAAGGATTTAGCCCCAGTTCCCTGGGTGGCATCTCTGCTGCTCCTGGTGGAAAGGGTTGGGATGAGATGTTTTAATGTCAAGCAGCAGCGCCTGAAATCACAGGATCATAGAATCATTTTGGTTGGAAAAGACCTCAAGGTTATTGAGTGCAACCATAAATCACAGTGGGTCTCACTGAGGCCTTGTAGGATGATGTGGCACCACCCCACACCCTCTGCTCCAGGGTGCCATGGAACCCTCATGAGCTGCACCATCAGGGGCTTTCCACAGAACATGGAATTCCAGAATGGTTTGGCTTGGAAGGGACCTTCAAGCCCATCTTGTTCCAACTCCTTCCATGGGCAGGGACACCTCCCACCACACCAGGCTGCTCCAAGCCCTGTCCAACCCGGCCTTTCCTCTGCCCCGTGGTCCCACCTGCTCCCCCATCCCAGCTAAACCTTGGAGTAGGAAGAGATGCTCAGGGAGGTGGAGAATGGAGGTAGAAGAGGGAGGAAGTGGAAGGTTCAGGGCCACCAAATCACAGAATCACAAAATCAACCTGGTTGGAAAAGACCTCTGAGATAATCAAGTCCAACCTCTGACCCAACCCAACCTTGTCTACAAGAGTGTGGCAGTAAATGCCACATCCAGATCCCTGGGCTTTCTGCTGTTGTTTTTATTTTCACTCCCTTTCTGTCCTTCCAGTTTTGAAATTCCACTTCAAATAAATAAAAATAGCCCAAAGCCCTGCCTGGAATTCCTTTCCCACCATTCTCAGCCTCTGTGTGGGTGACTCAGCAGGGACAGAGCCAGCTCTGGTCTCCATCAGCAGTGATTGATGCCAGGGCTGATGCCAGGATTGATGCAGGTCAGGCTCCCAGGGGTGGCTCTGCTTCCCATTGGCAGTGATGGGTGCCAGGGCACATGGGCAGGCTTCCAGGGGTGGCTCTGCTTCCCACTGGCAGTGATTGGTGCCAGGGCACATGGGCAGGCTTCCAGGGGTGGCTCTGCTTGGGGCTTTGGGCCATTCCTGGTGCCAGCCCTGGGCAAACCCTTCATTACTGCCCTCAGGGTCATCTCTGGGTTGTGCTTTGGAGTTGGATCCCTGGGAAGGGTTGGATGGGCTGGCAGGGCAGGGCACCCCCTGGCCCCCCAGCTGAGGGGGTGCCCCACTGAGGGGGTGCCCCCTCTCTCCTGCTCTCCCCAGGGTGGGTCTTCACACTCAGCTCTGTAGGAAAGCCACTCAGGGCAGGAATGGGAGCGGGTGGGCGGGCAGAGGTTGGCAATGGCAAAGGCAAAGCAGAGCAGATCAAAGTGTTCCTCCTTCCCTGGCACTGATAAAGCCCTGGGGACATCCAGAAAGCCACCTCCAGGACCAGCATCTTCCCCACCCCCAGCTGACTTCAATCCCTTCGTAGCAAAAAGATCTCTAAATCCAACTTGATTCCTTATTCTTTTCTTTGCTTTATTTTGTTCCAGTTGCTACTCCCAAATCTTTGATGATGGATGGAGGATTTCGGGAGGCATCAGGAAAGCTGAGGTGAAAACAATCCAAGCCACAGGTCCCCTGGTAGGGCTGAACCCTCCATGACTCTCCCCAAAGGGACCTGCAGGCCCCTCCCCAGAGCCATCCTGGCTGTGCTCCTGGAGTTTTCCTCACTGATTGGATTAGCCCCAGGAGGACATGCCCAGGCTCCCCAAATTCCTTCTGCTCCCCAAACTCTTTCTGCTCCCCAAAATCCTTCTGCTCCCCAAAATCCTTCTGCTTCCCAAACTCCTTCTGCTCCCCAACAGATGTTCGCAGGACACCACATTCAAAAGGAAGTTCCTCTTCCAGGTATCTCCAGCTGTCAACAACACAGAGGTGAAGTTCATCCTTTGCTCTTGTCCATATAAATCCTTTCCTGGGCTTTGGGCCAAGGCAGCTGCTGTTGAGGAGCCAAAAGATGCTCAGAGTTAATTCCTGCTGCCCTCACACAGGGGAAGACCCCAAATGCCTTGAAACCCCATGGGATTGTCCCTTTCCAGCTCCTGGAGACAGGAGTTTCCCCACTCCAGGAACACAAGTTGGCCGTGAGTTATTCAAGGTGTGGTGATGGCACTGCCTGGACCAGCAAGACCTCAGCAGGTTGGTTGGGTCACCTCTTTCCACACAGGAGGATGGATCCATCCATCTTGGTTGTCTTCAAAGCCTTGGATGGCCACCAGATTCATTGGTGGCATCAGCCTGGACCAGCAGCAGGTTGGCTGAGTCACCTCTTTCCACATAGGAGGATGGATCCATCCCTCTTGGTCATCTCCAAGGCCTTGGATGTCCACCAAATTCTTTGGGAAACATGGGTGACATTGGCCTGGACCAGCAAGATCTTGTCAGGTTGGTTGGGTCACCTCTCTCCATCCAGGTGGGTGGATCTATCCCTCTTGGTTGTCTTCAAAGCCTTGGATGGCCACCAGATTCATTGGTGGCATCAGCCTGGACCAGCAGCAGGTTGGTTGAGTCACCTCTTTCCATCCAGGTGGAGGGATCCATCCCTTTCAGTTGTATCCAAAGCCTTGGATGGCCACCAGATTCTTTGGGATACATCTGTGGTATTGACCTGCACAGGCAAGACCTCATCAGGTTGGTTGAGTCACCTCTTTCCACCCAGGGGGATGGATCCATCCCTCTTGGTCATCTCCAAAGCTTGGATTGCCACCAAATTCTTTGGGATACATCTGTGACATTACCCTGCACCAGCAAGACCTTGTCAGGTTGGGTGGGTCACCTTCCTGAACCCATGGGGGTGGCTCCACCGCTCTTGATCCTCTCCAAGGCCTTGGATGGCCACCAAATTCTTTAAGATACATTGGTGACATTGGCCTGGACCAGCAAGACCTCGTCAGGTTGGTTGGGTCACCTCCCTCCATCCAGGTGGGTGGATCCATCCATCCTGGTTGTCTCCAAGACCTTGGCTGGCCACCAAGTTCATTGGTGGCATCAGCCTGGACCAGCAGCAGGTTGGTTGAGTCACCTCTTTCCATCCAGGTGGATGGATCCATCTGTCTTGGTTGTCTCCAAGGCCTTGGATGGCCACCAAATTCTTTGTGATACATCTGTGGCATTGACCTATACAGGCAAGACCTTGTCAGGTTGGTTGGGTCACTTCTTTCGACCCAGGGGTATGGATCCATCCCTCTTGGTCCTCTCCAAGGTCTTGGATGGCCACCAGATTCTTTGTGATACGTCTGTGGCATCGACCTGCACAGGCAAGACCTTGTCAGGTTGGTTGGGTCACCTCTTTCCATCCAGGTGGAGGGATCCATCCCTCTCAGTTGTGTGCAAAGCCTTGGATGGCCACCAGATTCTTTGTGATACGTCTGTGGCATCGACCTGCACCAGCAAGACCTCGTCAGGTTGGGTGGGTCACCTCCCTCCACCCATGGGTTTGGCTCCCTCTCTCTTGGATGCCTCCACAGCCCTTGTTCCATGCTGTGAAGCTGCCTGGGTTACACACTCCAGTCTCAGGAGGCTTTGGGAGAAAAAGATCCCAGAATGTTTTGCAGTGCTGGTCAAAACTTGTTTTGATTTCATTTGATTCCTCTCCACCCCCAGAAAACTGATATTTTCCAGCTAAAAGCCAAACTCTGCCCCGTTTACTCCCACACAGGATTTGTGTGCTGGTTCCTTCCCCTCTTTTGGAATGTCAGTCCCAGAATTTCTATGGCAAGAAACATCTTTTAAAAACAGCTCATCAGGAATCCTCTTCTTCACCCAGGAAATGCTCTTGAGGGATTATTGCTCTTTCCAAGGGTCATTTTTTCAGGCTCTTCTTTCATTTGGCAGCTGGAGGGCCCAAGGAGCTGGCAGAGCTCAGTGTGGGCTCCAGGGCAGGCTTGTCCCACATTTCCAAGGATCCTGCATGGAAGAGGAGAGCTGTGTTGGCCCATTCAGCCCTCCTGAGCTCACAGTTCTTCATGTTCATCCTCCATTCCTGGAAAGCAGATGGATATTGTCTTCTCTAGCCAGGCTTTTGGTTCCCAGGCCAGGAGCAACCAACTCAACCCCTGCTTTGCTCCCCTGGTGATGGCATGAGGAGCCAACATTACCTCCTGGAAACCACATTCCCAAATAATCCCACCCACGTGCTTCCCACTGGCTTTGGAAAGACCTCTCATCATCTCCCCCCGTGTCCTTCAGGGAAGAGGGAATGTGGTGGGAAGGTTCTTTCCCAGGGCACCCAGCTGGCTGTGGGCTTGGAACAATTCTTGGAAGGGAAGATGGGGAACAAATAGCCTGGGACGATGGTGAATGGATCTATCCAAGCAGCAGCAGCACATAGTTTGTGGTGGAAATGTCCTGGAGTTGTTTCCTACAGAAATCTGGGTCGGGTTAGGCCTCTGAGATCTTCACAGCTCTGAGTTCCTGGGCTGCACTTTGCTTCATTTGGCACCAGCTTTTCTGTTACAGGCTTTGCTTTCCCCAAAGAAGATCTAATGGTGTCCTCCCTGGCTGGTTTGCCAAGGGATGTTCCCAAAACACGTCTGCTGGAGGGTGGGATTTCATCCATGGGACACCCTGGGACTCCTCATGAGGTCACACAGGGCTGGAGCCACACAGAGCTCTTCCCATCCATCCCATCCCTGCTCTGGGGCTTCTCATGGAGCCAGGACAGTGCCAGAGGTTTGGGTGGCTGCAGTTGGGTGAGGTGAAGCTCATGGGGAAGGTTCATCCAGCAGAAACCAGGACAAGCAGGGGCTGGACCTCCCTGTGCCACCAGAGCAAAGGAGAGCAAAGGGGCATCCAGGTCTGGGTGTTTCTCCAATAATTCTCAGTGTTTTGGGAAGAAAAGAGGGAAGGCAAGAACTTTCTCCCATTTGGCAGCACTTCCAATAATCTGAGGTGTGGATTACCTCCATTAGATGCTTTTTGAACAAACCTTGCACAACCTTTAAGAGATGCAGTGGGGAAACCCCATTGAGCTGCACCTCCATGGACATTGTTGAGCTCAACCCTCCTCTCCACAGTTCCAGCAGCTGCCACTGCCACCATTCCCTAAAATCTGGGCCCTGGAACAGCCCTTCTTTTCCCAGGCCACGTCACAGCTCCCTCTGCAAAGCCAACCCTCGGCAGCATCTGGGAGCTGAGTGCACAGAAGTCGCTCCCAAACCACAAGGCATTTTTATCCACCACCAGAAACTTCTGTGTTTATTTCTGGAGCTGCAGCAACCCTAAAGGAAGATCCCTCTGGCTTAGGAGGAATGGCTGGGAAAACTGTCAGTGAGGCTGGGAAAGCGGAAGGGAAGGGAGGGATGGGGTCCTCACACAACCCAGGGCAGGAGGACAATCCCCTGCTTGGGGCTGGGGCTCTGTTGAGCATTTCTGGTAGGAATTGCACATTCCTCATTGCTGATTGTACCTGGGAAGGACTGCACAGACCCCCAGGTTGTTGTCAGGAATTCTCCCCTGGAAAAACATCGTGTTTTCCTTCCACTGTGTTGTGCAGACACAGAGTGGCTCTTCCTGAGGGCACCTGGCCTTGCCACTTCATTTTCACTGAATCACAGAATGGATTGGGTTGGAAAAGCCCTCCCAGATCATCAAGTCCAACCCTTGGGCCAACTCCAGTCCCTTTACCAGATCATGGCACTCAGTGCCACGGCCAAGCTCAGCTGAAAAACCTCCAGGGATGGGGAATCCACCCCCTCTCTGGGCAGCCCATTCCAGTGCCTGGTCACTATCAAGGCAGGATTTGGGGCTAAATTCCTCCAGTCCTTCTTCCCCCCAGTTTCCTGAACTGGTCCAGCCCTCCCTGAGCAGAGCCATCCCCACCCCTGGCCCGACCTCCTGTAGCTCCGTGTGAGCTCAGAGCAGCCTGCCCTGATCTCTGTCAGCTTTGCCTCTGTGGTTGGGCAAGTCTGAATCACCACCCAAACTGTTTATTGAACCAACTGAGCTCAAATGTGCAACTCCTGGAAGCAGCTCTGGGGTTTGTCCCCCCTCTCCTGCAGGTCCATTCTGCTGGTGGGAATCCAGAGCTCCAGCTGCCAAGATTTTCCAAATCCACGCAGCAAACATCTCTTTGCTCTGTTTCTGTTCATCATTCCTGGGAGGAATTGCACATTCCTCGTTGCTCATTGTAGCAGGGAAGCCTTGCACAGATGCCCAGGTTGCTGTCAGGAATTCTCCTATGGAAAAGCTCTGGGTTTTCCTGCCTGTGTTGCGTGTCCTCTGCCTGAGAACACTCACCAAAGGCTTTTTGTTGAGCTGTTGGGTTTGGTTTGGGGTTTTTTCTCTTTGCTGGTGGCTGAGCAAGCACTTGGTGACTCACCATGACCAGGCACAGGAGGTTCTGGCTCTTTCCCTGTGGGTCTGGTTGCAATTTTGGGCCCAAGTCGGGAGATTCTGGGGGAGGGCACCAGTTTTGTTCTGGGTTGGTGCAGCACGAGGTGGTTGGGAAGTTAAAAATGCAGAGTCTCATTTTGGTGCCACTGTGACATTGTAATGCTGCAGTCAGGGAGGGATCAGGGAAGTCCAGAGTGTTTGGGTTGGAAGAGACATTAAATTTCACATTGTTCTATCCCTGCCATGGGCAGGGAATCCTTCCACTATTCCAGGCTGCTCCAACCTGGCCTTGGACACTCCCAGGGATGGGGCAGCCACAGCTTCTCTGCCCAACCTGTGCCAGGGCCTCACCACCTTCATAGGGATTTCTTCCCAATATTCCATCTATCCCTGCCGTCTGGCAGTGGGAAGCCAATCCCTGGTCCTGTCCCTCCATCCCTTGTCCCCAGTCCCTCTCCAGCTCTCCTGGAGCCCCTTTAGGCACTGGAAGAAGCTCTGAGCCCTCCCTGGAGCCTTCTCTTCTCCAGGTGAACCCCCCCAGCTCTCCCAGCCTGTCCCAGAGCAGAGGGGCTCCAGCCCTGGAGCATCTCTGTGGCCTCCTCTGGACTCATTTCCAGCAGCTCCTGATGCTGAGGCCCCAGAGCTGGAGGCAGCTCTACAGGATGGGTTTGCACCAAGGAGTATTTCCAGCTCAAAATAAGATTCAGTTACAAAAACTCTTCCAAAACTCCTGTGAAAGTCCCAGGCCTGTTGTCAGCCTTGGCATCCAGGGGGAATCCCTTCAAGGAGCTGCTGTGCCCTGCTCCAAGGAGGAATGATTCCTCTGAGCCAGAGAATATCCTGGGGGTGAGGAGCAAAGCAAGAGCCCCCCAGGCTCCATTTCAGCCCCAGAATTCCTGAGCAAACCCTTTCAGTGGTTAAGGAACCTCATCATAAATGCACCTTCCTCCTTTCCACTTTCTATTTGTTCACTGATCCATTTTTGACACTGGATCCTCATCCCTCTGCTTCCAAATTTCTCTTCCCCATGGGAGGATGGAGCCTGTGAGTGGGATAAACCCTTTCCTACACACAGGGAGCCAAAGGAAGCTCCCAGAGCCTCATTCCAATCATTTTCCCTGCTCTGTCCTGAACTGCAGCCAGTTGTGCAGCTCCCCCAGTGCAGCTGTGAATTTTGGTGCTGTTGGAGCCCCAAAGCTGTCACAGCACTGGGGCTGCTCCTGCTGCTCCTCCTCCATTTCCCTGCTCAGTCACCCCCAAACCAGCCATGTATTGGCAATGCCACGAGACCAGACACCCTGGGTTTGGTGATTATCCCTGGTTTATGCATGGATAGGACACCTGGAAGTGTTCCAGGCCAGGCTGGATGGGGCTTGGAGCGACGTGGGACAGTGAGAGGTGTCCCTGTCCATGGCAAGGAGGGGGGAATGACAGGAACTTTAAGGTCCTTCCAACTCAAACCAATTTGGGGTTTCATGATCTTCCCAAAACCTGGCAAAGCCCAGGGCAGCACCAAACAGAACCTCAAACCTCATCTCTGCTCTTGGGAGAGGCACCCATGGGTGCTGTGGGGGGTAGGAGGTGCTGGCAGAGTGAGCCACCCCAGAGAAACCACAACCCACTTGGCACCGTGGCATCCAAACCCTCTGGCACATCCCAGCCAAAGGTTTGGCACTGCCTTCCAATAGCTCAGCACTGACAGAGATTTCCAGATCCAACTGGGAAGGGGCTCTGGAGGCTCCAGGTTTGCACTGATGGGCATAAATCCTTTGCTTCACACCAGCAAAGGGCTTTTCACCTCCAGGCTGGAGGGAAAATCACACCATTTGAGCCATTTTCCTGTGTTAGTCCCAAGGAAGCCAGAAATTCCTTGGATCCACAAGCCCAGGGAGTGCCACTTATTTATTGATTTGGCATTTCAGCCCCTCTTGCCCTGCCTGGCATGGAGCCCTCCCCTCCTATTTTGTCAGCAGGGCTTGGATCTGCCATGAAAGGCACCGTGTGGGACCTCCCAGGAGCAGCAGCACCGTCCCCCAAAGGGGAAAGGGAAAAAGAAACACACATTTCACCCTGTGCCAGCAGCCAGGCCAGGGCTGGCTCTCAGGGGGGAGGAAAAGACAAGCCAGGGCTGTGCCAGCTTCGTGCTGAGAGTGGCATTTCCCCCACTTGCTATTTTTTGGGTGTTTTTGCAAGTTAAAATAAGCCTGGTGGAGCAGAGCCCAGTGATTTATGGGGAGCTCTGCTCCAACAAGGGCTTTGCACTTGGCCAGACTGGGGGGGNTGGTGTCCCCACCCCAAAAGGTTTGGTGTCCCCACCCCAAAGGGTTTGGTGTCCCCACCCCGAGGTGCAGCCACCTCCCCCAGCCCCATTCCCAGTGTCCCTGAGCCCCCTGGCCCCTGGGATGGCAGGATGGGTCCAGCTGGATCAAGGGATGCTCAGCATTTTGCAGGTCATTAGGGTCCAAAATGGCACAGGTTCATTTGGAATCCTCTGCCTCATCTTCCCAGAAAAGCGGTTTGGGTGGATTTGGCAAAACAGAACCACTTGCAAAGGCTGCTCAGGGGGAGTAAATTCCCTGAGCTGGTGGGGCAGAGCATCCCACTGAGCTTCCCAAGGTCCCTGATCCCTCCAGCCCCTTGAGGGGGGTTCCAGCCCCAGGTTTTGTTCCCCAAACCTCTCCCAGTGTTCCCCATCCCACTTTTCTGGGAGATGTTTGGAGCAGAGAAGGGAAAAGTTGCAGCAATGTGGGCTCAGGTTTATTCTGCAGTGCTGGGTTTATCCTGGCTCAGGATACAGGGAATTGGGAAAAGGATTCTGTGGAACAACACAGTGGTGGTGGGGCTGGCAGGAACAGCCATCCCATCCCCTCCCAACCAGGGATCCCAATGTTTGGGTGGTCTTCTTGACCCAGGCAGGGAAGGTTTGGGAAGGTTTGGGGTTGGGGGAACTGAGGCAAAGAGGGGGAAATATTTCCAGTCAGCTCCTGCTGTCCCAGCTCCTGCCTCCCAAACCTCCTCCATGGCATCCTGCCAGTCCCCCCTGCCCTTCCAGACTGGCAGCAGAGCCTTTTCCTGAAGTCAAATCCCTCTGCCTGTTTTTTTAGGCTCAAAGGGTTCGCTCCCTTGAGCCCCCAGCACAAGGACAGCAATTCCAGGAGTGGGATTTCTGCAGGAGAAACCAGGATGGGGAAGAGGAGAAACATAAAAACCCCAAAGAAAAACCCCAATGTGAGGATTTTTAGTTTTAGTTTTCCTTGGAGCACTCAGTCTCTGAGGGGGTGATTCTCCCCTCCAAACCAAACCCTTTTCTCTGCCAGGGTTTGCTCTTCCCTCCAGCCCTCCCAGTCCACACCCAGCTCCCTGGGAGCCCTTGGATTTGGGCCTGGACTCCTGGTGGTCTGTGGTGGGCACGTTGGTGGTCTGCACAGAGCCAGGGGGTTGCCTGGCTCTGGCTCCACCTCAGCCTTTCCAGCTGGGAAATGCCATTAATGGAAGCTGAGCATACATTGACACCATTCCTGTGATGCCTTTTCCACTGAGCCAGAGCTGGAGTAGGAGATGGGATGGAGGGACCAGGGATGACCCTGGGCAGTTGAGGGAGGAGGACACGGTGGGTTTGGGGTGGCAGGAGGGGATGGGAGGGACAGAGGGTGCAGTTAAGGACAAGCACAGGGCTGGGGCCCAGGGGGAGGCAGAGGGTCTCTCTGTGCCAGGTCCTTCCAGGGCAATTCAGCCCAGGAGGTGTGAAATGAGGACATCCCAGTTTTATCCCAAGGAAAGACAATGCTGCCTGAAGGAAGAGAGAGACCCAGGCCAGGAGTGTCCTTGTCCCTCCCCAATAGGACGTGGAGGCAGGAGAGGGATGCAGGGAGCATCCCTATCCCAAGAATGCTGCACCTTGGGGAGCATCCTCACCCCAGGGATGCAGAACTTGGGGGAAAATCCCCACCTGAGGGATGCAGAATTTGGGGGAAAATCCCCACCTGAGGGATGCAGAATTTGGGGGAGCATCCCTACCCTAAGGATGCAGCACCTCAATGAGCATCCTCACCCAAGTGATGCAGAATTTTGGAGAGCATCCTCAACAAGGAATGCATCACCTTGTGGAATACCCTAACTCCAAGGATGCAGCATCTTGAGGAGCATCTTCTCTCCAGGGATGCAGCATCTTAAGGAGCATTCTTACCCCAGGGATGAAGAATTTTGAGGGTATCCTCATCCCAAGGATGCAGAATTTTAGGGAACATTCTTCTTTGATGGATGCAGAATTTTTGGGAGCATCCTCACCCAGGAATGCACCACCTTGGGAAACATCTTCACCCCAGGGATGCAGCACCTCGGGGAGCATTCTCTCTCCAGGGATGCAGCATTTCAGGGAGCGTATTCTGGGATTCTGAGCTCAGCTCCTGCTTGGAGCTCGGAGTCTCCAAGACAAGGATGGAGCAGGGTGGGCACTCACTGTCCCCAGGGTTGTCCCTGCTTTGGGGCCATCCAGGACCATTCTTCTCACAGCCATCCCAGGACATTCCATGGGGACCATTCTCCACACCCATCCAGGACCATCTCATGGCTGCCATGGGGACCATTCTCCACTCAGCCATTCAGGACCATTCCATGGGGACCATTCTCCAGTCAGCCATCCCAGGACCATCCCATAGGGACCATTCTCCACACAGCCATCCAGGACCATTCCATGGGGACCATTCTCCACACAGCCATCCAGGACATTCCATGGGTACCATTCTCCACACAGCCATCCAGGACCATTCCATGGGGACCATTCTACACACAGCCATCCAGGACCATTCCATGGCTGCCATGAGGACCCCTCCACTCCCATCCCTCAGTGTCTGGCCATCTTGCTTCCTGCATGGCTGCAAGTTGAGTCACCATAAATGGAGCTATTTTAAACATTCCTCATCCTGGACTCATCCCTTGCATCCTCCTAGCCCTGATGACTTGTCCACCCTCCTTGGTGTCCAACAAATCCCAGTGTCACATTCCTGGATGCTGTGTCTGATCCACTTCAGGCTGATTCAAGCAAACCACCATCAGTGATCTTCTCCTCTGGGAATTTCCCATCACTCAAACCCTCCAGCCCTTTGGAGCAGTGTCAGCTCCTGGACCACGAACCTCTCAGAGATGCTCCAGAAATCAGCACTTGCAGACCTACTAAAGAGCTCCAATTAACACCTATCCAATCAGGCACAGCCCAGATCTCCTCCTGGCTTGATGAGGATGAGGAGACACCAGAGCCAGCACAAAACTCCCTGGAAAAAGCATCAGAACTCCTGTGCAGGGCCAGGAGTTAGACTTGATGCTCTTTGAGAGTCCTCCCAACTGAGGATACTCCATGATGTACCCAAACACATGTATTTGTCTAAGTTTTGAAGAACAATTGTCTGATTTGAGGTGGATTCCTCCTCCTGATGGACCAGAGCCCCTGGAATCCATGAGGAAAGCAGAATTCCAGCAGCACATTCCACACAAGGACACTGAGCTTGGCTATTTCCTAAGATCCTGCTGAGGAAAATGATACTCTGAAAGTCCTTTGGGGTGGAAAAACACAGATATCCCAAACTCCCAGGGAGGATTTGGGATGAAAGACCATTTGGAAAGCCTGGAATTCTCCCAGTCCCCCAAAAAGAGGGAATCACAGAATCACAGAATGGATTGGGTTGGAAAAGACCTCCCAGATCATCAAGTCCAACCCTTGGGCCAACTCCAGTCCCGTCACCAGATCATGGCACTCAGTGCCACGGCCAAGCTCAGCTGAAAAACCTCCAGGGATGGGGAATCCACCCCCTCTCTGGGCAGCCCATTCCAATCCCTCAGCACTCTCTCTGCAAAGAAGTTTTTTCTGCTCTCCAACTTCAATTTGCCCTGGCAGAGCTTGAGCCCCCCGTGCCCCCTTGTCCTATTGCTGAGTGCCTGGGAGAAGAGACCAACCCCCACCTGGCCACAACTTCCCTTCAGGCAGTTCCAGACAGTGCTGAGGTCACCTCTCAGCCTCCTCTTCTCCAGCACAAACACCCCCAGCTCCCTCAGCCTCTCCCCACAGCACTTGTGCTCCACTCCCTTCTCCAGCCTCGTTGCTCTTCTCTGGCCCCGCTCCAGCCCCTCAATCTCTTGCCTCAACTCAGGGGCCCAGAACTCAACCCAACACTCAAGGTGTGGCCTCCCCAAGGCAGAGTCCAGGGGAAGGCTCACTGCCCTGGGCCTGCTGGCCACGCTACTTTGGATCCAGGCCAGGATCCCATTGGCCTTCTTGCCCACCTGGGCACACCTGGGCACACCTGGGCACAGTGTTGGCTCCTGTTGAGCTTCCTGTCCCTCAGTCCCCCCAGGTCCCTTTCCCCCTGGCTGCTCTCCAGCCACTCTGTGCCCACCCTGAGCTGCTGCAGGGGTTGGGGTGGCCAAAGGGCAGGACCTGCACTTGGCCTTGTTGAACTTCACCCCACTGGAATCAGCCCATCCCTCCAGCTGATGTGAAGCATCCCCTGCAATATCAGCCTGACCTTTCATTTCTATAACCACCCAGTAATGGGAAAACGCCATAAATTGTTGGGATTTCTACATTTTGGCATTGGGTTTTCCACTTTCTGCCCCCAAATTCCAAAGGGGAAAGGCAAGGAATAACCACACCCACACAGAGGGGGGTAGGAATGATTCTTCTTTTAATTTCACATGGTTTAAAATACGATATGAAATAAGGCTACAGTATATAAAAAACTCTCCAGCAAAATGATGTGCCAGCATCAGCAATTAAAACAAAACCAATGCCCTCCTTCTTCAACACCTCAATGAGGAGGGATTTTTTTGTTTGTTTTTTTTTTCTGTATCCTTTAAAAAAAACAGGACAAAACAGAACACAACACACAGACACACACACATGTCGCTACATCTCTAAGCTACCTCAGCTCAGTTTTTTTTTAAAAAGCACCTGCTTTTTCCATTTTTTTTTTGTTAAATCTCACTTTTAAACTTTTTCCCCCCCCTCCCCCATTTTTAAAAAATATAAATTATATGAAAATACAAGTTGGAAAATAGTCGAACAGCACAATATAACAATCTCTTTTTTTCTTCTTCTTCTTCTTCTATGTTTATCAGCTTAAAAAAAATGTGTAAAAACAAAATAAACCAAAAAAAGACCTTTTTTTTTCTTTTTTTCTTTTTTTTTTTTTTTACTGAGGCAGTTAATTCCTGGAGATATTCATTATAACATATATGTATACATAGATTTATCATTTATTTAAACCTCTTTGGAATGTAGACAAACAGCTCCTGGGTGTTATACAGACCCTACCAGAGAGCAGAGCACGCCAAGGCATCCCAGTTTTCCAATGGAATAAGCAATCAGGTCCAAAAACCTGGAAGAAAACCCCTCCAAGAAAAGCAAGAAGCAGAAGATGGAGATGGTTCTTGGGTTTGGGGGGCTTTCTGGGACCCTTTTGGTTTGGAAAGACGTGAGAAGGTTAAATCTGATTTTACCTTTTATTTTTGGCCCTGGTTGGTTATTTCATGGCTGGGTGAGGATGGGGGCAGTGTGGGAATAATCTGGATTTACACTTGGACACACAGGGGTGTCCCAGGATTCTGGGCACTGGGATGGAGAGGGATGGGCAGCAGAAAAGTGCTTGTGTTTTTTAATCATTATTGGGGGTTTTTTTTCCTTCTTTTGAGGTCCCAAATATCGACTGTGGAGGCTCCCAAAGAGCTGTTTGCAAAGTAGGGCTCAGGCTCTGCCAGAGGGGCCAAGGGACACCAACCACATGGAGAACAACAAAACACGAGCAGGACACAGCAAATATTCCCAAAAAACACCAAAAGCACCTGAGACATTCCAGAACAAGCCAAATCCACCCAATTTCCAACAGCCATGGGGGTGAAATTCCCCCCAAACCAGCCCAGGAGCAAGTCCCATCCCTGGCAGATCTCCAGCATCCCTCTCCAGTCCATCCTTCTGGTCCAGCACAGGTGGGGTCAGCACCTTTCCATGGACCTGAGGAGCAGGAGCTCCGAGGGATTGGGCTGGATTGGTCCAGCCCAGCCCCCAGCAAAGGCCAGCAGGGAATTCAGGAGGAGAAGGAAAAAAAGGAACAAAATCAAAAGAAACAAAAGGCAAATCTGCACATTTTTTTTCCAGTGTATAAACAGCAAACATCTCTGGGATGGTCTCTAGATGGGAATAAAAAGGAAAGGAAAATAGGAAATGACGGACTTGATGGCCCTGGGACTGTCCACAGGCTGAGAGCTGGGAGAAGTCATTGAGAAACTCCAGCCAGGGGCTACTTCCAAACCCAGGGCTGCTTCACCCACCCTGTGCAACCTCTAAACCACCTTCCCAAAATCCCTGGGACAGAGTTTGGAACCCTGGAGTAAGGAATGGGAGAGGGATTTAGCCTGGCAGCAGCATGGGTGGTACCTGAACCTGCAGTCCTTCTACTGGAGGGGAATCCTAGTCCAGATCTTTCCTTAAAAAAGGCACTTGAGCTGCAGAGGAGCATCTGAGCAAAGCAGGAGGGACGTGCTGGGACATGGCATGGTGCCAGGACAGGAGCTGGAGTGCCTGGCACCTTCCTGAAGGTGTAAGGGGGGTTTAAGTGGCCCATGATGGGTGAGCTCGGGGCACTTTGCAGCAAGACAGTGACCAAAAACATCCCAAAAACCCTTCCAGCTGCTGGAAATCCAACCTCCAGGTGTGTCCTGCTGGGATGTCCTCTACCTGTTCCTGCCCTGTGCCCTCTGTGCCCTCACATCTTCCCTTGCCCAGAGGGTGCAGTGGAGCTCTGTCTGGATGGAGGGCACTCAGCCATGAGATCCCAATTTCCTTTCCTCTCTCCAGCTTGGCCAAGCTGCTTTCCCCACCCTCCCTGTGTGCCCAAGGAAATGAGCCAAAGTTTAACTTCCCAGTGGGCAGCACCCCTTTTCTCCCAGTGGGCAGCACCCCTTTCCTCTCTGGTGCATGTTCCCTTCCCCTTCCAACCATCCTCCCTTCCCTCCTTTCCATCCATCCCACCTTTCCTTCCCGTGGGCTCAGTGGGACAACGCACAGCCCCTGAGCCAACAGTGTCACACCCTCCCTCTCCAAACCCAGCTCTGCAGCCCCCTTGGCACACTCATTTCCCCTCCACCATCAGGTTTTTTTTAAGCAATTTTGGGGCTGACTTGCCCTAAAATGGCCAATTTTAGGATACAGAGGTGCTGGGTCCCCCCAGCTCTGGAGGAGAAGGAGGAGAGCCCAGGACCCCTGGGCATCACCTTGGCATTGGGCTTCCCACCCAGCTCTGCCCCTCTCCAGGAGGTTTAAGTGCCTGATTTTGGCTCTGCACACTCAGTGCCCTGCCCTGCCAACCCCTGGGATCAGGCAGGCATTGCCCACCCCCATCTCTGCCCACCTCACCCCTCCCTGCCATCCCACAGCACCTCTGGAATGCCCTCCATGCCCTCCAACACACCCATGGCACACAAACACCACAAAAAGAAGGGATTTGGGGTTCAAACATGTAACACTGTCTTGACATGCCAAGGCTCAGGGATGTGGGCAGCCAGATCCACGTGGATCCAGACCCTCTATCCCACCCCCTCAGCCTGCCCAGAGCAGCCCAGGAAGGGCTTGGCACAGCTTTAGGGAGAGCAGAGGGGGCAGCTCCCCCTGGCACTGACCCCACAGCCACCCCCAGGCACAGGAGCTCTGTTTGCCCCTCTCACCCTGCCAGGCTTGGGGGATGACTAAAGAACCCACTTGCAGGGATAATTTCCCTTCTCCTGTGCTCAGCCTGGTCAACACACACACAGCAATAAAGACAGAGCTGGTCAGAACAGGAAGCAAAAAACATTTCCCTTTGAGTTTTGAATTTTTTTCCTGATTTTTCCCCTTCAATTCACTTGTGTGGTTTTCATTTATGACCTTGAAAACAAGGAAATTTCTCCCTGATGTGAAAAAAAAAAACAACAACACCCCAATTCTAATTTTCTGTAAGCACCAAAGTGATCCTTGAGCAAAGAAAATGCAAAAAGAAATTTTCCATGGAAATCTTGGGGAGGTTTTGTGCAGCCAGACAAATAAAAAAGGAGAAATATCACCCAGCTCTATCAGCAAAGAGTGTGGGGCTGGAAATGAGGGTGGGACAACCTGAGAGCATCACCAGGAGCCACTTTGGAGTTAATTTGCCAAGTTGCAACATTCCAATTCTCCAGTGGGGTCTACATAAAAGTAAATTCTCTTTTTTTCTCCTTTTCCTCACTGTGATAAAACTCTCTGCTGGCATAACAGAAACAAACACACACAATATTGCAATACTGAGACCATCTTAGAGCTTAAGACTATTTAAAAAAAAAACAAATACTGGCACAAAATTTAATAAAATAGAACTTTAACAAATTAAAAAATTCAAAATAAAAAAAGTCTTGATCCCTCCTAGGAAAAATCCTGTCTCTTGTAGAAAAGAAGACGATGGACAGAAAGGTGATGGAACAAGAACAACAGTTCTTGTGTTCTTCCTATATTGCCCCTCCCCAAATATTCACCCATTTGGTTTTTTCCCTTCCCCACCCCCCCAAAAAAAAGTTGAAAATCCCAAAATCCTCAGGAATATTGTCATTTCTTGAACTGTCAGTTTGTGTGAACAACCAAAGGGATCCACTTGATCCTGGTTTTCTCTAAACAGCAAAGGCTGGGGAGGGGGTTGTTGGTTTTTTGAAATGAGCTACATTTTTCTGGCTTTCTTAAACTCAGATTTTCACCCCAAAAAAACCTGTCTTGGAGCTTGCAGGAAATAACCCCAAAGCCCATCCCTCTCTGAGCCAAACTCTGGCCAAAATTTGCCTCTTCCTCCAAATCCTCAAAGCATCAAATCTGAGTCGCTGTTGAAAGAAAACATAAGGAACAGAGAGAATATCAACCCAAAAAAACCTGTCTTGGAGCTTGCAGGAAATAACCCCAAAGCCCATCCCTCTCTGAGCCAAACTCTGGCCAAAATTTGCCTCTTCCTCCAAATCCTCAAAGCATCAAATCTGAGTCGCTCTTGAAAAACAAAACAACGAACGGCAAAAAAACAGCAAAAACGAGAAAAAAAAGAAGGAACCACCAAAGTCCCATCAACTCTCCAAGGGGCCAGGGGGTGGCCCCGGGTCCTCCTCACTCATCAGCATCGGGTTTGACGTCCAGCATGGCGTGCAGCTCCTCGGGGCTGTAGCCCAGCAGGCTCTGCAGGTCGCAGACGAAGCGGTACACGTAGCGTTTCCCTGCCGTCTTGTGGATGATGTTCTTGTCGTAGTAGTAGCGCAGCCCCCGGCTCAGCTTCTCGTAGTTCATCTTGGGCTTGTTTTTCCTCTTGCCCCACCTCCTGGCCACCTGGGAGAGGGGGGACGGGGGGGTGTTATGGATTTAGCCAAGTGTAGGCTTTAGATTTCAGAGTGGGACTATCAGCTGACTTGAGCTGGGCTGGGCCAGCTGACAACTGGCCAATGGTATTCCAGACCATATTCCAATATAATCTCAAAATATTGTCCCAGTTGAACAGGTGGGCCCAGTTTGTCCCTGTGT
Source organism: Sakesphorus luctuosus (assembly GCA_013396695.1). NCBI lineage: Eukaryota > Metazoa > Chordata > Aves > Passeriformes > Thamnophilidae > Sakesphorus > Sakesphorus luctuosus. Next base: position 178,780 of record VWZD01002496.1, read on the forward strand.
GGGTGTGCCCAAAGCTGGGCATTCTAAACCCTCTGGGCCATTGCCCAGCAACTCTTCCCAATGGCCCATTGGCAGCAGCTGCCCAGGGCACAGCTGAGCCCTCAGCCTGGCAGCTGGCTGGGAAAGAAGCCTGGCAGAGGAGCTGGGAGAACTCCCCTGCAGGGACTCCTTGGCACCTCCACACCCACCTGAGGGCTCAGCTCTGCTCAGGGGCCAGCAACCAGTCCAAAATCCCCCCTGACTCCCACACTCACATCCCCCACTCTGCAACTCCCTGCCCTGGGGGACCCACTGGGGGCTCCCACCCAAACCTCAGGGGACACAATCTTGGCCTTTGGGGACTTCTGGGACCACTCCTTGGATGCAGAGGAGGAGCAGCCCCTGGCCAGGAGGAGCCCACCACTCTGGCCCAGACTGTGCCATCATCTGCACCAACAGGTTTTTCACCTCCTTTTCCTTGGGACTTGGGGGTACCACGTGGGGCTCAGGGGCTGGACAACCCTTTCTGTGAAGAAGTTTTCCCAATATCCAACCTAAACTTCCTCCAGCCCAACTTGATGCCTTTTCCTCCTGTCCTGTCACTTGTACTTGGGAGAAGAAACCAATCCTGGTGTGACTCCTCAGTCAGGGAAGGGAAAAACCAGTCCCTCCTCTCACCTGTACAGAGCCTGTTTGAGGAGCTCTCCCACTTCTCCTCTCCCTGTGGTGTTCCAGCTACTTCCCACCAACTCTGGGCACAAATAGTTGCTCCCAATTTTTAACCAGTTTTCAGCTGGACTCTAACTCATGGGTTTCCCAAGGCCACAAGGGTATGATTGTCCAAATCCCAGCCCCAAGGACAGGAGGAGAGGGTTCTCCACACCAATATTTCTAAAGGAATTTGGGTTGTGCACTTCATTCCAGGGCACTCTACCTCGTCTGGGTCGGAGAGTTTGAACTCCCAGCCGTCGCCCGTCCAGCTGATGAAGGACTGACAGGACTTGTCAGTGAGCAGTTCCAGCAGGAATTGCCACAGTTGGATGGGTCCACTGCCTGGAATGACAAAGGAAACACAGGACATTAATGCCAGGAAAAGCACAGCTCCTTCTGTCCTGGATAGGGGGGGTGGGGGGGATCACATGCAAAACAAAATAAACCCTTTTACTGTCAAAAACAGCATCAGCAGCCACAGGGCAAGACCTGGGCTGAGCTGAGAGCTGGGGAGTTAAACCCTGCAGGTGACAGAGCTTCCTATTTGCAGGAAGAGCTGAATATTCATGCCCTGGAATGCTTCACTTCGAGTTACATAAATAGGATTATTTTTCTGGCACGAGAAGGGCGAGGAGTCATTGTCTTGGCACGGGAGCAGCCCCGTGCCCTCCATGCCAAAGAGCTGCTGCCCATGGCATGAACTCCAGCACACTCCTGCTTCCAGACCTTCCCTCTGTTCCGTGGCTCTGCCCAGGTAAGAGGGGACCCAGGTATGGCAATTATTTGGCTTCTTTCCAGGGCGTGTTACTGCAGGAACGGGCGATGGCAGCTCTGCACAGGGAAGGCACAGACAGCTCAGCACGGGTGGATCTCCCCATGGAAAACCTCAGTAGATCCACAGAAAACCTCCCTGTGGCTGCTGGTTCCCCTAATCCAGCTGGAGAGGCACGAGGTGATGTGTAGATCCCATGCTGTGGACATTCCACCTCTCCTGACAATGCCATGTTTCCAAATTGATGGGTGATTTTGGCCAACAGGAATTTGCCCCAGTGCTCCACAGCCTGGGGGGTTCATGGTGTACCTGGAGGGGTTTCATAACACTGATCTCCTCTTCCTTGGGCTTGTGGGTAGATCACCCCATGGCAAATCTCAGCAGATCCCTGAGAAACCCCCCTGTGGCTGCTGGTTCCCCTAATCCAGGTGGGTGATGCGCAGATCCCATGCCATGGACATTCCACCTCTCCTGACAACGCCACGTTTCCAAATTGATGGCTCATTTTGGCCAACAGGAATTTGCCCCAGTGCTCCACAGCCTGGGGGGGGGCGTGTCGTGATGTACCTGGAGGGGTTTCACAATACCTTTCCTTGGGTAGATCACCCCATGGCAAACCTCAGCAAATCCCTAAGAAACCTCCCTGTGGCTGCTGGTTCCCCTAATCCAGCTGGAGAGGCACGAGGTGATGTGCAGATCCCATGCCATGGGCATTCCACCTCTCCTGACAACGTTGTGCTCTCCATGCTCCCAAAATGATGGCTAATTTTGGCCAATTCCCTGAGGAATTTGCCTCAGGGCCCCAGTGACCCCCAGTGCTCCACTGGTTGGGTTCATGGTGTGTATGGAGAGGTTTCACAACATTTATCTCTTCTCTGGGCTCGTGTCCCAGTCAAAGGTAGAGGAGAAGCCCTGGAGGCAAAATCTCTTTGATGAGCAACTTCCAAATGTGGCCCCACCCAAAATATTGCACTTAGCTCTGGGCAATGTGTTTTGGGAGAGATCTTGCCATGTCTGAAAACCAGCCCAGAGTATATCCCTATTAATGACAATAATAATAATAATGGAGCCAGGGGACGGAGGAAATGATTTATCCCAAAAGGAATTGCACAGGCTGGATTAGGCTGGGATGAACACAGTGCTGACAGCACTGAGCATGAGCTTCAAGCAGGGAAAAAATGAGCTCTGGACTCAGAGAAAAGGCTGGAGCGAAGGCTGTTCCCAGGAATGACAATGGGAGCCGTCAGGGCTGCTGGGGCTGCTCCCCCTTTTCCACACAGCCCAAGTGACTCAAGGGCAGACAAGCTGCTGGGAGGAGGAAATGAGAGAGCTGGCCCTGGGACAGCAGAATCCAAGCCCATCCAGCCCTTCCCAGATTGGTTCCCCCCTGTTATCCCTGTGGAACCACTCCAGGGTTCTGCAGGCACCAGGCCCTGGGGTTATCAGAGCCATGGGCAGGACAAGGCAGGGAGCTGCCAGGGCAAGGCAGGGAACTGCAAAGCAGGGAGCTCCCAGGACAAGGCAGGGAGCTCCCAGGACAAGGCAAGGAGCTGCAAGGGCAAGGCAGGGAACTGCCAGGACAAGGCAAGGAGCTGCCAGGGCAAGGCGGGGAACTGCCAGGACCAGGCAGGGAACTCCAAAGTAGGGAGCAGCCAGGACAAGGCAGGGACCTCCCAGGACAAGGCAGGGAGCTCCCAGGACAAGCTAGAGATCTGCCAGGACAAGGCAAGGAGCTGCCAGGGCAAGGCAGGGAACTGCCAGGACCAGGCAGGGAACTCCAAAGTAAGGAGCAGCCAGGACAAGGCAGGGACCTCCCAGGACAAGGCAGGGAGCTCCCAGGACAAGCTAGAGATCTGCCAGGACAAGGCAAGGAGCTGCCAGGGCAAGGCAGGGAACTGCCAGGACCAGGCAGGGAACTCCAAAGTAAGGAGCAGCCAGGACAAGGCAGGGACCTCCCAGGACAAGGCAGGGAGCTCCCAGGACAAGCTAGAGATCTGCCAGGACAAGGCAGGGAGCTGCCAGGACAAGGTAGGGAGCTCCCAGGACCAGGCAGGGAGCTCCCAGGACAAGGCAGGGAGCTCCAAAGCAGGGAGCAGCCAGGACAAGGCAGGGAGCTCCAAAGCAGGGAGCAGCCAGGACAAGGTAGGGAGCTCCCAGGACCAGGCAGGGAGCTCCCAGGACATGCTAGAGATCTGCCAGGACAGAGCAGGGAGCTGCCAGCATCGTCCTGCCTGGAAATGGGCAGAGCCTCATCAGGAAGGGCTCCAGCCCCTCGCTCTGGACAGGAGCTTGCCAAGACTGACTCCACAACCACACTCTCCAGGAGGGATGGAGGTGGGTTATACAAGCCAAAAAGAGGGAGGAAATTCAGATGACGCCTTTGCTTCTCATTCCAAAGGGAAGAGCCAAAAGCCCTGGCCTGAAATGCCACCACCTCTCACAGCTTGGGCCTATTTATAGCACTGAGATTAAATACAGAGGAACTGCTGGGAAAAGGTTTCTTCAGCCACCTCAGGTTTTCCAGTGGGACTCACAGGTGAGTTCCCAAGGGGATGGTGTGTCTTGGCCCTTATGAATTTATACCGAAGCTTTGGCCCATCTGCCTTGACACCAACTCCCTACACACAGCCAGAGAGCATCTGACACCCAAATCAGAGCAACAGAGACACAGCCCAAGGAGACAAGACTGAGGCAAAACCAGGTCCATCCCCTCCCACCCATTTCTCTCCTGCCCAACCAAAGGACAAGGATTTTTTGATTCCTTCCCCAAATAAGATGGATGGAAGCCCATCACCCAGGCACCAGGTTCCTGGGTAAGGAACTGCCCTCAAAATACCTCTGAGCCATCCTGGCTCTGCAGGAGCCTTTTGAGATCCAAGTCACTAACCCTGCGCCAAGTGGCCAGTGCAGTGCCTGCCTGGTTGCCAGCTGGCAGGGAGAGGTTTCCCTGGGGAAAGCCGGGAATTCTTGCCTTCTCTCCAGCAAGCAAGGTAGGGCTCCTGCCATGCCACCCTGTGCCGGGTATTTTGGGATTTCCAAAGGAAGGAGTGTCATCCCTGAACAGGGATTCCCAAGGTCTATTCTGAGCCGCCTGCGGGACACGCGAAAAACCCCAAATTCCTCTGTGTTGGTCAAGCAATTATGTGAAGAATGTGTTTACTGCAGAGCTCCAGGCATGTCCCAGCTCCTGGAAACACACCCACTCCCTGCCCCAGGGGAAGGCAGAGGGGCCCTGCAGATGTGCCAGCTGGGGCATCTCCGAAATATCAGCGAGGCACGAGGTGGCAGGAGCCAAAGCCTGGCACATGCCCGAGCCTGTGTGCCCAAAACCAGCAGGCTAGAAGGGTGAAGGGAGCAGGGAAGGGGTGCAGGAGGTCCAGGCCCCATCTGGTGCAGCTGCAATCAGTGCTGGGAGGGCTCTGTGCAGAAATGAGCTCCCTTCACCCACTCTGCAGACCAGCAAGGAGCAGGGAGATATTTTCCCATAGGATTTCAAGGTGACCCTTGGCTCAGGCAGCGATGCCACATCCCTCAAGATGTCGCATCCCCAGGGTTGTCTCTGCACTCCAGGAGCTGGGAGCAGTGCCCATTTTCCTTCTCTTTCTCTCATCCCTGGCTGGGGCTGGAAATCCCCCCCGGCATGCCTGGTTGGGGTCCCTCCACGGTACAAACACCCACAGCCACCCCAGCTCTGTCCCAAGGCCGGTGCAGCTCAGGGGGTGTCTTGGTTATCTCCAAAACCACCCAAAACCAGCCCAGTGGGTGTTCCTGCAGCCTGGATTTGGATGCAGCTCCAAGCACGGAGTGGAGGGGCACAAGGCAACGTTTATGCCCCTGGTCCTGCCATGCACATCCAGGGACTTCCCAAGAGCAATCCCAGCCCAGACTGGGGAATGGGGGCAGCCCCTGCTCCACAAAGGACAAGGGAGGATCAGAGGGTGGTGGGGTGACCTCCAGCACCCCTGGGGCTGCCCAGAATAGCACCCGCCAGAGGGGCCACAATGAGGGCCCTGTCTGGCCTCGGTGGCACTGAACAGGGTCCTTCAGCAGGGAGTGTCACACCACAGGAATTCCCCGGCGTCAGGGGGAAAATATGCCTCTTGAGCTGGAGAACAGCAGCTGTGCAGTGGGAACCACTGGCTGGGCAGGGCTCCCTCGACACCAGTGCCCTGTTGGCACCTGGGGGGTGTCCCCAGGGCAAAGGGTTTGATGCCACATCACCCCTTGGTCACGTAAGGGGGTCCCTCAGCACCTTCCCAAGCACTTGGAAACACAAAGGTGCAGGATGGGCAGCTGCACTGGTGCACTGATGGTGGCACCGCCTGGCACAGCCCAAAACGAGTCATCCTCACTCTCTCTGACGGTTTCACACATCCACCCCTCCCAACGGCCTCTGTTTTGTTTCCCTTCTTTCAAACAAGAAAAGAAGAAAAAAAACCCCACCTAACAAAACCCCCAGCGATGCACCTCTGTTGGGGCTCTGTGGTTTGTGGTTCCAACCCAACAAAACAAGTGGCCATGGCAACGTCTCCAAAACAGCCCTGGCTCTGCTCACGTGCCCACCCTGCCCCAGCCTCTTCCACAGTACCATGGTCCCCAATTCCCCCAAAAGTGCTGGGATACAGAAAAGCTGGTCCCCATCTCTTGTCAGACCAAAGCCAACCACCTTCTCTGCAGCTCCTGCCCAGGCTGGGACAGGAGTTCCACCCCTGTGAGGTGGTGGGAGGGCAGTGGTGGAGCTCAGGTGGAGGCATCTCCAAAAAGCAGGTGTGAAAGAAGCGGGGAAGGACCCAGAAAGCAGCTCGCTTGGGGGGCAACATGATTAGAGTCAGGAGAGGAGTCAGATGGGCCACTCTGAGCCAGAGCTGCTTTCCCAGGGCACCTCCTCTGCTCTGAGGAAGAAGGTGTTGGGAGAACTGGACTCAGAATCTCCTAAGCTGGAATGGATCACTGATTCCAACCCCTGACCCTGCACGGGACACCCCCAAGAATCCCACCACGTGCCTGAGAGTGTTGTCCAGACTTTCCTTGATGACTCCCAAGGATCACCAAGTCCAACCCCTGACCCTGCACAGGACACCCCCAAGAATCCCACCACGTGCCTGAGAGTGTTGTCCAAACTTTCCTTGATGACTCCCAGGGATCACCAAGTCCAATCCCTGGCCCTGCTCAGGACAACCCCCACAGTCCCACCACGTGCCTGAAAGCAATGCCCAAACCTTCCTTGAACTCTAGATAGAGGCATCTGGCAAAGCTCAAGGGGTCTCAGGAGCTTCACATCCCCCACAAAGGTGGTCCTGAAGGCCACAAGGTGCTGTGCAACCCCAAACAGAGCAGAGACACAGCCAGAGCTGCAGCAGCTCCAGGGGGGGCTCAGCCCACCACGGTTGGGCAGCGGCGCGTGGGGCTCGTTCCGCTGCCGCCTGCATGTCTGGCAGGTGGAACAGAAGCCACTGAACCACCCCGGGGTCCCACCCTTGAGCTCCACACCCTGGGGAGGTGAGGAGGGCACTGAGCTCATGTGGAGGCAGAAAGCAGAAGGTGCTGCTGGTCATCCCTGAAGTCTGTATGACCCAGAAGGAGAAGGTGACACCATCCCCTGCACCGCACGGGGTCACAGGGGCTGTTGTGCTGCAGCACAAGCCCTGTGAGGAGCACCTGAGGGAGCTGGGGTTGTGCACTCTGGAGAGGGGGAGGCTCAGGGGGGACCTTCTCACTCTCCACAACTCCCTGACAGGAGGGTGTAACCAGGGGTGGGTCGGGCTCTTCTCCCAGGGAACCAGTAGTAGGACAGGAGGACAGACTTGAGCTGCACCACAGGAGGTTTAGGGTGGACATTGGGAAGAAGTTCTTTACAGAGTGACTGGGCATTGGAATGGGCTGCCAAGGGACATGGTGGAGTCACCATCCCTGGAAGTTTTTAAGATGAGACTGGATGTGGCACTCAGTACCATGGTCTGGTGGTGTTTAGTCAAAGGTTGATGATCTCAGAGGTCTCTTCCAACCCAGCTGCTTCTGTGATTCTGTGACTGTGACTGCTGGGGTGGGTTCCTGCACCCCCAAATCCCCCTGACTCAAGGGACACGTGGCTGCAGGTGCCCAATCAGGCACACTGCTCCAGCAGTGCAGGAAGGATGAGGATATTTCTGGGAATGCTACAGCACAGGCTCTGGATGTGCAGGACAGAGGGGTCACTGCAGTGTGGCAGGAGAGGGGCTGCTGGTGGAGTTTTGGATGCTGACAGCCACAGCCCGTGGGGGAATGTGCTGCGGGAGCTTCAGAGCAGCAGCACAGCACCAAGAAGAGAAGCAGCACACGAGGGTGTCCTGAAAGAGACCCACTTTCTTTGGCACCCACTCGACTTTCTTGAAAAACAGCAGCTGTGTGTGCTTTCACTTCTGGGTCACTGATAAGCATCTCTCTGAAACAGAGGCTGCAGCCTCTGCACCACAGACAAACATGGGCTTGGAAGGCAAATTTGGGCCCCATCCACACAGCCCTGGGACTGCTGATAGCAAGGACCAGGGTCACATCTGGCCTGGGCAAAAAGGTGTGGTGGAGAGAAGCCTCTGGGTGCTCAGGGGAGACAACATCTCTGAGAGGGGGCTGCTCCCTGCACTGCCTCCTGGGTTCTTCCAGGGCAGGATGATAACAGGATAACACCAGTCTGAGAGACGAACTCGAGGGGCATTAACTCTTTAGGTGCTGAGATCTTTGGAGGCATCAACAGCTTCCCAAAAGGGCAAGGACAGCACCACCAGTGCACAAGCAGCCTTGCAGATGTGGGATCAAGGTCTGGTTTGCACCCACTTCACCTTTCCCATCCCTCTTTGATCCCTTTCTCTCCTGGACACGAGGGCAGGGCCCTGCAGTGCCTGTTCAGTGATGTGGAGCAGAGCTGAGCACACTGAGCTCTGGGGCTGCAGCAGCACAGACACAGCAGGGCCGGTGGAAAGCCCCAGCCCCAGCCCCAGCTCACCCACAGCCCCATTCCCAGCCCCTGCCCCAGCCCCATTCACAGCCTCTGCCCCAGTCCCAGTCCCAACCCCAGCCCCATTCCCAGCCCTAGCCCCCTTCCCATTCCCATTCCCATTCCCAGCCCCAGCCCCAGCCCCAGTCCCAGCCCCAGCCCCAGCCCCAGTCCCAGCCCTAGCACATCCTGGCCTCCANTCACCCACAGCCCCAGCCCCTGCCCCAGGCCCATTCCCATTCCCATTCCCATTCCCATTCCCAGCCTCATTCCTAGCCCCTGCCCCAGCTCCAATTCCATTCCCATTCCCAGCCCCAGCCCTAGCCCCATTCCCAGCCCCAGGCCCAAGCCCATTCCCATTCCCAGCCCCGGCAAGGCTCAGTCAGCCACACCACAGGGCACACGGAGCCCACACCTCGGCTCCCACCCACACAGCTGCTCCAGGGCAGCCAGAACCAGCTCTGTGCCATGGCCATGGCAAAGCAGCCACAGCAAGGCCTGAACCTCCTGTGGACCTGCAGCACCAGCACAGCAGGAGCAGCTGGTCAGGGCAGTGCAAAGGTGACTTAGGGCTGCAGATCAGAGCCCAGCGTGGTCAGTGCCCCCAGCACGGGCTGCCCACTCTGCTGCCCACCAGCTGTGTTTGTCCATGTGGCATCGGGTCTCACAGAGGGTGCTGGTGGCCATGGGAGTGCAGGATCCAGCTATGGCACAGCCCCACGGCTGAGCTCAGCTTAGCCCAGCTGGGCACAGGGACAGAGGGGTCTGTGCCATGTTCCAGCAGGAACTGAGCCCGAGCCACCCACCCACACCAACCACTGCCCTGCTGCTCAGGGAGGGAGCTCAGACTGAGCTCAGCTGAGCCAAGGTGAGGTTCAGCAGCCAACACACATCCTGCCCCACAGCCTGCCTGAATTTAATAGATGCATTCTGTGTCCTGGCAAAAAACCCAGACCTGGCTTAATGCAGAATCAGAGAATCTCCTGAGTTGGAAAGGACCCACAAGGATCATCCAGTCCATCTCCTGGCCTTGCAGAGACACCCCAACAATCCCACCCTGGCCCTGAGAGGATCATCCAAACCCTCCTGGAGCTCTGGCAGCCTTGGGGCTGTGCCCACTGCCATGGGGAGCCTGGTCAGTGCCCACCACCCTCTGGGGGAAGGACCTTTCCTTGAGAGCCAACCTAACCCTGCCATGACACAGCTTCATGCCATTCCCCCAGGTGAGACTCAAGCAGGCCAAGCTCTGGCTCCAACCCAGGTGTCCAGAGCTGGTCCTCCCTGCAGCTCTGGAAACTGAAGTTCACCAACTCCTGAGCAATTACATTTCTCCTTCCAAAAAAAGATAAGAAAATTGCATCAACCTCTATCTGAGCAACCATGGCAACCTGTTAAATTAGGTCAAGATGTGGGGGCAGATAAGGAGGCTTTGAAAAGCTCTCGGAGCTGGTGAAGAACACATCAAACACCAACGGAGCTTCCGCCAAAATGCACCTTCTCAGCCCAGGCTGCGCCTCCCGGGGCAGATACCATCAGAGACGTGCTGTGACAGGGCACAGGGCCACCTCCCCCGGGCCACCACAAAAACAGGGTCCTGGTAACACAACCTGAAAAATATTGTCAAGTTCTCAACCACCAGAAAGCCCTGGAGATGAAGATGTGATGGCCCAGCTTCACCCTCCCAGAGGGAGGTGCCCACCTTTGGGTGCTGGAGGTGCCCTCAAGGAACCACCTGAGAGAGGAATGGATTGTGGGGTCTTGGTGGTGTTGGCCCCTGGGCTCTCTGTGCCCTGCTCAGCTGGTTTGGAGGCTCCACCTCCCCAGCAGAGCCCCAGAGAGAGCCCAGACTCCGAGTTCCTCTGCTGGAGCTGTCAGACAGCACTTCCTCCACCCCAAGGAAAGGAAAGGTGGTGGAGAGCAAAGCAAAAAGAAGCCCCAAGAGCTCTGCCTGAGTCTCCACTCCTTGCTCAGCTGGCCCAAGACAGACCTCCAGCAGTTCTGGCCAGCCTGAATGGGGCTTTTTTGCAGAACTGCATCAACAAGGAGTTCAGAAGTGCCCAGTTCTCCTCCAGTCTGTAACACAACACGTTCTCACTCACCCTCAGTGTGACCCAGCTCTGCTCTGCACCAACACTGGGCCCCTTCTGGCACAGAAAACAAGGAGCTGACAGGCCAGGGGGCTTTAAAAAGGATCAGAGGACACCTCTGGAGTCACCTGCCTGCAAAGATCATTCCCAATGGCAAAGCAGGACTGAATATGGCCCTTGGAGTGAGCAAGCACAGCTCCAACCCAAAGATTTCTGAGTGACCCTGGATTTTCCTCTCCAAATTTCAACTCTGTCCAATGAAGCAATGCAAAAATAAACTTATTGATTACACCAAAGTGCCTGAGCCAAGGGATGTTCCTCCCAGCTCAAAAGGGGGTTTAAAACCAGGGGAGGGAAAATATTACACAGCACCAAGTGTTTGGAATTGTGCTCTGGCACTGCAGCAGCCCAAGTTTCCCCTTCCTGGTGGCACCAGTCCAAGGACAGCCTTTGGGGTGCTGATATTCCTTGGAAAAACACAGGGTCCAGCTGCTGGCTCCAGCTCCCTGCCTCTCTCCAGGGTGATTCTTCTCCACTCTTTGCCATGAGCTGCAGTGAATGTGGAGGGAAACATCCAGCTTGGAAAACAAAGCTCCCAGTTGTGCCAGCACCTCAGTTTGCCCAGCTGGTAAAATGCATCCAGTGCTCCTGCCCAGGCACTGGGTCCCCAACCCATGGGCTGCAGGGAAAGGCATTACTGGGAGAAAATAAGAATAAAAATGGCTAAGTTGTGCTCACTGGTCTGTTCTCACAGGAACAGCCATTTCCATGGCACAGCAGAGCATGAGGACCCTGGGCATGGTCCCTCCTACCCCTCCTGCCTCTCCCCCCACATCCCCCAGCCAAAATCCTTTCAGGAACAGCAGAGCACATTTGTATTTTATACAGACTTGGTGTAGTCTCACTGAGCAGGCAGGCCTGAGCTTTCTTTCTAACTAAAGCTATAGCAACAAACCACTTCCTTTTTTACACTCCTAAAATTATCTCCCCACCTCTCCCTCCTTCTGCCCCTCTCCCCACCCTCCCCCAGAGCTCGAGATCAGCCCTGAGATGAGCCCTATGTGCGTGGGAGGAGATTTCAGGGCCACTCACACCTCAGGATCTGCTCTGAACCTGCTGCTGCTGATCTTTATCTGCACAAACTCTTTCCCCAGCTGCTCCCAGCCAGGGCAGGAGAGATCCGAGTGTGCAGAGCAAGGGCACTCAAAACCTGCTGCCAGGGAACAGCCATGGCAGGGCAGGGCTGGAAGGGATGACCTCAGGTTTAGCTGGAAGCCCCATCTCCATGTGTGGAGATGCCACATCCCTGCAGGGCTGGCACACAAGAAGAGCTTCCCTGGCCTGTCACCTTCTCATCAATCCCACCACAGGGAATGGAAGATGTTCGGGACTGCTGAGGCACCATCCCACCCCTGCCCCACACCACGGTGCAGAGCAAGAGCAAAGGACAACTTGTGCCACCAGGGGAGAAGATGAGTCTCATCCCATAGCAGAGCTGGAGAGGCTCCTGGCCCAGGGAGGGAGATCAGTCCCATCCCACAGCACAGAGCGAGAGGCTCCTGCC
>VWZD01002496.1:199225-225399 GCA_013396695.1 Sakesphorus luctuosus
CACTCTGCAACTCCCTGCCCTGGGGGACCCACTGGGGGCTCCCACCTGCACCTGGGGGTACATATCTTGGGGGGAGTCACTGGTTGGATCCAGAGGAGGAGCAGAACCTGGACAAGAGGAGCCCACCACTCTCCACCTGCCTGCAACTCTCAGCTGCACCAGCACCAGGTTTTCCACTTTGGACTTTTTCTTTGCACTCGGGGGAACCCCGTGGGGCTCAGCACAGGGGCCACCAAACCCCCCTGTGTTTGTGCCCCAGGGGGCTGGGTTACACTGCTGGGCTTTGGGGGTTAAACCCAATTTCTCTTTGTGCCATTGCATTCATTATAACATTGTTATTAAATTGTAACTCTGACTTATAATCTCTTTGGTGTTGCATTCATTTCTCCTGCCAGTTTCCCTTTAAACCAGCATAGGGGGCTCAAACCCAACCCCAGAAGGCACACGGGTTGGGGAAGGACTCTGGTGGCACTTCACACAGACGGGAAGCAGCACCGCTGTTGGCACAGCGAGAGCTCAGCAAACCCTGGGGTTAAGCCCAGCTTTACCTCGGCTGGCACGGCCCATGCACATGTTGTCGGGGGTCACCACCTCCTGCTTGATGCTGAAGTAGTCTGTGTGCAGGGGGTCGCTGGGCACGGGGTCCCGCAGCAGCCCCGATGGGTACTCGCTCTCGTACTTGAGGGACAGCAGCTCCTCGGAGCTGATGGGGTGCAGCGTCTGGTAGGACTCGGTGATGAAGCTGGGCTCGGAGAACTCCGAGGGTGGCACACACTGGGCATGCTCAATGCCATAACCTGGGGGGAGACAGGAGCATCACACACCATCCCAAGCAGCTCCCTCTCCAGCCTGCCCACCCCCAGGAACATCACACACCGTTCCAAGCAGCTCCCTCTCCAGCCTGCCCACCCCCAGGAACATCACACACCATCCCAAGCAGCTCCCTCTCCAGCCTGCCCACCCCCAGGAACATCACACACCATCCCAAGCAGCTCCCTCTCCAGCCTGCCCACCCCCAGAAGCAGCTCCCTCTCCAGCCTGCCCACCCCCAGGGAGGTCAGAGTCTTTGGATATAAAGCACCTGGCACACACTGGGCATGCTTAATGCCATAACCTGGAGGGAGACAGGAGCATCACACACCATCCCAAGCAGCTCCCTCGCCAGCCTGCCCACTGTGGGAATTGATTTACAGTATCTAGAATGGAAAAAATCCTGCCAGAAATGGACTTGTGAAGAAAATGAAGAAGCCACCTCTAATGCCTTCACAACTGATGTTTTTAATGATGTTTAAATTATTGTTTAAATGTCTTTTTGCAAAGTCACTGCTTCTCCTTCCCAGGATACCTTGAGATAGCTGCTGTCTCAGGGGTCTGGAGGGAAGTTGTGACATGGATGTTACCAACCCCTTGATATTGAATGTAAATCCCCTGATTCCCACTGGCCCACAGCCAACCCCCCTCTTGTTTCCTGTTGGTGGGGTTTGGATCCCTCCAAGGTCCATATAAACCCTGCCCTGCAGCAATAAACCCTCTCTCTGTCCTCCCTCTCCTGTGGTCTCTGTGTCGTCCTTGTCAGGCTCTCTGGGACCACATGGTCAGGGGCAGAGGGGGAGCACATTTCTCCCAGGTAATGGACTGGACAGGACCTGGAGAACCCACCCAACCATTGCAGATGGTGCCCCACTTCAGCCCACCCCCAGGGAGATCAGAGTCTTTGGATATAAAACCCCTGGCACAGCTGGGCACGAGTTTTTGGGTGAGGTTTCCAAAGGCTACAGAGATGGTGTCTCAGAAAATAAGAGATTCTCAATCATCAGTGAAGAGCTGACGGGAAGTCTTTGGATACAAAACACTTGGCACAGCTGGGCACGGGTTTGGGGTAAGGTTTCTAAAGGCTACAGAGATGGTGTCTTAGAAAATAAGAGATTCTCAACCATCAGCATGGATATGAAACATCTGGCACAGATGGGCACGAATTTTGGGTAAGGTTTCTAAAGGCCACAGAGATAGTGTCTTAGAAAAAGAGACATTCTCAACCATCAGCAAAGAGCTGATGGGAAGTCTTTGGATATAAAACCCCTGGTACAGCTGGGCACAAGTTTTGGCTGAGGTTTCTAAAGGCTACAGAGATGGTGTCCTAGAAAACCAGATACTCAACAATCAGCTAAGAGCTGATGGGAACTCCTTGGATATAAAACCCCTGGCACAGCTGGGCATGAGTTTTGGATGAGGTTTCTAAAGGCCACAGAGAGGGTGTCTTAGGACATTCTCAACCATCAGCAAAGAGCTGATCAGAGTCTTTGGATAACACCTGGTACAGCTGGGCACGAGTTTTGGGTGAGGTTTCTAAAGACTACAGACATGGTACCCTAGAAAACAAGAGATTTTCCATCAGCAAAGAGCTGATGGGAAGTCTTTGGATATAAAACATCTGGCACAGCTGGGCATGGGTTTGGAGTAAGGTTTCTAAAGGCTACAGAGATGGTGTCCTAGAAAACAAGATACTCAACAATCAGCAAGGAGCTGATGGGAACTCCTTGGATATAAAACCCCTGGCACAGCTGGGCCCGAGTTTTGGGTGAGGCTTCTAAAGGCTACAGAGATGGTGTCCTAGAAAATAAGAGATTTTCCATCAGTAAAGAGCTGATGGGAACTCTTTGGATATAAAACCCCCGGCATAGCTGGGCACAAGTTTTGGGTAAGGTTTCTAAAGGCTACAGAGATGGTGTCTTAGAAAAGATGAGACTCTCAACCATCAGCAAAGAGCCTGGCACCAAACTCCTCTCAGGAGAGATGCCAGAGGGAAAAAGCTGGGAAATCAGGAAGAATGGAATCTCACAATGGAGATAGAGGGCAAAAATGGTTCACTGATGACTGGAATAGGTGAGTCATTCCCACAGTCCCCTCTCCTCACTGGCCAGAGCCTGGAATCCCAATTCACTGAATCATGGAATCCCAGAGTGGTTTGGGTGGGAAGGGCATGGGCAGGGACACCTCCCACCAGCCCAGGTTGCTCCAAGCCCCATCCAACCTGGCCTTGGACACTTCCAGGGATGGGGCAGCCACAGCTCCTCTGGGAAAGCTGTGCCAGGGCCTGCCCACCCTCTGAGTAAGGAATTTCTCCCTAGCACCTCATCTAAATCTCTCCTCTTCAGCTCACTTGGGTTTTTTCTGTTGGTTCATAAAATACCTTCCAGATTTCAAACACACCTAAAGAACATCTCCAAACAATGGCAATGGGAAGTGCAGGACTGAGGACTCATCCCTTTCCTTGCTAAGTTCCTTCCCAACAGCCCAGAACTAAGCCTTGTTCCCCCATTCCCTCCCCTTCTTGGTAAGTTTTTTATAATTCCTCATTCTCAGGAGAGCTGAGGTTGCTTCCAAGCTCTGCTGAGCTCCAACTTCAGCCAAACACCACCTGCAAAATCAGATTACGGCACTCAAAGCAGCCCCCAAAAACACAGATGGCTTCGAAATAAACCCCAACCCCAGCCTGACTTTGCGGAGTCCTCATGTGATGCAGCCAAACCTCTCCCAAGAGGCACTTCCATGCCTGGAAGCACCAGAATGACCCTGAGGATTAATTGAGACTTACTAACGAAGTAGTCTGAGGTGTAGCGAGACTCGGGGTACGTCGCACTCCCTCCGTTTGCTGGGAATGGTTTTACCTCTTCTGCCAAGAGGAAAGGAAGGAAATGTCACACATTGTGCTTTGCAAGACTCGCTGTAACACAAGAGAGGTCTGAACTTCCTAAAATGCTCCTCTCTGGGTTAAACTGGGACGTTCAAAGCAGTAAAATTTAATCAAGAGTCGAAATCCCACAAAACCTGAGGAATCCTTGCTGAAGGTTTGGCCAAATTTAAACCAACCCAACCCAACCAGCAGTGACTTTCTCAGTCAAAGGCTCCAGGTGGTTCTGAAACACCAGTTGCATCATTTCCTTGCTTGCCTTGGGCTTTGTTGTCTCCCACCCTCCCGAGGGTTCTGATCACACTTCCATGTGTGAGCTCCCGAAAACACTCCCCACACAAGGACAGTTGTTTGCCTGAAACCCCCTATTTTTAGACCAGCAATAGGTGTGTGTGAGGGAGTGGGTTACACACACCCAACCCAGCTCCTCTAACCCCTAATTAATTCTAATTCCCAACCTGGTGCAGGGAGCACATTCCATGTCCAAAAAACTGCTTCTTCCCACTTTCCATGCCCCCCCTCCTGACCCAGACCCCACCATGTGTATGTGGGCAGAGTGCCAAATTTCAGCCTCTCCATAGGCATAATTCACTGGGAAACAGAACATCAAAGCACAGAATTCTCTGCTCCCTGTTGCTTTTTCCAAGCTCTTTGGTGCTCCCGGGCTTGGCACTGGATTTGCTTTCCCACACAAAAGCTGCTCCTTCCCTGACCACTTTTTCCATTAACACCTTTCTCTTTCCAACATGGCATTGCTGGGCACGGATCCTGGCATGGGAGGGCAACCAAAATAAACCCTCCCAGCCAGCCCTGGGTTGGGTTTCTTTCTGCTGAGGCTCCAGAGGAGCCAAGCAAAGATAATGCACGTTTGCTGGTGAGGAGCCTAATTTTGGCCCTCCCTCCTGGGGGTTGCAGGGTGGAAAATATTCCCTAACAAAAGGAGGGTTTGTGCAAACAGAACTAATGAGAAAAGCTCTTTTTCTCTCCCCAAGGGGCAGGGTAGGTGACCACAGAGCAGGAGAGCAACCTCACAGTCAAGCAGAGGGCACTGCTGACTGCTGGTAACTGGGGGGGTTATTTTAGGAAGATATTTGGGAAAATAGGCCTGAAAATACCCAAATCCATGCAGGGAAAAGTCACCCAACTGCTGCCTTTTTATAACCCTGAGCAGCCTGTGGGCCATGAGTCACTAGAGCTCTCAGGGGAGGGAGGTCAGCCCAGGGGACAGCGAGGTCACAGCCTGGCCCAGCACGACCCTGGGGCTGGCACAGGTGAGGCCAAACATTTTGGGGTTCCCCACCAGTCCCAGCACTGACCCCCCCCAAGGGATGATGGTGGGTGGCTGGGGAGGATGGAGAGACAAACTGGACTCATGGCTGAGCCCAGAGACACCCTGATCCCTTCACACATCCCATCCCCAGGTGCAAAGGGGAGACACATCCCCATCTCCTCGTGGCAGGGACAACTTTGCGCGTTCTGTCTGTCCAGCCTCAACACAACCAGCTCCTGTCAGGGGTGGAGATGTGCTGCCACTGACACCAGCCCCATGACCTACAGGGAACAGAAACCAGGCCTTGGGCTGAGCCTGGTAATTTCATAGAATCACAGAATGGATTGGGTTGGAAAAGCCCTCCCAGATCATCAAGTCCAACCCTTGGGCCAACTCCAGTCCCGTCACCACATCATGGCACTCAGTGCCACGGCCAAGCTCAGCTGAAAAACCTCCAGGGATGGGGAATCCACCCCCTCTCTGGGCAGCCCATTCCAATCCCTCAGCACTCTCTCTGCAAAGAAGTTTTTTCCCATCTCCAACTTCAATTTGCCCTGGCAGAGCTTGAGCCCCCCGTGCCCCCTTGTCCTATTGCTGAGTGCCTGGGAGAAGAGACCAACCCCCACCTGGCCACAACTTCCCTTCAGGCAGTTCTAGACAGTGCTGAGGTCACCTCTAAGAAGTTCTCAGTTACCCCCCAAACACTTCACAGATCTTGCCCTGCTGGGAAATGTGTTCAGGAGCCACCAGAGGAGCTGCTCAGCTTGTGCAAGAGTGACAAAGTCACCAGCAAAGCCAAACACACAAGGGAGATTTCTTGGTTCCCAACAGTGTGGAGACACAGGAATTCAGTTTTATCCTTTTCCACCCTTTTGGAGGAAGAGTTGGAATAGGCACAGAGATTTCCAGCTGCTTTGTCAAAGCCTCTGTCTATCCCAGACCTTTGGAATCCTCCACACTGCAGTGTCTGAACACCTCTGTGTGTGTCAGGGCTGTATGGAAACAAGATTCCCACTTTCCTGTGAAATTACAGCATGAAGTTCATCCCCATGTGTGGGGAATCTGCAGGAAGGAGCTGCACATCCAGCTCTGGTACCTCAGCCAGTACCTGCAGCACATCCCACCCCTCTCCAGTGAGGCAGAGCCCAAAAAATTCACAGAATTGCAGAATCACTGAATGGTTTGGGTTGGAAAGAGCTTAAAGACCCTCCAGTTCCATCCTTCTGCCACAGCCAGGGACAGCAGTGAGGAAGGGCTGTGAGAGGGCACAAGGGATGGCTCATAGCAAGGAGAAACGGGACTGACCACAACATTTTGCTCTGTTGGGTTCAAGTGGCTGCTGTTGATACAAGCACTCAATAATAAAAAACATGCAAAACAAGAAAGACAGCCCAGATGGAAGAGCAGAAGAACAGCCTGTCCCACCCAGAGCCTGGGAAGAGCCCTGTTTACCTTCTGCAAACCACAGGTAGCAGTAAAATTAGTAATTGGCAATTAACATCCATTTGTCAATGGTTTCCTGGAAGGAATAATTGTGCTCCCCCCTCCCCCTTCCTGCCACCGGGGTCAGTGGGACAGCACAAGGGACATTCCAGGAAAGCAAAGAGCTGTGCACAGAAAGGAGCTGGAAAGGGAGCCCAGGTGTGCTGCTGCTCCTGCTCATGGCCCAGGGAAGGGTGGTCAGCAATTCTCCTGCTCTTCAGAAACAATCCCAGGGTTTCCTGGGCACCCAGACACTGAAAATCAACACCCCAAATCAATGTGTGTGGCCCCAGTCAATGACAATGAATGCCCTTGGATAATGTCATGCAAAGAGTGGCAGAGATGGCTCCTCCTCCCTAAAATGCCATTTTTGGGATGTGAAACACCTTTTCTGGGCCATGAACCAAAGCAAAGCAGCTTCCAATAATCACCACTGGGAAATGAGGGGGGGCTTGTGGTGGTGTTGCTGTGCCCAGTTCTCCTGGAGGAAGCACAAAAGTTCACAACAGGAGCTGAGCAAGCTGAGGAAGAATGCTCTGGAAAATCCCACCGTGGATTCCAGGCAGGCAGAGTGTCCCTGCCCAGGGTGGGTTCCTGCCCAGCATCCGGCACAAACACTCTGCCCCTTTCCAGCACTGCCAGCACTTGCACTGCCCAGCACTGCCTGGGAGACCCATTTGGAATCCTGCTGGAAAACTGGGCTTTGCAAGATGTTTCTCCTGGGATTCAAGCCCAAGGTGAGGCCCCAAAATCAGGTGGCCAGGACTGAACCATCCCCCCTGGAGACTCCAGGACTCACCTTTCTGCAAGATCTCCAGATGTTCCCAAAGGATATCTC
The DNA here is from genome assembly GCA_013396695.1 of Sakesphorus luctuosus. NCBI lineage: Eukaryota > Metazoa > Chordata > Aves > Passeriformes > Thamnophilidae > Sakesphorus > Sakesphorus luctuosus. Next base: position 206,507 of record VWZD01002496.1, read on the forward strand.
CCACAAAGTCAGGTGCCAGCTCCAGGAAGCACTCCTTGCCCAGGGCACAGAGGGCAGCTCCATTCATGCAGAACTTCTGGAAATCCACTTCCTTCAGGCTGAACTCGTTCACTGCCCACATCACCCAGTCCCGCACGTGCGTCTCCGTCCACTGCTGGGGATCTGTGCCAGGAGGAGCCATGAGAGAGCCAGCCCGGGCAGGATTGCCAGGGAAACAGGGCACACACAGGGCTGCAGCTGCCCTGCACCAGCACAGCCTCACCCCACAGACTGGCACCAGGGTGGGGAGGGCACACCGTGCCCAGTCTGCACCAGCCCCGCTGCAGACAAGGAGTGAGCTTGGCATTTGTTTGGGAGTTTCACCAACCCCAGCAGTTCTCTGCCTCCCTTCTGCAACCCATTTCTCCATTTTCATTGGTTCCTGTCCCCCTTCTCCAACCCATTTCTCCATTTCTCTTGGTTCCTGCCCCTCTTTTCCAACCCATTCCTCCATTTTTCTTGGTTCCTGTCCCCCTTCTCCAACCCATTTCTCCATTTTCATTGGTTCCTGTCCCCCTTTTCCAATCCATTTTTCTTGGTTCCTGCCCCCCTTCTCCAACATATTCCTCTATTTTTCTTGGTTCCTGCCCCCCTTTTCCAACCCATTCCTCCATTTTTCTTGGTTCCTGCCCCCCTTTTCCAACCCATTCCTCCATTTTCATTGGTGCCTGCCTCCCTTCTCCAACCTATTCCTCCATTTTTCTTGCTTCCTGTCCCCCTTTTCCAACCCATTCTTCCATTTTTCTTGCTTCCTGTCCCCCTTTTCCAATCCATTTCTCCATTTTTCTTGCTTCCTGCCCCCCTTTTCCAATCCATTTCTCCATTTTTCTTGCTTCCTGTCCCCCTTCTCCAACCCAATCCTCCATTTTTCTTGGTTCCTCCCTGTCACCAGCCTCTGGTTTCACTCCCTGCTGCTTCTCCCTATAACAGAGAGGACTTGTCCACCTTTTCCCAGCTGAAGCTGCCCAGNCTCTTGGTTCCTGCCCCTCTTTTCCAACCCATTCCTCCATTTTTCTTGGTTCCTGCCTCCCTTTTCCAACCCATTTTTCTTGGTTCCTGTCCCCCTTCTGCAACCCATTTCTCCATTTTTCTTGGTTCCTGCCCCCCTTTTCCAACCCATTTCTCTTGGTTCCTGCCTCTCTTTTCCAACCCATTCCTCCATTTTTCTTGCTGCCTGTCCCCCTTTTCCAACCCAATNCCTTTTCCAATCCATTTCTCCATTTTTCTTGCTTCCTGCCCCCCTTTTCCAATCCATTTCTCCATTTTTCTTGCTTCCTGTCCCCCTTCTCCAACCCAATCCTCCATTTTTCTTGGTTCCTCCCTGTCACCAGCCTCTGGTTTCACTCCCTGCTGCTTCTCCCTATAACAGAGAGGACTTGTCCACCTTTTCCCAGCTGAAGCTGCCCAGAAACAAGGCAATACCAGCTGAGGAGAACCAGCAAAGGAGATGGAAGATGTGGAGAATCCTGGGCAGCCTGGCAGGAGGACAGAGTGCCAGGAGGACACGGTGCCAGGGCTGCCCTCTGGGAACACCAGGGCTTACCTTTGGGAATGCCCAGCCGCTGCTGCTCCTTGGCAAAGCCGCTGAACGTGGCCTTCAGTGCCTGGGACATCATTTCCTTGCTGCTGGGAGTCAGTAAAGGCACATCTGCACATTCCATATCTGGGGGAAGCAGGAGAGAAATGTGGCCATGAGGACACAGGGCTGGGGAGGGTGGCAGGAGTCGGGCTGGGTGGGTGAGATGGGGCACATGGTGTGCCCACCCTACTGGAATTGGACAATGATATCAAAGACCTTTCCAGACATCGACCTGCTGGGCTTCACCCCATGTGTGTCTGGAGGTCTGGAGCCTGGGAGATGACAGCAAGGAAGGCAAAGAATCCCACAGCAAGGTGAGCATGAAAATAGAGAAGCATTCTTGAAATTACCACTGCATCATTGTGGTCCAGAGAAAACCAAGGGAAAAAAATCACAGAATCACAGAATGGATTGGGTTGGAAAAGCCCTCCCAGATCATCAAGTCCAACCCTTGGGCCAACTCCAGTCCCGTCACCAGATCATGGCGCTCAGTGCCACGGCCAAGCTCAGCTGAAAAACCTCCAGGCATGGGGAATCCACCCCCTCTCTGGGCAGCCCATTCCAATCCCTCAGCACTCTCTTTGCAAAGAAGTTTTTTCTGCTCTCCAACTTCAATTTGCCCTGGCAGAGCTTGAGCCCCCCGTGCCCCCTTGTCCTATTGCTGAGTGCCTGGGAGAAGAATGCTGGAAAAATGTTTATCCCGGGAAATTCTCCCTGGGAGGGTGGGGAGGCCCTGGCACAGGTTGCCCAGAGAAGCTGTGGCTGCCCCATCCCTGGAAGTGTCCATGGTTGGATGGGGCCTGGAGCACCCTGGGCTGGTGGGAGGTGTCCCTGCCCTTGGCACAGGGGTTGGAGTCAGATGGGCTTTAAGGTCCTTTCCAACCCAACCCATGCTGGGATTCCACGATTCCCTGAAAAAGGGAGCTGAGGCAGGATGGAGAACTGGCAGAAAAACCATGTGAGGAGGGAGGGAAGCCAAAGAGCTGGAAAATCCCCCATGAAGTTGGAGTTACATCATGGCAGGAGCGACGGACACGGGTGAGTCACGACGGACATGCAGCCACCCCATGGGAGGGCAGGGCCCAGCCAAGAGCCAGCCTGGAGTGAGTCCTGACAACAACCTTGCCCTTTTTTTATGCCTTTTCCTCATTTATTTGGAAGGAGGTGGATATTTGTAGCCAGAGAGTTTGTAGGCAAAAGCAACCATGTGAGAAAAAAATCAAAATAAAAGTTTGGCTTTTTTTCCTACATTTTTAGTGTTCCTGAAAAAACTTCTTTGGTGGAAAAGGAAAGCCTTAAACAACCACTACCCCAAAAACTCAACTTTATCAGCCTCATATGGCAATGTTCCACCTGAGGCTGGTTTAGCAGTGCAGCCTGGTGGAAACTTTTCCATGAAAACTCGGTGGAAAAACGACAACATGGGCAAACTCTTTGGTGTTTTCATGAATATCTGGATGTAGACATGAAAAACCAAAGAATTCTCTGTTTTGTGGCAATGCCACTGCGGATTTCCACAGCTCTAAGTTCATTTAAGCTCTGATTTAATAAGGAAAGTGTTGGTGAGTGCTGGTTTCGGGCAGTGTTGAGTGAGTCCCTGATAAAACATGGATTCAGGGAGGGAAAGTTGCAGCCACTGGGCACGGGCAGCCCAGTCTGACCCAGTCTGGGGATCCTGCTCCATCCGTGTCCTCCACAGCCAAACTCATGGGCATCACTGAAAGGCCAAACAACACAATGATGGGTTTTTTTTCCAAGTGGGAATCTCAGGGTTGAGTCAATGGAATTGCCAGGGCAGTGGTGGAACCACCACCCCTCAAGTGTTTAAAACACGTGTGGCTGTGGCACTTGGGGCTGTGGGTGAGTGGTGGGATGGCAGTGCTGGGGGAATGCTTGGACTGGATGACCTTGGAGGGCTTTTCCAAGCCAAGGATTCAGTGAGTCCATGGATGAGCACCCACATGGCACAGGGTGAGGGTGACCACGATGCAAATAACCCCCAAACCACCCTGTGGATGCACCAAGTGCAATTCCACTGCCAAGCCAAACAGAGCAGCTTCTCTGCCTCCACTTCTGCCCCTTCCACCTCTCAGCCCCAACTAAAATCACCCCTTCCCTTCCACCTCCTCCCACATCAGTCACCAGGAATGATTTGCAGCCTCTTTGCTCAGGCAGGACCAGTAAAATTCCCGACCCTGAGTCTCTGGGGAGCCAATTCCTCCCCACATAAATCCAGCACTGCTGCCCCAGTGGCAGCATCAGGACCTTCGAAAGCAAATACCACAATCAGGGCTATTTGGCAAATTACACTTCATTATTTACTGGGTTTGGCTGGAGAGGGCAGGGAAAAAAGAGCAGCCACCCTGGTTATCTCTGTTCCCCATCTGCTGCCTCCAGATAACACTGGGAGAAAGTGGTTCAGTGCCCCTTTGCCTCCATCCTCATGTTACATTTGAATGCTTTGCTTTCTGTGGTTTCAGGGACCACCCAGGAATCCCTCCCCCCTGTGCCTGGTTAAACGGCAGCTCCTGCCATGGGAAGATGAGTCACAATCAGGCTGAGAAAACGTTTCTAACCCCAGTTTTGACACTGATTCACTCGTGAAAACCTGTGTGGAGGTGACCTCCTTAGGCAGACACCAAGAGCAGGGTGAAACATTGTGGGTTCATCATTGCAATATCACAGAGTATTTACTTATATCCTTGAAGGGTGAATTTAGAGTATTTTACTTATATCACAGACTGTTCTGAGCTGGAAGGGACCCCCAAGGATCATCGAGTCCAACCCTTCAGTCAATGGCCCACACAGGGGATTGAACCCATGACCTTGGTGTTGTTACAACCAAGTTTTAACCCACTGAGCTCATCTCAGGGTCATAGTAAATATCTATCCCTGATCCTCCTGGTTTTCTGCTCCAGGATCTGTGGGGTTGGGTTTGCCCATCCCCAGCAGATCAATTTTTCAGTAGCAGGAGGATAAGGGGCTGCTCTGGGGAAGGTGAACACTGAGCTCTGCACAAACAACATGTCAAAACAGGGGAGACTTAAAAGTGATTCCCAGGGAGAGGTCATGGAGAAGCAAACAGTGTGTTTTCAAATCAAAACCCCCCCACACCAGAGGAGGGTTTCTCTTTAAACACCAAAATCAACCCAAATGTGCATTTCAAGGCTTCTCCTTCAAAACATGTTGTAGTGGGCACATTCAGGATTGAAACATCATCAATTCTTTAACTCTCAGATCGCAGCTACTTGGTAAAATTTCTTCAGAGGACAGAGCAGCCCCAGAGCCCTGAGCCTGCAACCACTCACAGGAGCCTTGGCTTGGCCACAGGGTCCCTGGAAAGGCAAAACTAAACTGAGTGTAAAGCTCTGCAGATGTTCTGTGGACAAGGCTTGGCTTTGGCACCTGAGAAAGACACGGGGTAAGGGCAGTTTTTAATCTAAATTCTGTCTCTGCTGGTTTTGTGATGCTGAATTTATTTAAATATCATTTTCTTTGTCAGTCCCTGAGGGTCTGAGGAGCACAATGGGCTTCACCCAGCTCTGCCTGATGGAACATGGCATGTCCTGTGCAGGACCACCATTGGACTGGATGAGCCCTGTGGGTCCCTTCCAGCTCAGTTAGAACCCTGGGATTCTCTGAGCCCTGCTGGGTGCAGGAGAGCTCCTTCCCATGGAATTCCAGCCCTGGTGATGCCCTCCAGCCCTGGTGATGCCCTCCAGCCCTGCTGGTGCCCTCCAGCCCTGGTGATGCCCTCCAGCCCTGGTGGTGTCCTCCAGCCTTGGTGATGACCTCCAGCCCTGCTGGTGCCCTCCAACCCTGGTGATGCCCTCCAGCCCTNATGCCCTCCAGCCCTGGTGGTGCCCTCCAGCCCTGGTGATGCCCTCCAGCCCTTCACCTCCACCCTAGGATACCTAAAGGTCAGAGCTGAGCAGAATTTCGGGAACAAAAGCAACAAGCCACGCTCAGCTCGCTGGGTTTCAGCTTTCACTGCCATCTGAAACCCCTTTCCAAGATTTTAATCAAATCTTGCACAAATAAAACATCTCCCTTTGTGCACCTCCTGCTGCCCACACAGTACAGGGACGGGACAGAGTCCCAGCCCAGCTGGTCCACCTAAGCTCAGCTTAGAGATTTCAGGGGTTTAATCCCCAAAGCAAGCAGGGCAGCAGGGCCCAGACAGCCATGGTTTGCTGGGTTTGCCCATCAAAGCCTCCCTGCCATGTGCCCTTGGCTGCGGATGCCACGTCCTCCTCCTGCCCCGCTGCCCCAACAGGGACCCACGTTGGATTTTCCTCCTGGGAGACCAGGGAGGGAGTTATGGTTGGATTTTTAAGCACTACCAGGAGTTGCAATCACCCTGGAAAATCATGTCACCAGCAGCTCCAGCATCTGTGGAGCAGAGAGAAGGAATTTGCCTCGCACGAGGGAGGCAGAGAGGGCCAACCATTCATGGGCTGCAGTTTCCAAGGCAAGGAGGGATGTGGGGGCTCGGTGGCTTCACCAAACCAACCCCTCCAGCTCCCTGACACCCCTGGGGGTGGGACTTTAGAAAGACAAGAGGATAACAACAACCCTGACATCACCTGGATGGGTTCAGTGCCAAGGGGGACCTGCCTTAACCCCCACCCCATGTGAAAACCCACAGGCCAAGCTGCCGAGCTCACCAAGGTCATCCCCAGCCAAGTTCCCACCCTGCTCCCACCAGGCTGCTCATGGAGAAACTATTTCCACACATCTGATCTTTTGAAAGGCCTGGGATTTACAAACTTCGGGGATTTTGACCTTAAAACGCCAGAAGCTCCTCTGCACGCCAAGACACTCACATGGGATTGCACAAGGGAACAAATGCCAGTGAAGGGAAAAAAGATGCTCCAGGCAGGGATGGGAATGAAGGAATTTTGCCCTCGAGTTCCCAGTTGGGTCAGTGACTCCTCAAAGCTCCCCTCGGCCACTCACTCTTTTTTCCATCCAAGCCCCAGCGTGTCCTTGTGTGGTACCCTGTGTGTCCATGGCTCTACAGAGGGGCAGAGTGGAGCCCCCTGACCCTGCAGCACCTCCTGCCCTTGCTCTGAGGGATGGGCACCAGGGGCAGGAACCCAGCGTGCCCAGTGCCCTCGTCCTCCCTTCCCAGGCCTGGGGCACGATGAGAACGTGGGGATTTCAGGCCTCTCAGGGGCTTGACAGAGGCACAGGGACAAAGGGGAATAATGGCTTTACAATGAAACAGGGTGGGTTTAGATTACATTTTAGGAAGGTATTCTTGGTTGTGAGGGTGGGCAGGCCCTGGCATAGGGTGCCCAGAGCAGCTGTGGCTGCCCCATCCCTGGAAGTGTCCAAGGTTGGATGGGGCTTAAAGCAGCCTGGGCTGGGGGAAGGTGTCCGTGCCCATGGCAGGGGGTGGGATGAGATGGTCTCTAAGGTCCTTTCCAACCGAAATCCTTCTATGGTTCCATGATTAAGAGAAGATGTGTGTTGGTTTCAGAAGGGATCATTTGACAACAGTCAAGAAAAATCACCCCTTGGGACTGTGCAACCAAGGCCTCCAGGAATTCGTGCCCATCTCCCTCAAAACACCTCAGTCCTTGGGCCCTGGGCCAGCTGAGATCCTCCCTAGGCCCACCTGGAGCTGCCAACAGTCCAGGATGTGCTGCCACCACTGGATGCCCACAATGGAGCAGGAGATGTTTCTCAGAGGCTCTGCAAGGACCAACAGGTGTTTGCTCTCCCACTCTCTTCCCACGAGCCCACAGTGAGCCCGTGACCACCAAAGCCCTGGATGGCCCCACCTCCAGCCCACCCCAAGCCTGACATTGTCCATGGTGAGCCCCCTCTATCCCATGCCATCCCATCCCACCCCACCACACGCCATGCCATGCCATGCCATGCCATCCCATAGCATCCCATCCCATCCCATGCCATCCCATCCATCCCACCCCACCCCACACCATGCCATGCCATCCCATAGCATCCCATTCCATCCCATGCCATCCCATTCCATCCCCATGCCATCCCATCCCAAGCATCGCAGCAAGGGCAGAGTCAGAGCTGGGGGAAGCTGCAGCACAGACATCCCCACGTCCCCCAGCTGGGAGGGTTCAGCAGCTGAGAAATTTTTCTCAGGATCAGAGGGGGCTGTGAGAGGGGGGTGGGAGCCCAGACCCGGATCAGAGGGGGCTGTGAGAGAGGGGCAGGAGTCCAGACTCAGATCAGAGGGGGCTGTGAGAGAAGGGCAGGAGCCCAGACCCGGATCAGAGGGGGCTGTGAGAGAGGGGCAGGAGTCCAGACTCAGATCAGAGGGGGCTGTGAGAGAAGGGCAGGAGCCCAGACCCGGATCAGAGGGGGGCAGGAGCCCAGACCCTTCCCACGCTCCCCAACAGGACACCCGGGCACAGCGGGGGCACCGTGGGGGCACCACGACCCCAGCTCGGGTTCCCACCCCCTCCAGCCCCCCAAGGGCAGCTCTGCCTTTCCCAGGTGCCCCCCTGGCCCGGGGCAGGGACACTTGGGCAAATAACCCCGGCTGAGCCCCCTGTTATTTAGGCAGGATTAGGCAAAAATTTGCGTGCACTTTTGAACTGTTTTCACAAGCTCTGCCTCTCACTCCCACGCAGGAAGCAGGAGAGGAGCAGGGCCTGTTCCAATTAGGGCTCCAGACCCAAAGGGCAGCAGAATTCCACGGGGGGGAAAGGGAAAGTGGGGCAGAGAGCTGGGAAAAAGGGGCCATGTGGGAAGCAGGGCTGGATGGGGAGCAGGGGGGAGCACAGGCAGAGGTGTTTGCTGGGGGTGTGGGGATGGGATGGGAGGAGAAGGGGGGATTTGGTTCCCTTTTCCTACAGCAACTCACCAGAGACCAGCCCTGCTTCCCTCTGCATAAAAGGCGCAGACATTTGCTATTTTAATTTAAAATAAATATATTTCTTTTCAAAAAAAAAAAAAGAAAAATAAGTCGGTTTTTTTTTTCTCCTTCAAGCAGTGAAAAATAAATACTCTGAGATGAAAGCTAAGCTTCAAGAGAAAAACAAGAGAGGAAACCGAAAGCCCACAGTGCTTAGAGCTGCAGAAAGCCCAACAAAGCAGCTTTTTTCCGGCCTTCAGCAGCTTTCTTATGGAGATGTGGTGTGTCATGGGGGCCAGCTCTTCCCCTACACTGAGAAGTGCAGATCCCTAAAGGCAGATAAAAGCGTTTCTTCCCAAGTTTGGACTCTCAGCGCTTGGAGGGAGCGAGGGGAAGGTTCAGCTGAGGTGTTGGGATGCTCTGCTCAGCCTCAGGCTTGGGGTGCAAGAGTAGAATAGAAACACCTGGCTTGGGTGCAAGGTGGGTGCTTGGGGGAGACATGGCCATGAGGAAACCTCACACAGCAACCCAAGGGTGAGGGAGGGCTGTTTGTGGCTGGGGGTGCCTTGCAGCTGGGCAGGAACCAGGCAGCAGCACCAGCACATGGAGGATGCTGCAGCCACCAGCCCAACGCTGGCAGAGTCACTCAGGCTCCTTCTCCTCCCTCTCTCTCTCTCTCCCAGCTTTCCAACGTGGGTGTTGGACAGCAATCCTGGGAAAGCAGCATCCCTGAGAGTCCCAGGAGCTCTCAGGGAACAGCCTGGTGGTCACCTCGCTCCATCCTCCCCAGCCTTTGCGGGAGACACGAGGGAACCAAGTGCTAGAGACGGCCCAGAGCAAAACCACAGCACTTGAGACAACGCTGGCTGCAGTTACAGGCAAGTTCCCCAGCTCAGCAGCAGGGACAGGACCCACAGCTCATTCTCCTGCAGCAGCCCAAAGCAGGGCCTCCCTTCATTTACAGCCCCTGGAAGGAACACAGATGGAGAAAAGCCAGGACCAGGGAGCTGTGGCCACCTCTGAGCTCAGGGAGCATGGCCATGGTTTGACAGCGCTCATCAGAACTATGGGAAGCTTTTGGCAAAAAGATCTTTCAGCAAGAGAAATTTCAGCAGTGTTGGCCAGAGAAGCTGTGGCTGCCCCATCCCTGGAAGTGTCCAAGGCCAGGGTGGATAGGGCTTGGAGCTACCTGGGCTGGTGGGAGGTGTCCCTGCCCAAGGAATGAGATGAGCTTTAAGGTCCCTCCTAACCCAAAGCACTCCAGGAGTGCACGACGCTAAATAAGGTGCTACAAGGTGGTTTAGGCCCAGCACAACTGTTGGCTCAGCTCAAGACTCTGCCACACTGGTGCTGAATCAGCTCCAGACAGCTTCTAAAGTCACTTTAGATTTAACAGCATCATAACTGAAACCTTCCACAAGCCCTTCCCAAACCCTCCAGCCTGATGGCAGAGGCCAAGCTTCATTAAACCCCTGCACAGCTTGAACTCTCCAACCAGACCAGGAGGCTGCAGCCAGAACTCCAGGTGCCCAAACCCCTCCTGCTCGGGAGTCAGAGCCTCTTCTCCACCCTCCTGCTCTCCCAGTGGAACATCCCAGGATTAGCATCTCCCTTTCAGGCTGGGATCCCTCCTGAGCAGGGCCAGGAGGACACTCCCAGCCCAGTGCAAACCTGTGGGACATGCTTCTTCCCCTGGGATAACTCCTCTAATCCCTGCTAAAGAGCTCTAATCCCTGGGCACAGGCACACACGAGCTTGGGGTGGGCTCAGCAAAGCCTGTAATGGACACCCAGCCCCACTGAAAGGAGGTCAAGTGTGAACAGGCAGCCCAGGTCATGCCCCTGGCAGCTGCTCCACCTCTGGGAGATGCTCCTCTGAGAACCACCCAGCTCCTCACGCCCCACAAAGCTCAAACTGCTCAGCAGCAATGAAGGAAAAAAGGGAAAAACACCCTCCAAACCCACTGAAAACAAGCAGATATTCACTGCTCTTGGCAGGGTGCCCGAGGCATTCCCAGGGCTCACTCCTGCCACCAGAAGCCTCTCAAAATTCCTCTCTCCTTGGCTGGGCTGGGAGCCCACAAGGCTTCAGCACCCTGGAGGCTTCCACAGCCACAGGAGCACAGCCTGAGCCCTCCCAAAGCAATGCCAGGCTGGGCTCCAGCCCACACAGGGCCAGGGCATCCACCCCCACCTGCAGGGGCTCACAGTTCTTTCCAGGCAGGTCAAAACCAGGAATGCTGCTCTTCTCACCTCAGACCTCTGGCTGATGATGCCATTTCTGGCACCTTCAGTGAAGAAGGGATGGGACTGGAGGATTTATCCATAGAGCAGGATGCATCCCAGTCCCCTGGCACAGCTCCTGCCTGGGCTGCAGAAGCACTTGGGATGCTACCAGAGAACTACTGCAATCCCACCAAGCACTTCAGATGGAGCATTTCTCCATCCAAATATACCCTCCTCACTCTCTGCTCTAGATTTTAATCTCCCTCTTCATCATCCAGGGACACAGGCAGAAAGTGAGGGGGTTCAGCTCCAACACCTCCAGCTGCTGCTTGCCCCAGGCTGGGGCTGCCAACAGGCTCTCAGCAAGGGAAAGCAGCATTTGCAAGGGCAGGTTGGGGACAGCTGGCAGAATGTGCAGGCAGAGTGCCTGCAGGAGAACAGGCACTCTGCAAGCTTGGGGACAGCTGGCAGAACATGGAGCAGGAGAACAGGCACTCTGCAAGGTTGGGGACAGCTGGCAGAACATGGAGCAGGAGAGCAGGCACTCTGCAAGGTTGGGGACAGCTGGCAGAACGTGGTGCAGGAGAGCAGGCACTCTGCAAGCTTGGGGACAGCTGGCAGAACATGGAGCAGGAGAGCAGGCACTCTGCAAGGTTGGGGACAGCTGGCAGAACGTGGTGCAGGAGAGCAGGCACTCTGCAAGGTTGAGGACAGTTGGCAGAACGTGGTGCAGGAGAGCAGGCACTCTGCAAGGTTGGGGACAGTTGGCAGAACATGGAGCAGGAGAGCAGGCACTCTGCAAGGTTGGGGACAGCTGGCAGAACGTGGTGCAGGAGAGCAGGCACTCTGCAAGGTTGGGGACAGTTGGCAGAACATGAGGCAGGAAGATGCTGTCAGGATGGGAAGTGTGCAAAGGGAAGGCTGAGATCTCTTGGCAGGGCTGTCCCCTCACAGCAGGGCTAAGGGCCAAGGAACCTTCACTCATGCTGAGTCTTTCATCATCCCACAAAGAGATCCCAACCTCTCCAAGGCAGCTCAACCACACCTGAGGAACACACTGTGCCAACACACGTGTTGGAAAGAGCTCCATGTGACCTCCCAGCTCAGGATAGTTCTGTCCCACAGTGACCCATTTGAAATGACTCCAAGCCTCAGGTATTTGTGGTGCCCAAGACCATGACACACTTCTGATGCAGATGGACTCCTCTGATGTCCCTGCTGCTGGGAACACGCTGGTCCTAAAAAGGAGCCCCAATTATCTTTGCCTTGGGAAGGGATTAGGAAAGCAGATCCTCAGCCAAACACCTCCAATCTGTCTGTCCCAAGGAATTCCCCAACCTTCACTTGGTTTTCCTGCCTAGACTGATCTCTCTGTGTCCTGACCTCAGCCCTTGCCCCCAGGCTGAGACAATGCCACGTCATGCCAGACAGGAGGTGCCCGCATGGCAGGACAGTCTGACGTGCCCTGCAGCTGGGATGATGTTCAACCCCCAGAATATTTCCATCCACATCAAAGCCAATCTCCTCCCTTCCCCAGCTCTCCCATTCACACCCCAGGAATGTTTGCTACAGCTGGAAGGACTGGACCTGCTGGTGTCCATCACCCAAGTGCCTGTTGGTCACGAGAGGAAGGGACATTCCATCAGCATCCCTCAAGCCCTGGATGTCTCCCTATGTCTCTGGAGCACAAGTCCTATGGGGAGAGGCTGAGGGAGCTGGGGGTGTTTGTGCTGGAGAAGAGGAGGCTGAGAGGTGACCTCAGCACTGTCTGGAACTGCCTGAAGGGAAGTTGTGGCCAGCTGGGGGTTGGTCTCTTCTCCCAGGCACTCAGCAATAGGACAAGGGGGCACAGGGGGCTCAAGCTCTGCCAGGGCAAATTGAAGTTGGAGAGCAGAAAAAACTTCTTTGCAGAGAGAGTGCTGAGGGATTGGAATGGGCTGCCCAGAGAGGGGGTGGATTCCCCATCCCTGGAGGTTTTTCAGCTGAGCTTGGCCGTGGCACTGAGTGCCATGATCTGGTGACGGGACTGGAGTTGGCCCAAGGGTTGGACTTGATGATCTGGGAGGGCTTTTCCAACCCAATCCATTCTGTGATTCTGTGATGCAGAGCACAAAGGCAGTGATGCCAGGGCTGGGGGATGGCAAGGGAGGAGGCTGGGCAGCCCTGGGGCACGTCCCAGCACACGCTGCCCCGGGGCTCTGGGCAAACCCCCGCACAGCTGCGGATTCTTGCCCATGCCACCCCTTCCCCCCAGGGCAGTGCCAGCAGACACTGCACAGCCCAGCCGGCAATAAAGCCAACAAAGCCCGAGATTGCTCAATGTGAGCTGCAAGTTGCAGCCCATCACACCCACGTGCAGGGCAGAGGGAGCGCTGGGCCCTGCCCGGGGAAAGCCCTGCGTCCAATCTCAGCCTCTGCTGGCATCTCCTTCTGTTCCCTGTATCAGGGAGGGGTTTGGCTCTGCCCAGGAAGCACAGGCAGCACTCCCTGAGTATGTCAGCAACAGGACAAGGGGGCACGGGGGGCTCAAGCTCTGCCAGGGCAAATTGAAGTTGGAGAGCAGAAAAAACTTCTTTGCAGAGAGAGTGCTGAGGGATTGGAATGGGCTGCCCAGAGAGGGGGTGGATTCCCCATCCCTGGAGGTTTTTCAGCTGAGCTTGGCCGTGGCACTGAGTGCCATGATCTGGTGACGGGACTGGAGTTGGCCCAAGGGTTGGACTTGATGATCTGGGAGGTCTTTTCCAACCCAGTCGATTCTATGATTCTGTGTGCAGAGAAGGAGGAGGAGCCCAAGAGCTTCACCCTGCCCTCACCTGGTGACCAGCAGGTCCCCTTTCTGCCCAGGGTCCTGCCACCACACACAAGCACTCCAGGTTCACCCTCCCTTATCCCCCCGAGCTGTCCTGTTGCAGTTTCCAAAGGAGGAGAGGAGATTTTAGGCCATTTAGCTTTGAAATCAAACAAATAATTGCACATGCCTTTTGCAAACAGATCAGGGTTGGGAGGTCAGAGAGCAGCTGGTAAATCTCAGCACTGTTTGCCTAAATAATATTAGACCAAGGCTAATCAATCATTTTAATCAACAAAATTATTTATAACTCTTTAGAGCAAACAGTCACCTCTGCCAGCAGCTGCCAAGAGACGGCAGGTAATGATCCACATACCTCCAGTTCCCCTGCACTAGGTGTGGACTGACTCCTGTGCATCACTGGATTGACTCCCCTGAGGACTTGGAGGTGCCTTGACCCTTTGAGGGTGTCCCTCTCCCCTGCAGGGCTCACAAAGACACCCAACAGCCCCTCTGCAGCTCATATCCGACCTGGTGTCCCTCTCTCTCCCTTGCCCAGGGCTCACAAAGACACCCGACAGCCTCTCTGCAGCCCAAATCAGACCTGGCGTCCCTCTCTCTCCCTTGCCCAGGGCTCACAAAGACACCCGACAGCCTCTCTGCAGCCCAAATCAGACCTGGCGTCCCTCTCTCTCCCTTGCCCAGGGCTCACAAAGACACCCAACAGCCCCTCTGCAGCTCATATCCGACCTGGTGTCCCTCTCTCTCCCTTGCCAAGGGCTCACAAAGACACCCAACAGCCCCTCTGCAGCTCATATCCGACCTGGTGTCCCTCTCTCTCCCCTGCCCAGGGCTCACAAAGACACCCGACAGCCCCCCTGCAGCCCAAATCAGACCTGGTGTCCCTCTCCCTCCCAGGGCTCACAAAGACACCCAACAGCCCCTCTGCAGCTCATATCCGACCTGGTGTCCCTCTCTCTCCCTTGCCAAGGGCTCACAAAGACACCCAACAGCCCCTCTGCAGCCCAAATCAAACCTGGTGTNCCTGGTGTCCCTCCCTCTCCCTTGCCCAGGCCTCACAAAGACACCCAACAGCCCCTCTGCAGCCCAAATCAGACCCAACTCAGCTCACAACAGGCACTGCACACTCCAAGCACCTTCCCTAAACAAGCTGCCCCCAGCACAGCATCATCTCCCAGAGGGAGAGAGAACAGCTGAACAGGAGAGGGAGAAGATGCTCAAAGGCAGGGTGGGACCTGCTCCCTCTGCTTTGCTGCCTGAGCCAGCCCTGTGTCCTCAGTCCTATGGGCAGCCCTCGGGGCTGGGACTCCACTGATGCCACCAAATGCCACCTCCATGGGCACCATCCCTGTCCCAGTCACACCCCCCTCACATTCCCACCCCCAGCCCCCAGCCAGGCTCTGCACAGCAGATGATCCCAGGAGTCAGCACAGGAGGCTTTTCCTGGCTGGGCTGGAAGCTGTGCAAGCCAAGGGATCACTGTGGAGAGGAGAACCAGGGTCAGCTTCACACCTGGGACCTGGAGGGGACAGGGACAAGGCCATCCCTGCCAGCCCAACCCCACTGCACTCCCTGTGCCCTGGCCAAGCTGCTCAGCTCCCCCAGTGATGGAGGCCAGGAGAGGGCCTGGGAGAGACCTGGCAACCAAAGCTCTCCAGCCCAAGAATGCCTCAGGAACAGCAGTGCCAAACCAGCCTCATTTCACAACCTCCCAGGAACAATCCTGGGATTACTATTTTTTTAGCACACAATGAAAAGAAGACAAAGAACAAGTGGGTTTTCCCAGGAATATCAGGACAGCCTCAAAATTAAGCCTCTCCATCCCAGGGCAGGCAGAGAGCTCCTGGCTTTGCCCAGACGTGTTACACCACACCACATCCACGTTATCAGGATCCTCCTGCACAAGAGCATTCAGGCACTCAGCAATAGGACAAGGGGGCACGGGGGGCTCAAGCTCTGCCAGGGGAAATTGAAGTTGGAGAGCAGAAAAAACTTCTTTGCAGAGAGAGTGCTGAGGGATTGGAATGGGCTGCCCAGAGAGGGGGTGGATTCCCCATCCCTGGAGGTTTTTCAGCTGAGCTTGGCCGTGGCACTGAGTGCCATGATCTGGTGACGGGACTGGAGTTGGCCCAAGGGTTGGACTTGATGATCTTGGAGGTCTTTTCCAACCCAATCCATTCTATGATTCTATGATTTTCCTAATCGATACCAGGAAGGTCTTCTTTTCCAGCTCTTACTTCTAGGAAACTTCCCACCAGGGAAGGCACCAGCGCAGAGATTGGGCCAAAGCCCTGGGAGGATGAAGGTGGGAGTGAGCTGGGGAAGGCAGCCAAGGACGGAGTGGGCTGCCCCATCAGCTGCATCATCCCCATCCCAGAGCCAAGGGCCGGACACCACGGGCATTATGTCACCTCCTGGCCTCAGCTGCAGAGCCAGGGGCAGGCAGGGATAAACCAGAGGTGCTGGGACCTGCCCAGGGGAAGGCTGAGCTTGGCACACTCAGTGAGGACTGGGGGGAGAGGCTGTTCTGCATCCCCCCGGCAGCCGCCGGAAGCTGGTCGGGAATTACAGGCGCGCTGGCCCCGAGCCGGCCCCGGCAGAAGTGCTGGGAGCAGATGCTGAAAGGGCTGATTGAATTCGGCTGCTCGGGCCAAGAGGCTATTAAGGAGGAGACGAAATGGAGGAGGGGGTGGAGGGGGTGTCACTGGGCGACTCAGGAGCTGGGAGCCCTTGCCAGGATCTCCAGGAATCCTCCACCAACCCTACCGAGCTCGGAGGAGCTCCAGCAATGTGTGGTTTGGGGGTGTGAGAGGTCCTGATGCCCTTGGGAGCTCCTGCTGCTCAGGGGGGAATCCCTCTGGGAGCCAAGATTCCTCTCCCCAGGCACCTCCCTCTCCAAAGGCAGCCTGGCTGCTGAGCTGGACCAGCACCGTGCCAGGGAGGCAGGATGGGCACAGAGCCCGTGTCCCTGTGGGCACAGCCCCAGGAGCTGTGTAATCCCGAGGGTTGGGATCCCAGTGTGATCCCGAGGGTTGGGATCCCAGTGTGATCCCCAGGGTTGAGATCCCAGTGTGATCCCGAGGGTTGGGATCCCAGTGTGATCCCCAGGGTTGGGATCCCAGTGTGATCCCCAGGGTTGAGATCCCAGTGTGATCCCCAGGGTTGGGATCCCAGTGTGATCCCCAGGGTTGGGATCCCAGTGTGATCCCCAGGGTTGTGATCCCAGTGTGATCCCCAGGGTTGGGATCCCAGTGTGATCCCGAGGGCTGGGATCCCAGTGTGATCCCAAGGGTTGGGATCCCAGTGTGATCCCCAGGGTTGGGATCCCAGTGTGATCTCGAGGGTTGGGATCCCAGTGTGATCCCCAGGGTTGGGATCCCAGCGTGATCCCCAGGGTTGGGATCCCAGCGTGATCCCGAGGGCTGGGATCCCAGTGTGATCCCCAGGGTTGGGATCCTGAGCTTTGATCCCAGCTGGGAAGGAGGAAGCCCAGGAGCTGTCAGCTCAGCAGCCCTCTCTGCCCACAGGGCCTGCCTTCCTCCCAGGAAACAAATAGAGGTTTCCAAAGATCCTTCATTCCCAGCTTGGTCTGATCCCACCCCATCCCCAGTGCCCGTGGGAAAGCACTGGGCATGGCACCAGACCTCCCAAAGAGCCTTCAGAAGGGGATGGCACTCCAGTGGCTCTGGATGGGGAGGAGATGGGGAAAAAAGACCAGAAAAAAGAGCCAACAGGCAAAAAAAAAAGACTAAATATGCTTCGAAAGTCATGCAGGGTGCCAGCCCTGCTGGAGGTAATGCCAGTGCCTGGGAAAAAACAGCAATGGAGGAACCAAAACTGCCCAGGGGTGAAGGAAGGGTTTAAACTCTCCCAGGAAAGCAGAGGAAATAAAACAATCCCAAGGAAATAAAACACAACCCCAACCCCAAGCTCTGGCCTCCCTGCCCTGGCAAACCAGCTCCAGCTCCCCGTGCCCTGTACCCCAGGGGGAACAGGCACAAACTCCAAATCCACCCCTCTTTTTCCAAGGAGGCAAGGTCCAGGAGGTGCCCTGGGATGTCTGGCTGACTGCCCCGGGATGCCAGTTCCAGTGGGTCCCCAGGGATGCCAGGACCAGTGGGTCCCCAGGGATGCCAGTTCCAGTGGGTCCCCAGGGATGCCAGGACCAGTGGGTCCCCAGGGATGCCAGGACCAGTGGGTCCCCCAGGATGCCAGGTCCAGCAGGTCCCTCGGGATGCCAGGTCCAGTGGGTGCCGCGAGATGCCAGATCCAGTGGATGCCCTGGGATGCCTGGCTGACTGACCCAAGATGCCAGGTCAAGGCCCCCAGGATGCCAGGACCAGTGAGTCCCCTGGGATGCCAGTCCAGTGGGTCCCCAGGGATGCCAGATCCAGTGGGCTCCCTAGGATGCCTGGTCCAGCAGGTCCCTCAGGATGCCAGGTCCAGTGGGTGCCCCCAGATGCCTGGCTGACTGCCCCAGGATGCCAGGTCAAGTCCCTTGGGATGCCAGATCCAGTGGGTGCCCTGGGATGCCTGGTTTGGTGGGTGCCCTGGGATGCCAGGACCAGTGGGACCCCTGGGATGCCAGATCCAGTGGGTGCTCAGGGATACCAATTCCAGTGAGACCCCTGGGATGCCTGGTCCGGTGGGTGCCCTGGGGTGCCTGGTCTGGTGGGTGCTCCGGGATACCAATTCCAGTGAGACCCCTGGGATGCCTAGTCCGGTGGGTGCCCTGGGATGCCCAGCTGACTGCCCTGGGATGCCTGGTCTGGTGGGTGCCCTGGGATGCCCAGCTGAGTGCCCCGGGATGCCCAGCTGACTGCCCTGGGATGCCCAGCTGAGTGCTCCGGGATGCCTGGTCCGGTGGGTGCCCTGGGATGCCTGGTCTGGTGGGTGCTCCGGGATACCAATTCCAGTGAGACCCCTGGGATGCCTAGTCCGGTGGGTGCCCTGGGATGCCCAGCTGACTGCCCTGGGATGCCTGGTCTGGTGGGTGCCCTGGGATGCCCAGCTGAGTGCCCCGGGATGCCCAGCTGACTGCCCTGGGATGCCCAGCTGAGTGCTCCGGGATGCCTGGTCCGGTGGGTGCCCTGGGATGCCTGGTCTGGTGGGTGCTCCGGGATACCAATTCCAGTGAGACCCCTGGGATGCCTAGTCCGGTGGGTGCCCTGGGATGCCCAGCTGACTGCCCTGGGATGCCTGGTCTGGTGGGTGCCCTGGGATGCCCAGCTGAGTGCCCCGGGATGCCCAGCTGACTGCCCTGGGATGCCCAGCTGAGTGCTCCGGGATGCCTGGTCCGGTGGGTGCCCTGGGATGCCTGGTCTGGTGGGTGCTCCGGGATACCAATTCCAGTGAGACCCCTGGGATGCCTAGTCCGGTGGGTGCCCTGGGATGCCCAGCTGA
>VWZD01002496.1:238531-252221 GCA_013396695.1 Sakesphorus luctuosus
GCCCCAACCTCTGCTGCCCAGTCCCCAGAACACGATGGGAAAAGAGTCAGCACGGGAATAAAAGTGCCGCTGGCTGCAGACAGCCCTGGGCTGGAGCCGCAGCAGCCTGTCCAAAACCGATGGCTCTTGAAACCACGCCAGTTGTCTTCACCCTGCCTGTTCTCGCACGAACAGCTGCCTCTCCCGCTCACCCATTCGTGCTCCCATCGCCCCTTCACGTCTCCATCACCCCGCCATTCTCACATCACCCCCTAACATTCCCATCACCCCTTCACATTCCCATCATCCCGCTTGGAGCAGCCTGATCTTCCCACCCGCAAACACATCCGAGGGTGAGGGCACGGCCAGGGCAAGAGTGTGTGTGCACATCGTGTGGCAACGGGTTCCCAGCTCTGCTTTGTACAGGTGGGAGCACGAAAAGGTTTGGGAACTGACTGGATAAGAAGCATCTCAGAGATGCAAGATGAGTATTGTGCCAGCATGGCACGAAGTTATCAGAAGAATATCGGTTTTCACATGAAATATGTTTTATTGTATTTAGGTAGCACAAACTTCAGACCACAAACGGCAGAGCAGAAGGGAGATTATGACTCACAGATGTCAACTTACCGGTACAGAAAAAAAAAAGTCATTAGCAACCAGCTTTTGTGGTTCTCTCACTCCGAAAGTCTTTAACAGCCCGGGCTGCTCTGATCAAAGCTGGGCTCAAAGGAACACGAGCTCATGTAAGCCAGACACTGGGGTTCAAGGTGACCGGCCAAGCCTTGGGATGGAGCAGCGTCCTGCCTGCAAACACCCTCAAAAGCTGCCAACGGCCGAGGATGAGCTGCAGATGCGAACGCTGCACTCGGAGCATCTCGAGCTCCTGCAGCCTCGCCTTTCGCAGCCGCCCCGGGCGTATTTATAGAAGGAAAGTTTGTGTAACTGAAAGAAGCTGCGAAGTGTCGCGGCCAGACGTGGAGAGCCTGATTGTGGCTGCACAAAGAGTTTTAGCGAGGCAGAGTTCAAGACACAGCCGGCAGGAAGGTTGGGGCTGGCAAAGCCGGGCAGGCTGTGAGCTCCTGCCCAAAGTTCATCTCCCAGGCAGCTCACCCAAGGACAACCTCTCACATTTCCAACCTTACAGGCAATCGTGTTTTCAATTTACTTGCAAGCTCAGTTCTGGACAACCTATTCCTGCAGCAGTGGAGTGGGATCAGCAGTTCATATAAAACTCCCTCCACTGGTTCCTGTGGGCTTTGGAGAACCTGAGCCGTGCTCAGGCAGGGCACAGGCACTGAAAGCTCTGCTGGTGGTTTGAAACCTACCACAGGAATGAACCTGGAAATCCGAAAGTGAAAAGGGAATGACTGTAAGGATGAAAAGTGGTCCCTATTGCCTCTCCCATACAGGATAAAGTGCTTGCACCTGCCCTTCGTTTGAGTTTCTTTCCTCTCTTCCCCGTACAGCAATGAAGGAAGAAACTATAGAGAGGAGATTTTAGTAGAACATTTCCAGCTGAAAATCAAAGGGGGATTCAGGAGAAACAGCTGCCTTTCTGTCTGTTCTCTGAGCACTTCAGAGCAGGCTTGGGAAGAGAAACCTGACGCAGTTATCACAGCCCAGCAATCTCCCTTACTACCTTCAGCTGGGCAGTGATCCCATGGAGGGAGAGGGTAGGGGCAGGTGTGTGTGTAAATGTGTGTGTGAGTGAGTGTCTGTGATAGTGTGTCAGTGTGTGTGTGTGTGTGTCAGTATGTGTGTGTGTCAGTGATAGTGTGTCAGTGTCTGTGAGTGTGTGTGTCAGTATGTGAGTGTGTCAGTGTGTGATAGTGTGTCAGTGTGTGTGTTTGTGTGTGTGTGTGTGTCAGTATGTGTGTGTGTCAGTGATAGTGTGTCAGTGTCTGTGAGTGTGTGTGTCAGTATGTGAGTGTGTCAGTGTGTGATAGTGTGTCAGTGTGTGTGTTTGTGTGTGTGTGTGTGTCAGTATGTGTGTGTGTCAGTGATAGTGTGTCAGTGTCTGTGAGTGTGTGTGTCAGTATGTGAGTGTGTCAGTGTGTGATAGTGTGTCAGTGTGTGTGTTTGTGTGTGTGTGTGTGTCAGTATGTGTGTGTGTCAGTGATAGTGTGTCAGTGTCTGTGAGTGTGTGTGTCAGTATGTGAGTGTGTCAGTGTGTGATAGTGTGTCAGTGTGTGTGTTTGTGTGTGTGTGTGTGTCAGTATGTGTGTGTGTCAGTGATAGTGTGTCAGTGTCTGTGAGTGTGTGTGTCAGTATGTGAGTGTGTCAGTGTGTGATAGTGTGTCAGTGTGTGTGTTTGTGTGTGTGTGTGTGTCAGTATGTGTGTGTGTCAGTGATAGTGTGTCAGTGTCTGTGAGTGTGTGTGTCAGTATGTGAGTGTGTCAGTGTGTGATAGTGTGTCAGTGTGTGTGTGTGTGTGTGTGTGTCAGTATGTGTCAGTGTCTGTGTGTCAGTGTGTCAGTGTTTGTGTGTGTGTCAGTATGTGAGTGTGTCAGTGTGTGATAGTGTGTCAGTGTCTGTGAGTGTGTCAATGTGTGTGTTTGTGTGTGTGTGAGTGTTTGTGTGTGTGTCAGTATGTGAGTGTGTCAGTGTGTGATAGTGTGTCAGTGTCTGTGAGTGTGTCAATGTGTGTGTTTGTGTGTGTGTGAGTGTTTGTGTGTGTGTCAGTATGTGAGTGTGTCAGTGTGTGATAGTGTGTCAGTGTCTGTGAGTGTGTCAATGTGTGTGTTTGTGTGTGTGTGAGTGTTTGTGTGTGTGTCAGTATGTGAGTGTGTCAGTGTGTGATAGTGTGTCAGTGTCTGTGAGTGTGTCAATGTGTGTGTTTGTGTGTGTGTGAGTGTTTGTGTGTGTGTCAGTATGTGAGTGTGTCAGTGTGTGATAGTGTGTCAGTGTGTGTGTGTGTGTGACTGTGTCTGTGAGTGCATCAGTGTGTGTGTGTCAGTGAGTGTATCAGTGTGTGTGTGAGTGCATCACTGTGTCAGTGTTTGTGTGCGTGTGTCCATGTGGGAATGTATGTGTGACTGTGTGAGTGTGAGTGCATCAGTGTATCAGTGTGTGTCAGTGTGCCAGTGTCAGTGTGTGACAGTGTTTGTGTGTGTGAGTGTGTGTGAGTGCATCAGTGTGTGTGTCAGTGTGTTAGTGTGTGTGAGTGCATCAGTGTGTGTGTGTGTGCGTGTGTGTGAGTGCATCAGTGTGTGTGTCAGTGTGTTAGTGTGTCAGTGAGTGTGTCTGTGTGTCAGTGTGTCAGTGTGTCAGTGACTGTGTCAAGTGTGCCCGTGCTGGCTCCAGGTGCCAGTTCATGCTGCAGAGCCCTCAGAAGGCACCTGCGATACCCCCGTGTGGCAGTGCCCCGCGGTCTCCTCGTGTGACAGTGCCCCGCAGTCCCCCCGTGTGGCAATGCCTCACGGTCTCTCCATGTGACACAGGGACCCGCGGTCCCCCCGGGTGGCAGTGCCCTGCAGACCCCCGGGTGGCAGTGCCCCGCAGTCCCCCGGGTGGCAGTGCCCCGCAGTCCCCCGGGTGACAGTGCCCTGCAGACCCCCGGGTGGCAGTGCCCCGCAGCCCCCCGGGTGGCAGTGCCCCGCAGACCCCTGGGGAGCANCCCGGGTGGCAGTGCCCCGCAGCCCCCTGGGTAGCAGTGCCCCGCAGACCCCTGGGTAGCAATGCCCCGCAGTCCCCCGGGTGGCAGTGCCCCGCAGACCCCCGGGTGGCAGTGCTCCGCGGTCCCCCCATGTGGCAGTGCCCCGCGGCGCCCCCGGCTCGATAATTCCCCCCTCTCAGATCCAGCACAAACCACACCCCCAGCCCAAACAGGAGAGGAGGCACAGTGAGGTCACACCCCCATTTCTTGGGACTTTTGCTGATGCCACAAAGCAGAAGGCTCTGCTGGGCAGGGCTGGGCGGGGATTAAAGAGCAGAGTGGGCAGTGGGTGCCCCGCGGGGTCCCTGCTCCAGCCTTGCTCCCGTGGGCAGAGGCTTTTGGCTCGGCCTCTCCTGCAAACATTGCGGTCTCAGGGACTGGCTGAACTCCAGTGCACCTGTACTGGGGCTGCTTCTCTTCTGGACCATTTCAGAGGCTCCAATAAAGATCTTTCTTACAGCCCGTGTGTTTTTTCCGCACGCTTTTGGCATCCCAGCCAGCCCTGATCCCGCAAAGCTGATGACACTAAACCATCACAGCAGGGCTGGGCTGGAGCTTTGGGCTTTGCCTCAGCCCCGATCGTACTCCCCAAAATTCCATTTTGTTGGTGCATTTCACAGCAGGGAAACTAGAAATGCTTCCAAAAGCAGCACCAGGGCAAAACTCCCCGAAGTGGAGGAAAGGAACGGAGTGGCTGCGGGCAGAGGTTTCCTCCCAGGCCGGCTGAATCTCTCCTTCGAACCCGACTCCGTCCCAGCAGCCGCCTTAATTTGCGCTCACTTCAGAGCCTGCAACATGAAAGCCCTGGCTCTGAGCTCCAGCTGAGCCGCTCAATGGCTCAGTGTTCGCAGAAGGCATGGAAGGAATCCATTGATTAGTTTCTTCAGCTGGGATGTGACCATTTTGAGTCCAAGACCTGCCAAACATGACTTTGCCTCAGCAACTGGTTCCTATTTGCTGCTCACAGGCTTTAGAAAAATCTTTCCTCTTCTACATCCAAGTCTCACCCTCCTTTTCCATTCTGGTTATTCCATGTTAATACCTACCAAGGCTCTGTGCTGTGCAGGGAGGATGCCGGGCTGTGCAGAACAGCCCTCCTGCCACTACCATGGCCAAAAGATGGGAGATAACCATCTGCCCTCCCTCCACAATGCAGCCCGGCTGTTTTTCAGCGCTTGGGAACAAAGAAAGGACGGGCAGTAATGCCACATTGTTCCCAGCGACGCTGACTAACCTCGGGTTAAAAGAATAATAATAATTATTATTCCTTTAGCATTGAGGAAAGGTGTTACAGAGCACAGCCTTTGCCGGGATTTCTGGGCTGCTCTTCCACGACCTTTCTCTGAGCTGGGCTGGTTCTTCCCATTTGCCAGGGCCAAATCCACTGCTATCCCAGCCCAGGGCAGCTGCTGACCCTCCTTCAGATGTTATGGAGCTGGGACATTCTCTTCTCCCTCGGATTTGCCCATTCTCACTCCAGGAGGAACCGGGTGTAACTCCTGCTCTGAAGAAGCTTTTCCAAGCACCTCTTCTTCTACCAAAACACAGCCACGTTTGGGGGGAAACACAACGCAGTAACGTGGAGCTTCCACCCAGCTGTAATGGCCAGGAAATGAAGAACACCATATCCAATTAAAACTGCAGGGGGATATTTATGGCAGAACGTAATTAGCCAAATTGGAGCCTTCCCCAAAACTGCCATGGGATTTTTAATGACCGCAGGCGGCCAAGGACTCGGTTTGATGTTTTGTCAAGTAAACAATATCCAGAGGGCATGAGACAAAAATCAGGAGCAAAGGGGAAGGGGAAAAAAAGTGTCTTGCAATTCCAGGGAGAAAGGGAGACATGAAAGGATTTATCGTAAGGGGGACATTGTTGGAAAGAGCAGCAGCCACCAGTCCAAGAAAGGAAAGAGCAGGGAGGTGGCCCTGGGCGTGGAGGTGGCCCTCTGCAATGAGAGGAAAGAGCAGGCAGCTGCCACGGCCATTCCCCAGGGAGATCCCCTTCCTGGAATTTAAAATGATACGAGAAATCCTTTCAAGCGCCGCGAGAGCTGGGAAGTGTTTGAGTCAGTTGTTTTACGCTGGTAGGAGGAGGCTGGGTTAGTGCTGGTGACTCCAGCATGGAAACATGGGCATGGAACCAGAGCTGGTTAGTCAGCAGGTCCCACGTGTGCCCCCCTGCTGTGGGAAGCCAGGCTGCTCTGAGAGCCAGAGTTTGGGAGGACCATCACAGGCTGCTCTGAAAGCCAGAGTTTGGGAGGACCATCACAGGCTGCTCTCACAGCCAGAGTTTGTGAGAACCTTCACAGGCTGCTCTCACAGCCAGAGTTTGTGAGAACCTTCACAGGCTGCTCTCACAGCCAGAGTTTGTGAGGACCATCACAGGCTGCTCTCAGAGCCAGCGTTTGGGAGGACCATCCCCAGAGCGTTGGCTCCTCCATGACCCACATAGAATCATAGAATCATAGAATGGATTGGGTTGGAAAAGACCTCTCAGATCATCAAGTCCAACCCTTGGGCCAACTCCAGTCCCTTTACCAGATCATGGCACTCAGTGCCACGGCCAAGCTCAACTGAAAAACCTCCAGGGATGGGGAATCCACCCCCTCTCTGGGCAGCCCATTCCAATCCCTCAGCACTCTCTCTGCAAAGACGTTTTTTCTGCTCTCCAACTTCAGTTTGCCCTGGCAGAGCTTGAGCCCCCCGTGCCCCCTTGTCCTGTTGCTGAGTGCCTGGCTGTGGCCCCATGGGGTCCTCTCTCTGCTCCGTCCCCAGGGCTGGAGTCACGGAACGGCCCATCCTCAGGGCTGGCACATGAAAAGCCGGTTTCTGTTCCCGCTGGAGATGCAGCTTCAGGCCCCGGCTCAGCCCGGAGCCATCACCACAATACCCTCCTCTGATTGCCCTCCAGGAAGCCGCCTCCGAGCCTCGCTGGCTCCCGCTCTCATTAACTTCCCAGCAGAGATGGCTCACAAAAGCAGCTTTGTGGCCAGCCAGGGGTCAGGGCTCCAGCACACACATCCCCACACGGAGCCGCGGCCCCATCCACGCCGTGGGCACCTCAATCACGTCTCACAAGCTGCCTGAGCATCAAGTGCCTCCTGCTACTGGTTCCCCAGAGGTCCCATGCTGGTCCATAACCTGATTAGCTGCTCTGGGCTCCAGCAATGTAATTCTGCCTTGAATTTCGTTGCTGGGGGTGCTGCCACTCATTTCTTTCCCTGCTGGAAGAAGGGGCTGGATGGAAAATCCTCATAAGCTGTTCTGCAGTGCTGTTTGCTCTTCATACATTTTCCTTTTCCCCTCAAGTAACAGCACTGAGCTCTTAGTAAACACAACCTGAGGATTTTTGCTGTTTAACTCTTGTTATTCACGATTACACTGAGCATGTACAGGTGGTCCCCATCAAACCTCACCTGGAGGGCCTCTCACCTTTGCTCAGGTCTCTCTGGGCTCAGATCTCTCTCTCAGGCTCCTTCATAGCACAAACCAATGCAGATTTAGGCAGCACATTTCTGCTGGCCACTGCAGCCTTGGCATTCACTAATCTCCAGTTACTGAACCCATTTCTGATGGTCCTGGAGATCACAGAATCACAGAATGGATTGGATTGGATTGGGAGAGACCTCTGAGATCATCAAGTCCAACCCTTGGGCCAACTCCAGTCCCGTCACCAGATCATGGCACTCAGTGCCACGGCCAAGCTCAGCTGAAAAACCTCCAGGGATGGGGAATCCACCCCCTCTCTGGGCAGCCCATTCCAATCCCTGAGCACTCTCTCTGCAAAGAAGTTTTTTCTGCTCTCCAACTTCAATTTGCCCTGGCAGAGCTTGAGCCCCCCGTGCCCCCTTGTCCTATTGCTGAGTGCCTGGGACACAGGGAGGGATTACAAAGGAGAGGCAAAGAGATCACTGCTGATAAATGGTCTCCTGGACAGTTAGACTGGAATCACTGGAGTTTATCTACTCTTTTCATCTTCCCAAAACCCACCACCACAAAACCAAGACGCACTGCTTCACCAAATGCCAAGTGACAACCACGTTTCACTGCCATGAGGGTGCCAGGAGCCACACAAGCACCTCCTGAGGATGGTCAGTCCAGCTCCATCCTCAAGTACACAAATCCACAGCCTGGGAAGTGGCAGCCAGCAGGAAAACCCCCTTGCTCACAGCCAGTTGGGAGTGATCAGCAGAGGAAAATAAAACACTGAACTGCAGTGACCTCCAGGTTAACTCTGGGCCAGGACAGAGGGGTTCAAGTGATGGAAGTTTAATTCCTGATCAGTATTTCCATATGGCCTCTTACAAACCTTTGTGCCTCCATCCCTCTTTTTTAATGCAATGACATTTTCTCACTTCCCAAGGAGCTGGGAGTTCAGCAGTCCCGAAGGGAAAGCTCAGGGGCTGGGGACTGTCACAAGGTCTCTCCAGAGAGGGATTGAAGGGGGAAGAAAGCCTGGGATTTCCATGCCGTGTTGTCCCTGAGAGGCACAAACACCGATCCAAGAGCCAAGATCCCTCCAGCCCAACCCACTGTCACTCCATGGCCGTGAGGAGACAGGTGCATCCACCCAATCTGGGCAGATACCTCAGTGATGGGCACGATTATTCCATGTATACCATGCCCAAAGCATGGGAATTACGGGATGAGATCCACACACGCAGTTAAAGCCCCGGAGCCGCCCCCTCAGCATCACTCCTGGGATGAAGGACCCGCCTGCGAACGTGTCTCAAAGAGGAAAAACCGGCGCTGGAAAACTCCTCTCCTGCAATTGTCTGCGTTTGGCAGCGCGGGCTGAGAGTGGATAAACGACAGAGAAATATTCCTCCCTACACGTGTTTGGGTTTTTCGGGGTGGTTTTCTTGGCCGCCGCTCCTGGCTCCGCAACAATGCCCGTCTTGTTCGGCCCCGCTCGGCAGGGCAGGATTGAATAGATCTGTCTAAAATTATAAGCGGGCAGCCCCTGGGCTCTGCGAGATCACAGGCCACATGCTGGGGCTGAACAAAGCCCCCGCTATTTCCTAACAATTAGCCCGGCTAAAAGGACATCTATCTCCTTCCATTAGAGCCACCACGTGCCTCCCAGTCAGTCCATTGTGAAGCTAATTAAATAACACGCCTCTCTCCCCATGAGGGTCTCCTGATTAGCTCGCCCTGCTCCTAAATCCTCGCTGGTGTGAATGGGGAAGAGACAGCTGGTCTGCAGGGAACTGCGGCTCCTGAGGGTGTTTGGGCAGCCCTGGCCAGCGAAGAGCATCCTCACCACTTATTTCGGGGGATTTAATCACAGAATCACAGAAGGAGTTGGGTTGGAAAGGACCTTAAAGCCCATCTCGTTCCACCCCCTGCCATGGGCAGGGATACCTCCCACCAGCCCAGGTTGCTCCAAGGGAAGGGACATCAAGGACCATCCCATTCCACCCCCTGCCATGGGCAGGGATACCTCCCACCAGCCCAGGTTGCTCCAAGCCCCATCCAGCCTGTCCTTGGACACTCCCAGGGATGGGGCAGCCACAACTTCTCTGGGCACCTGTGCCAGGGCCTGCCCACCCTCTCAGGGCAGGATTCCTTCCCACCATCCCATCTAAACCCACCCTCTTTCAGTCTGCAGCCATTCCCTCTTGTCCAGTCCTCAGAAAGCTGTTTAACAGAGATCCTGAGGTCCAAGAGGGTTCAGCACACAAACTGCTTTGCTCCCCTATCTGCTTACCCACTGCCTGCAGCAAAACTTGTGTAAACAGCTGATTTATTTATTATTTTTCATGCTTTGCTGGTAGCTGGAGGAAAAAAAGCAGATGCAAATATTTTTTCTAAATACGTTCTGGGTCGATTCAAACCAGTGTGTTGTTGGTTGTTTTTTTTTTAGTTCCCACACTTCTCATTGGGTTAAAATAGTGAAAAGAAAATAAACAAGGAAAATGTTGTGTCATTCAACCAGAGCTAAAACTTTCTATTTTTGCACTTTTAATATGGGAAGGAATTGCAAAATGGAAAAAAAAAAGGCCTATTAAAAGTAATGTGTTAACAAACTCTTTTCACCCAGTTAATTCACCTCTTCGAGGAAGTTTCTTTGGGAGGGGAAGGTCAGGGATGAGGATGAGCTGGGAGGAATCTGCTTTTTGAGGTGGGAAGTTGATTTGTGTTAGGGATGAAACAAAATGATCTCTGGTGCTTGGAGCCTCCTTCAGTCTGAAAATGAGTTCTGGCAAGCCAGGAAAGGCCTTTCAGATTCACCAGGCAATGTTTGCAATGTCCTGGGATGTGTTTTGGGGTGCATGGAGGCCACCACAACCTCCATCCACCCCTGGAGGAGGTGGCCAGGGCTCTCCTGAACACCCACCCTGCACCAGCTCCAGCCAAAAGCCAGGAGGGCATTTTCTCTCCCTCATCCCACCCTGGTCCTCCAGCACAACATCATGGAACTGCAAACCCACTCCAGATGTCCAACACCTTCTCTCACACTCTCCCAAGACCCGGAAGAAAGAGAGTTTCCTTCTGTCAAGGCTCCAGTCAGCAATAGTTGCAAATATTCCCTTTACTCCCTTTAAATCATTATTTTCCACCCTTACCTATTTAAATCATTATTTTCACACCGAGAGAGCGTGGCTGGAAAACTGGGAAGGTGAGTCAACAGATTAATGAGCTGATTTCCTGTGGACCTTCAGCTCCAGGCTTGAAACAGCTGGACCTGCTGCTGCAGACAGAGCTCCATCCACCCAAGGAGAACAGAAACACCCCATTCCTCATCTCCTGGCGGGGGGAGACAGTGGGAGGAAGGACACGGAGGAGGAGGCAGAGCTTGGCTTTGTTCTAATGGAAGTGAAAGCTTGCTCCTGTTTTCCAAACCTGGGATGCTCACAGCCATCCTGGGTACCAGCTTGGGTGGGAAAATGCAGGGAAGCTTCAGGAATGCAGCAGGGAATGCATTAATTAGTGTTTATACATGTCCATAGGGTTTCATTCACAAGGATCAGCTCATTGCACCTGGTTATCAAAATCGTATTTGCCCTGCACTCAGGAAGCACAAAAGTTTTACACTAAATAACCAAATTTTACAGGGACATATCAACAGGAGCAGGGAAACCATCACTGAAAGATGTGGCAAGGCTCACAAGAAGGCCTAGAAGGGGCCAAGACAAGAGCCAAGCCCAAAACACAGTTTAAACATCACCTGGGAGCAGCAACTCGACCCTGTGGCTGCTTTCCAACCCCACAGCCAGGTCTGAGAGCTCCTTTCATCCCAAACTCCCCAAAAAAGGGCAGGAGCCAAGCAAAAGCTGCCTTGTGTTGCCTGCCTGCCTCCCCTCACCCAGGCACTGCCCTTGATCCCAAAGCTATGGGAATGGCTCCACAAGCCACTTGATTAATAAGAGCCCAGGGGGGAAAAACCGTTTATATAACCCTGTCTTCTCTAAACTTCCTAAGTGCTTTAGAAAGTGGCTGCCCTGGAAACCCAAACTGGAAACGCAAAATATTATCTCTTCCATTTATAAACATCTCTGGTGCTAATGAAGTGAGGGAGCAGCAGCAGCAGGGAGGGAGCGTCGGGGGGCACTTGGCAGGCGTGGGAGAGCCCCGATAAAACCTCTCCCTTCCAGGTGGGTGTGGAGTGGGAAATCCTCCCACCGCCATCCCAGGCCACTGGAGCTGCCCAGGGCAGCACTGTGAGGGGTTTGGGAAGGGGGATATGGAAATTATCCACAGGGGCTCTGGGAGGATCTGCCACTCCACACACAGAGGTGGGCTGGCAACCAGCAGGGGAGAAGGACAGGGCAACGTCCAACAAGGCAAGAGCAGATGGGTGAGACCTCCCAGATCAGCTCCCTGAGCTTGGAGTGGGGCTCCTGTTGGAATCAAGGAGGGAATTTCGGTGCTTGCTGTGCACACAGACCCTGTGGTATAAACTGCACATCCTCCTGCATGTCAACACAGCATGTCTGTTTACACCAGTCTGCCCTAAATAAACACAGGAGTGCTCCAAATTTAGCTCTTGGGTTCAACCACCCTGTGCCTGCAGCCCCTTGGACACACACCCGACTCCCAGAGCCAGGAGAGGCAGAACAGGCCAAGCCACTGCTCCCTTTGCCTTCCCTGGTGGCATTTCCCACGGAGATTTGTCTGTGCATCAGCACAGCCAGCACCAGAAAGCGCTGAGGTTTAGGCTGGGGGATATTTGGATTTGGTTTTGACAAAATATTGATGATTTCTGCGGGGTGATCTGTCACTTTTGGCAGCAACAAGGAGAAAAGTGTAAAAAAAAAAAAGATGTATTTCATGCAGATCTGGGGACTGAGCTGACACCCAGCACAAGGGGAAGGCAGAACAGGCTACTGGGCTGCCTCGTTGTCCTGTCAGTTTGATTACAGCAAAGCAGGGAAAAGTGCTCCTGCTCCCTGCAGTAGCTGCTTGCCTGGATGGAAACACACCCAGAGCTGCCAGACACAGAGCCCTGGGGCTCCTGGGGTGAGGCAGTGACTGCAGGCACAGCAGGGGAGGAGAAGGCCTGGTCCCCTCTGGAGATGTGTCCCAGGACATGCAGATCCCCAGGGGTGCAGTGGGGCAGGAGCTGGGGCAGGGCAGCCTGAGGTGCCAGCTTTGTTTCCATCACTGCCTTCCCTCCACAATTAGTGCTGCCTCTCCAGCCTGTAAAAGTGGGTTGAAATCTCCCCAGTGCAGACTCTTCTGGGAGATGCCTGGAACTGACCAAATTAGAATTTTTCCATGAACAGGCTCCCCTGGGGCATCTCCTCCTTTTTCCCTATTGCACCTCAATGCTGACATCAGTCTGGCCAACACAAGTGCCCTCTGGCCCCGCTTGAACTTCGGATGTGGAGAGTGAATCACACAAACCAGGGCAGAAAGGCATTTCTGACTCCTGAAAAATAGTTGCTGATGAGCTGAGGAGAAGGAGTTTGGGCCAGATCTCCTGAGAACTCCAACCTCCCCTTTGGTGGAGCCGTTTCTTTTGCTCCATCCCATTTGTGCTCTGGGAAGCACAAATGCCTTCAAGTGTTTTTGCCCCCCCTGCTCCCGCAGCCTCTGCCGTGCCAGTGGCCTCATTTCCCTCTCCAGGAAGGGAAGTCCTGTCCAGACCTTGATTATTTTGCTTTTTGGTTGTGCATCCATCCACTCCCCCCTGCCAGAATCAATGGCATGTTCCCAATGAGCAGGGAGAGGCCAAACCTCTTTTCCTGCAGGCTCAGCCTTGGCTTCAGGGATTTAAAGAGTAGATTGTAGAATCACCAAGGCTGGAAAAGCCCTCCAAGATCATTGAGTCCAATCACCCCCCCAGCACTGCCAAGGCCACCACTAACCATGTCCCCAAGTGCCACATCCACATAGTCTTTAAACCCCTCCATGAGTGGGGACTCCACCACTGCTCTGGGCAGCTGGGCCAGTGCCTGTCCACACTTTCCAGGAAGAGCTTTTCCCAATATCCAATCTAAACCTGTCTGGTGCAACTTGAGGCTGTTTCCTCTTGTCCTGTCGCCTGTTCTTGGGCAAAGACACCAAACCCCCAGCTGGTTCCACCCTCCTGTCAGGGAGTTGCAGAGATCCTGCCTTTCCATCCTAACCTGCCCTTGCAGAACCGCAGGGCAAGGAAAAACGCCAAAAGAGGAGCCCTGCCCCTAGGAGGGGGTCAGAGGTCTCCAAGGGCAGCTCCTGAAGGACAGGGCAGCTCCTTCCAGGAGCCTAATGCTGAAAACAAGCCCGCAGGCAAATCCCACCCTCCATCCCAGGCTTTTCCCACCCCTCGCTCAGGTCACTTGGAGGCCGCCAAGCCACCCTCCCATGGCTCTTCCACAGGGAAACCCTTCTCGGGACACACGCAGGGGCTCCTCAGCCCTGCCTGCTGCCAGAGAGGCAGCGCCTGTCCCTCTGTCCCCTTGTCCCTGTCCCTCCGTCCCCCTGTCTCTCTGTCCCCTGTCCCTCCCTCTCCGTCCTCCTGTCTCTCCGTCCCCCTGCCTCTCCATCCTCCTGTCCCTCCATCCCTCTGTCCCTCCGTCCCCCTGTCCCTCCATCCTCCTGTCCCTCCCTCCCTCCATTCCTC
>VWZD01002496.1:252323-266664 GCA_013396695.1 Sakesphorus luctuosus
TCCTGTCACCCTGTCCCTCCATCCCCCTGTCCCTCCATCCCTCTGTCCCTCCATCCCTCTCTCCTGTCACCCTGTCCCTCCATCCCTCTGTCCTTCCATCCCTCTGTCCCTCTGTCACTCCATGCCTCTGTCCCTCTGTCCCTCCATCCCTCTGTCCCTCCATCCCTCCGTCCAATCCCTCTGTCCCTCCGTCCCTCCATCCCTCTGTCCCTCCGTCCCTCAGTCCCCCTATCCCTCTGTCCCCCCATCCCTCCGTCCCTCTGTCCCTCCGCGGGCGCAGTTGCAGGGGAGGCACCGCCTTTGAGCTCTTGTGAAGCAGCCAACAATCGACACGCTGCAGGTTTTTCAAAGCCCATCGATCCCAAATCCCACCGGGAAGCTCCATCCGGTGGGCTGGGAGAGCTCCAGCCCGTGCTGGAGCAGCTTCCCGGGGCAGACTCGCCTCAGACTCGGGGGGTTTTTTTGAGCAATTTCAAGCACTTGCACAGCACAGCCCTCCAGGGACTCTCAGCCACTCTCCTGACCTCGATGAATTAAGCATTGCAATAAAATGTGCACTGAATTAATCATCTGCAGCTCCAACGTGAGAAACTGCTGTGCTGGGACTCACAGGCAGCGCTGGGAGGGACTCAGGAATCCCAACTCCAGTGGAAGGCAGGGGGTTTACATGCCTAAGGATGTGGCCAAAGTCTTCCAAATCCCAGCTGTGAGACCTCAGCCAGGTCTCCTAAATCTCCTTCTTCCCTAAAAAGACCAGGCTGGACAGGGCTTGGAGTAACCTGGTCTAGTGGAAGGTGTCCCTGCCCATGGCAGGAGTGGAACAAAATGTTCTTTAAGGTGCCTTCCAGCCCAAACCATCCTGGGATTCAAGGATTCTGTGGCAATGGATGCTGGGGAAGGGCCACCAGGCCCGAGAGCTCAGGTGAATGAACCCACCCCACCCTCTGGGAGGAGGATGTTGCTTTTTCCAGACCAGGCACTGCAGGGCCCTCCCAGTCAACCAACTGATTGCTGCAAAGCCGGGGAGGGATCTGGGTGGGCAGTCAGAGGGCACTGATCTCATCTTTCCCCCCAGGAGCCGCAGAGTAGGTGAAAAACTTCGCATTCACAAAACAGTTCGGTTGAGAGAACTCAGCCCCGGGTCTGCTCTGAAAAAGGAATCATTTCCACCCAATTGCATCAGCTCCAGCTGATTTCTATTCAGTTTTAGAAAGGGAGCAGAGAGATACAATCCCTTACGAGGCTTTCAAGGAATATTCATCCTAGTGCTGTCCTTACTCTCTCATGGCTCTGAGAATGGGATTCCTCCCTCCTGCTCATCTCCCATCCAGCCTGGAGCTGTGTGGGGCACAGGACAATCCAATCCTCCTGGAGGTGTCTGTGTGTTGGAAATAACAATTAAAAGAAAAGACAGACCATCCCACTACAACTTAACCCCCCAGAGATGTCTGACAGCAGTTGCTCAGACTGAAGTGATGCAAATAGCTCAGATAAGGTTCAGATAAAGTATCTGAGCTCTCAAGGGCTTATCTGAGCTGAACACCAACTCCAAAAATTCTGAAATTTGCCCTGTGGGACTGTCTCTCGAGCTTGATTTCCATCTGAAGCCTCGACCTTCTGAGGCTGCAGAAACAGCTCCTGTTCAAATGCATTCTTGAGATAGCAGGGTGGGACACAGCAGGTCTGCAGCTCCCCTATCTCGGGCTATCTGGGCTTTGCCTTCTGGTGGGAATGTTGCAAGAGCTGATGGCTCAAGGAACCGGTGACGGCTCCTTTCACCACTCTAACGGTAAAACCTCCTCCTGTGCTGCCAATGGAAAGAGCACTTTCACTTGGCTACAAATTGTTCCACGCTGGCTTTTGCTTCCAGCCTGGTCCTGCCCAGTGCCGGCAGAGGGAAGGAAGGCCCGTGGCAGAGCTCGGGGTGCTGTCTGTGAATTCCATCATTGTGCCAGTGTGGGCATCAGGGTGAGATTTGGGGCTCCAAAGCTACCTGGATGCAACAAGGAGCTGGGGAAAAATCTCGGCAGGCTTCCCTGAGAGCCTGGCAGGGTGGAAGGGGAGGCAGAAATCACGGGGACAAGCTCTGCTCAAACAGACCCAGCTCACAGATGGGCAATCTCTGGTATTTATATCTGTGATAAACAGCTGTGCCCAGAGATCCAGCCTTGGAAAGCGGTCCCAGGAGGTGTGAGACCTGGGAGTGACACCCATGTCCAGTGCACAGCTCAGGCTGTGAAAGGAGCTCGGGAATTGTAGAATCACAGAATATCCTGAGTTGGAAGGGACCCATTAGGATCAGAATCCAACTCCTGAACCCAGAATCCAGCTCAGCACAGGACACCCCAACAATCCCACCCTGTGCCTGAGTATGGAAGTCCAAGGCTGGGCTCAGAGAGAGTAAATTGAGATTGTAAATTGGTACAAAGGGCCCATGAGCTCACTCCCACCTGGACTACAGTCATTCCTTGTCCTACAGGAGCACCAGGATGTCCCAGCCACATCCCACTTGCCATGTGCTCGATGGTCACAGAGGGAAAAGAGAGCAGGAAGGGTTCCTCCCTGAAGGGTTTGCAACCACAGAATCCATAATCTAATCACTTATACACCTCATGTAAATCTACCAAGGATGGGGAAAAAAAGCTTTCTGAAAAGCTCTGCAGAAATCCCCCAAATCTCGCTGATTCAAGCAGAGCAAGATTTCCTTTCAGGCAGAGTTCTCAGGCAAGAACAACGCTGACATTCTATAGGATGGCTCATAAACCAGAGGGAAAAAAATTCATTTCCTACTCAGAAATTCCCAAGGGCTCATTCCCAAAGGGCCGTCCTGCCCAAGGGCTGCTGTGCAGAGCTGGCTCCCCTTCCCATCATGCTCCCCCTGGCTGGAGAGCAGGGACTGAGGGAGCAGGCGTGGGCAGGGCTGTGCCCCCGGAGCTCCCTGCCCTGGCAGCGCCAGGGTTAACGCGCCGGCGCCCTGCGAGGCAGAGCTTTCTGCTTTATTTCAGCAGGGGAAGTGTGTCCCGGGCTGATTAGCCCAATGGTTTCCTCTTTTCCCATAACCTCCAGACCCCCATGGCCTAAGTGTTTACTTTCTGAAATAAAAAATCTGCCAGTGTTTTTCTTTTTTCGGGGCATGTGTATTTTGGGAGGCTTCGGGGGGAGGGAAGGGGGAGTTGAATGGGACGGGAGGTTTTGCATCCACCTCCCTCCCCTCTCCCACCCCTCACCCCAGCTCCTTCCAGCTGCAGCCTCAGAGCTGAGACTTCTGGCTTCGGTGGGAGGGAGAGAGAGAGAAATGAATTAATGAGAGAGTTCAGCCTCTTGCTCAGCAGCTATAAACACACAGAACATCTGGAGGGGGAGAGGTGCTTCGTGCTGCCAGGAGCTGAGAGGAACAGGCTGTTTGCAGGGTCCCAGCCCTCCCTGCTCCCCCTGGCGCTGCACAGGCTCTCCTGGCATCCCACTGCCCATCCAGAGAGACAACAGAACCAGGGAATCATTACAGCTGGAAAAGCCCTCTGAGAACATCCAGTCCAACATAACCCCAGCAGTGCCAAGCCCACCACTAAGCCCTGTCCCCAAGCGCCACATCTACATGTTTTTAGAACACTTCCAGGCATGATGATTCCACCACTTCCCTGGGCAGCCTCTCCCAAATTTCTGGCCTCATTGGTGCTGCCCTCCCTGGTCCTGCCAGGCCAGCACAGCCCTGGTCCTGCCAGGCCAGCACAGCTCTGGTCCTGCCAGGCCAGCACTGCCCACCCAGGTGCTGCTCCAAGGGCTGGCCATGGGCAACCCAAACCCTCCAGAGGATGTTCTGCTGCCCTGTGTGCCCAGAGCTGATGGTTTGGGGAAATTTCCTTGGGAAAGCTCAACTCCCCCTGCCCAGTTCTGCTCCGTGTGGCCTGTCTGAGGTGTGTGGTGCTGCAGGATAGTTTTCTTCCCCTGGAAAAAGAAACAGGTACACTCAGCTCACTCCATCCCTATAGAGGGATCTATCCTGGTCCAAGAGCATCCCAATCCAAGGCATCTTTTTCAGCCATCCTCAAGGGACCAGGTCTGTTGCTTATCCCTTTCCTCCTTGACTCTACACCCCGTTATCCCTTCCCCACAACACACCAGAGCTGCTCAGCTGGGTGAGGTGCAGCTCCCTAACTTGAGTTTTGGCTCTTGCTGAGCTCCCACCCCCCTGTTAGATTTGAGGAGCCCAACAAAGCTGCAGGTTTCTTCCACAAACCAAGCAACACCAAACCAAACCCTGCTCAGAGCACGATCCCTGAGCCCCAGCTGAGTCCAGGCTGCAGCTCAAGTGGGAAAAGAGCTCAGTGCTCATTCTCTGGTGATGACCAAAGCACAGGGAGCTCCCTTGGGTTTTGTCTTGCAGAGGCGAGACAGGGAATTTTCCAGAGTCAGGCAGGAAACAAATGGAAAAGTGAAAGCCTGGATTTTTGTCATTTTATTGCTTCAGTCCAAATGAACCTCTCCAAGTGCTGAGGTTACAGCATCACTGAGTATCACAGGATCACCTGCATGTGTTTTCCTCACCTGAGAAACAACCAGGACCCACACAAGGAAGATATTCCAGCTCTCCCTAACCTGAAGAGCAAACCAGGGACTGCTCAGCATCCTGCACAGGAGAGTCTAAAACACCACAGGCAGCCCAGGGCCCTGCAATTCCCTCCCAAGGCACTGAGGGATCTTTTCTCTCCACCAAATTCATTCCCAAGGCTTTGAGGGATCTTTTCTCTCCACCAAATTCATTCCCAAGGCTTTGAGGGATCTTTTCTCTCCACCAAATTCATTCCCAAGGCTTTGAGGGATCTTTTCCCTCCACCAACAGATTGCAAAGTGCCCTTAACAGAGAACATTGTGTGTGTTCTTCTACAAACCCAGAGTGTCCCAGTATAGAAGGTGTGACTTGCCTTTAACTGGAGCCAATGAAACACCCAAAGATGCCACCAGGAAAAAGTGAAAGAAAAACCCAGTTCACCAGGTTACAAACAGCTCCAGACCCCAAAAGGTTGTGCCACCTCAGCCAGAGAGATGCCACCTCAGCTAGAGAGGTGCCACCTCAGGCAGAGAGGTGCCACGTCAGGCAGAGAGATGCCACCTCAGCCCAGCAGAAAGGGCTCATTCATCCCCTGGGCCAGGGAGAGCTGTGGATCAGAGGGAATGATGGCAGCAGGTTGGGCAGAGACAGGATTTTGTGCAGGGCTTTTGCTGAGCCATGAAGTGAATTAACATCCAGTGAAACGAATTAACATCCAGTGAAATGAATTAACATCCATCACCCTCTCGCTCATCCTTTCCCCACTGTTCTGCTTCCCTTCGCCTTTCCCCACGTCTTCCCTTGCCGGCTCCTCGTTTATTAAGGATGGAGAGGAGCTCCTGGCTGGTCCAGGAGAAGGGCTGGGATGTCCTGCCAGGCTGGAGCCACAGGCAGCTGTGCTGCCCTGTGAAAAGACTCCCATTCATCTCAGCGAGAGCAGAGCGTGCGGGGGAGGCGGCAGCAGCAGGGGAGGGGGAAGTGTTGGAGGAGGCTGAGAAAAGGAAGGAGGCCACAGTTAAAAATAGGATAAAAGGACATGAAGAAAAAAAACGCAGATTTTTTAAAAAAAAGCTTCACTCGGAAAATGTGCTGCAGCTGGAGAAGCCATCGGGCTGGGCCTGGTCAGCTTTCACCTTCCCCCTTCTCCTCCTCCTCCTCATCCCCCTCCTCCTCCTGCTCCCCAAGCCCCTTCCTCCGAGCCTGGCCCTGGAAGGTGGCCCAGAAAGAGCTCACAGAAAGTGCTTTGCTCCGGGATTCTCCAGCGGGAAAAGTGCAGGGCTCGTGGAAAAGGAGGGGGCAATGCGGGGAAAGGCAGGGAGAGATCCCCACGGATGCCGCGGGTCCTGTGGGACTCCTGCCTGGGTCTGGGAGGACCTGGGAGCTGGGCTGGATGGAGGATCACAGAATCGGCAGGGCGGGGGCACATCCATCGCTGTTTTGATGGGGTAAAGCAGCCTGGGATGTGTTGCTGCGGCTACAAGGGCTTTGCTTGCCCACCCAAACCAGCCCAGGCTGCAGGGACTTGATGCCCACGAAACACCATCTTTTCCCTCTATAAAAGATCCCTGGAAGTGCTCAAGGCCAGGCTGGATAGGGCTTAAAGCAGCCTGGGCTAGTGGAACCCATGGCAGTGGATGGAACTGGGTGGTCCTCAGCGTCCCTTCCAACCCAATCCAGTGGGACACTCCGTGATTCACTTCTCAGGGAAAGCAGGATCACTCCCCACGATGCTCCTGGGGTATCCAAAAGGCTGGCAATGCCTTCATTGTGCTAATTCAGCACAACAGTTGTAGAAACATCTCCTGCCAGAGGCAGCGTCGTTCCCCCCTCGCTTGCCATGAACAACAGTTTTATCTCCCTGTCACTAAGGAAAACAAACCCGGGCAGGGGGAAGGGGCTGTCAGAGTGGCCTTGGCTCAGCCAGTGCTGTGGCCCTGCTGAATCTGTCATGGATTCATGGAATCCCCCAGTGGTTTGGGTTGGAAGCGACTTCAGGGATCATCTCATTTCAGACCCCCTGCCATGGGCAGGATGCCCCTAAATCAGGTCGCTCAGAGCTCCATAATAATTTCATAATACTGTTATCAAATCTTTCCCTTCACTCCAGTGTTATTCCTAACCTTGTATAATCCAAAAAAATATTACCAGGGAGTAATATTAAGATACTGTTCCCTTATGAATTAAACATGAGTGTGACTTTCAGCATCCTTTCAGCAGCGCTGCTGCTTCGGGCGGGCACATGGCATTTATTTGGGCATTTATTTGGGCTGGCAGCTGGGTCAGCCGAGGGGCAGTGCCCTTTCCAGTCCTGAGCCCACCTGTCCAAGGAGCAAAACTCCTGTCCAGAAGTGGACAGCACCTCCCTTCTTGCTAGTTTGATTCTGTCATCCCTGGGATGTGCCTCTCTTTTGCCGGATGATTCCCTGGGCACTGATATTCCCAACAAATGCCCCCCAGACTGTGGCAGCAAATAAAACAAACAAACAAATAAACCAGACTCTAATCCATTTCCAAATTTTGGGTTTTCAAACAAAAAAACATTCCACTCCTCCTTGTCTTTATCTAGGAGCTAAATCCACATCAGGCTTCCCTTTACCCGTATCACAGAATAATCTTATCAGCTTCGAGCACAGGGTAAATAAACTCAGCCAGGCTTCAAAGGCAAAACATCTTCCCTAAACTCAAGCAGCTCTCAAACTTTTAGAAATATTGTGGTTTCTCTTGCAAGAGGATATATTCACACTTGCATTTTCCTTGTTGACTTGTTTCTTTCACCAACATCAAGACCATGAAAACCAAAATAGCCTCTGGTACACCAGAAGAATAGATGACAAATGGTTTTAATGTGCACCCGAGACACAAAGGAGAAATGAAAGGCTGTTCCTGGCCCAATATACAAATGAGAGTTTCCTCTCAGTTAAAATTAGAAACTGCTCTAGACAGAAGAAACAGCAGCATTAAAAAACAAATCAGAGAAAGAGTACCTTGCACTGCAATGGGAAGCACTGAAAAATAATTCTTGGGTACTGCATGAGAATCAGAAGCCTCTTCTACCTGTCCAAGAGTTTGATCAAAACCTACAGAAGACAATGTCAGCTTGAGGGTTTTTTTTCACTGACTTCACTGAGGTTTGAAGGAGGGTCCAGGCTTTGCAAGAAACAATTTCACAGCCCCAGCACCGGGTAATGAGGATCTGGGTTGCAGATATGTTGGTCTCCAGAGAGGGCACTTTCACAGAAAAGGGGAGAGGGTAGGGGAAAAAAAACACTAAGAAAACTTTCCAGGCCCAGATTTGCAAAATGTTTGAGCAAATCCAAATGCTGCCAGGGCAGATTTCATCTGAGCAGGGTTGTCCTCATGCTGAGAGAGGTCACCCACAGGAGTTGAGCAAATAGCTGGAACAAGGACAGCTGAGAAAGGCAGAGGAGCTTTGCTCCAGCCACAGGCACAGCTCTCTGTGTCCATCTCCTGCTCACACACAAATGCTCACCAAAGGAGAATTTAAAAAAAAAAATAAAACCAAATGCCTGAATCTTTGCCAAGGAGAGATTTCAAACTGTACATCTGACCACAACAGTCACTGGTTCTGCTGAACTCTTTAGCTGCAAAAAGTCTCTTAACATCAGGGTTTTCCCTCCCCAAGGGGCCAATGAGCAGAACTCACGAGCCAGGAACAGGTCCCAGGAGAGCAGCACGTGCCATGCCAAGGCTTACATGGGATTTAAGTGCTTCAGGACAGGCTTATGTGGGACTAAAGTGAAACATAAACTTCATATTGGCCCTTTGCAAAGGTCACATTTGTGCAACTTGAGCTCTGTCACTCAGTTCTGTGGTTGGCTCGTGCCAGGGTGTACCTGAGCCCTCTGCTGTGCCACAGCACCCCAGGGCTGGGGGCTGGGGTCCCACCACCCATCCCAAAGGCGGGAGGAACAACTGCCTGCCTGGCACAGGATCCCAGAAAGGCTTGGATTGGAACTTACAGCCCATCCAGTCCCATCCATGACACAGGCAGGGACACCTCCCACCAGCCCAGGTTGCTCCAAGCCCTGTCCAACCTGGCCTTGGACACTTCCAGGGATGGGGCAGCCACAGCTTCTCTGGGCAACCTGTGCCAGGGCCTGCCCACCCTCTGAGTAAAGAGCTTCTTCCTAACATCTAATCTAAATCTCTCCTGCTTTAGTTTAAATCTCTTCCCCCTTGTCCTGTCACTGCCTGTCCCTGTAATCACCCTTGTGCTGCCAGTTGGTTATGGAGGAATCCTGGAATCCCAGAGTGGTTTGGGACCCTAAAGCCCTTCTCATTCCACGCCATGGGCAGGGGCACCTTCCACAAGAAGCAGCCCAAGCTGCAAGCTCAGCTTGAGCATTCATGTGTTGAACAACATGTGGGGCAAGAATTAGTCACTGTAACGACTTTCAGATTCTGAGTGTGCCAGAGGAGAGGACCATCTGCTGCCACTCAGGGACCTGCTCTGGCTGTACACACATTGGCACCACGATGGCACAGCCTGGCCACACAGCTGTGGTGCCCTGAAGGCTGTGACATTACACTCCCA
The DNA here is from genome assembly GCA_013396695.1 of Sakesphorus luctuosus. NCBI lineage: Eukaryota > Metazoa > Chordata > Aves > Passeriformes > Thamnophilidae > Sakesphorus > Sakesphorus luctuosus. Next base: position 261,428 of record VWZD01002496.1, read on the forward strand.
TGGAATCATGAAACCTCTGAATGGTTTGGGTTGGAAGGGACAGTAAAGCCCATCCCATTCCACCCCCTGCCATGGGCAGGGACACCTTCCACCAGCCCAGGTTGCTCCAAGCACTGTCCAACCTGGCCTTGGACATTTCCAGGGATGGGGCAGCCACAGCTTCTCTGCCCAACCTGTGCCAATGCATGGCATGGAGATAAAGAGACTGAGAATTACCACCAGAGTGGAATGAAAACTTGTGAGTCCTCTTTTCCTTGCAACCCTCCACAGATGGAACTTTCCAAATCCACTCATCAGGACATCAGTCCTGCAAATGCCCTGAGAGATGCTGAAGATGCAACCAGCAGGTTGGCACACCCACTCTGCCTATGGATCCTCCTGGAGACCCCCATGGCTGGGAAGATCCCAGGGAGCAGCAACCAGGGCTGCCATCTCTAAATGCAAGAGAGGTGCACACAGGACTTCAAAACGTCAAAAAACCCACCCAAACCACCACCTGGAAGAGAAGAGGGGTTCTCCCATGCCATGGTGGGGAAGAAAGAAGCTCCCATCCTTCAGCACTGCTCTGACAGGAGAGGAATAGTTCAACAAAACATCTTTAAGGTTTTTAGCTGCATTCTGGCCCCAACTCCAATGCCACCAGCAGGGTGGGTACCAACCTGGTCATGCTGTGCCCTAGGGATGCACCAAGGGCATAAACCCCAATAAATGAAGCCAGGACAAGGACAGAAAGCAATCAGAGGGGGAGGGAGACCAGGAGGACATCAAACAGAGCATGGAGGGGGTTCAGGCTTGGTTTCCCCCATCACCAACGTGTCCTACCTGTGCCGTAGTGCTCCAGCCCCGTGGGCACCTCCTGCGTGCTGGGCTCGTCCCACAGTGGGCAGCACATCCTGGGCTGGCAGCAGGTGGCCTGGAAGCCACAGGTCACCCAGGGATCCTCACAGGGACCAGCAGCTCCTGGTTTCTGGAAAGAGGAGAAGTGTCAGAGGGGTGGAACCCCAAACCAGCCACCCTGGGCAAGGTGGCAGAGACACTCCCCCAAAACAGGCAGCACCCCCTGACCCAACAGGGTTGGCTCCCATAAAACCATCACCCAAACTGATCAGGCTGAGGAGCTTCAGGAGGAGGCCAAAAAGGGCCCTTGGGAACAAATCTGAGGGCAAAGGGGAAGGTGCAGAGCGAGGCTGTGCCCCCCAGGGTGGGGTGAGGGGCTCCTTCCAGCCCACAGCTGGAACTGGCATTTTTTCAGAGCTAAGCAGGAGGCCCCAAACCCCCCTAAAAATGTGGGGGGTCCTGAGGGGTGCAGAGGCCACAGCCCTGCATTGTGGTGCCCATGCTGTGGGGCAAGTTGTCACATTTATGTTCCTATTCCTATTTATAGTGCCACTATTTGTGGTTATTATATTTATATTTGTGTTATTTGTATTTATATTAGTTCTATTTGTATAGTTACATTAGTTATATTTATCAGTTATATTTATCAGTTATATGTACATAGTTATATATTTATTAGTTATATTTATTAGTTTATATAGTCATATTAGTTATATTTATATTAGTTATATTTGTATAGTTACATTAGTTATATTTATCAGTTATATGTACATAGTTATATATTTATTAGTTATATTTATCAGTTATATGTACATAGTTATATATTTATTAGTTATATTTATCAGTTATATGTACATAGTTATATATTTATTAGTTATATTTATCAGTTATATGTACATAGTTATATATTTATTAGTTATATTTATATTAGTTATATTTATATTAGTTATATTTATTAGTTTATATAGTTATATTTTTATAGTTATTTCTTTAGTTATATTTTTGTATCCACAGACATGTATGGACACACACATGTGCATATACACATGGTGTGCACATGGAGATATACATCTCATATATACATATGTATATTTACATATATATACCCGTAATTACATATACACACACGTATATTAATATAAACTCATGTATTATTCCCTATGTATTACATAATATACCATATTATTATATGCTTACGCATAATACATTATATATGTATATACATACATTGATTCTATGTGTGATACAAGTATTTAAGTACCCATACATATGTAATCCTAAGTAATAACATAAATCACACTTTAATTTTTATTGTACATGAAATTAGATTTATCCTTTCTAAAGAAAATACCTGTATTATGAATACAAGGATATAAAATATTTAGAAACAAAAAATTGTTTGGGCTGGAAAAATCTTTAAGATTATCAATTCAGAAACAACCCCGGGATATAATTTCATTTTGTTTTGTACATAAATATATATTTATAAATGTGTATAAATAGAGTGTATATACATGTATATACCACATGTATGTATATATACACCATATATATATATTTACCATATACACATACACATGTATACATCTATACCATGTAATATATGTTGAATGGAAGTGTTTTTATCTCCCTGCAAGAGGCCAACAACATACACACACCTATAAATAAATGCAGGATGTTTTAATTTTTTATTATTATTACCCTTTCCCTGCGGGGAAATAGTTTTGCTTCATCTCCAATCAATATTTAAAAGCCAAATGCACACTCAGAACCATTTAAAGGAAAGATATCGAGCTGCCTTACAAATATTTCATGGCTCAGAGTGGCCTTTTCTTCCTATTTTGGTGACAATTGTGCTTCCTGGTAAGTGTCCTGTGCAGCCCTGAGGTCTCAGCTCAGAGCTGGTTCTTCAGGTGACCTTCAACATGGGTGAGGATTTCTCTGGATGGACAGAGAGCAAGGTCATTCCTCTAAATATAAGTCTGATTTCTCTAAATGTGGGGGTGATTTCTCTAAATGTGGGTCTGATTTTCCAAAATATGGGTCTGATTTCCCAAAATATGGGTCTGATTTCCCTAAATATGGACCTGATTTCTCTCAAAAAGGCTCGAAGCTCTGCCAAACCTGTCCCGGACCTCCTGGACGTTGGCATGGCCATGCCCAGGATGTCACCCCACAACTGCCCAGACAGAGCAGACCTGGCTTGGCAGAGGGAGCACCAAAGTTGTCCCAGAACTCCAGAGAGCCAAGGGAACCTTTCCCAGAGCTTTGTGCAGGTCCCACCATGCTCATCCCTGCAGGTGAAGGTCAGCACAGCACATGGGGCTCCAGGACAATGGGTCCTACAACAATCCTCCTCCCCACTCAAGAGCAGGAAATCCCATGCAGGATTCTATTTCCAGGGGAGGTTTGCAGGCTCCAGAGGTTCAGATCAGCTCTGGGGAAACACTGGGAATTCAGGAGCTGCTCTGAGCTGCCTAAAACCTTGGAGTAGGTAGTGGATGATGCCAAGCTGTGTCAGTGGGCTGGAGGTCACAGCAATCAGATATAAACCCACTGCTGGGGTAGAAAAACAAGCCAAATTCCTTTCTTTCAGAGAATTCCAGACTGGTTTGGGTTGGAAGGGAACTTAAAGACTATTTAGTTCCATGGGCAGGGACACCTTCCACCAGCTCAGGTTGCTCCAACCTGGCCTTGGACACTCCCAGGGCTGGGGCAGTTTCTCTGGGCAACCTGTGCCAGGGCCTGCCCACCCTCACAGGGAAGGATTCCTTCCTTCTATCCAATCTAAACCCTCTCCTTCAGCTGAAGGCCATTCCCTGTGTCCTGTGCATTCCTTACCATCACTCCAGGCCGAGCCAAAGGATAAGGGGCTGCACTGCCAATGGTTGTGTCCATGTAGTAACTCATCATCTTGGAGGTTCCTGCTGAAATGGAGATGGACATCAGATGACAGGCCACCAAACCTGACAGAATCTGCTAAATCTGCTTTTTCACAGCCATGGAAAGCTCAGAGCACACTATCACCTTAATGAGTGTAAGCTGGAAAAGTTAACAGGAAAAATATCTGTATTAATAGCAGATATTGGGATTAGATTGGTTGTTTCAACAATGCACCCAGATCCATTAGTGTAAACTGGGAGAGCCTGACAATGGTGAATGAATTATCACCTGGAAGCTGATGGGGCTACTCTGAGGGAAGATGAGATCATATTTCCTTTGCTGCAGAATCGGTGGGAAATTGTTGCCAATTTTTTTTCTTTTGGGAGGAAAAAAAAAGCCACTTTGTTGAGACCAACACCTTTCCTGTAAAAGCTTTGTCAGAACCAGATTGTTTCACAAAGAACTTTGGTGTTTTCAGGAGACATCCTCAGGTTTCCCACATTACCTTATGTTTGCCTTGCTGAATCTCTCCCTTGCAGTTCCACAGGGCATTCCTCCCATTGGATTTGCTCCTCTGAGCAAGTCCCCCCAGAGCTGCTCATGGAATGGGATATTTAATCCCCAGTTTGTGTGGCTGAGGTGCAGGAGCTCAGCCTGGCTCTGTTATCAGAGCTGTGGGTGTTTCTCCCTCTCTCCTTGAAATGCCCAACAGAACATGCAGGGCCAGGGCACTTGGGGTGTTTGGGGGGTATGACCCAAGGGTGCTGGGAGGGAGGAGGAGAGGGGGAGTGGGCTGGGAAGGGCTCCCTCAGGCCTTGGAGCTAAGGGAATGGCACTTCCATCTGGGGGTGAGGCACAGCCTGAGAGATGGGGCAGCTCCAGCTCCTCTGGAGCACTTTGGGTTCCTGCAGAGCCCTGGCCTGCAGGCTGCAACCACTGCAGGTGCAAACACTTGCCTGAGTTGCCTTAGAATACAATCATAGACTCATGAAGGCTGGAAAAGGTCTTTAAGATTACCAAGTCCAGCCGTTAATCCACCACTTCCAGGTCCCCCACCAAACCGTGTCCGGAGGTGCCACATCTACACTTTTTTTGAATGGTTTCAGGGAGGGTGACTGTTCCATCACTCCACCACTGTTCCAGGGCTTGACCACTCTTCCCAATATCCAACCTAAACCTCCCCTGGTGCAACTTGAGGCCATTTCTCCTTGTACTGCCCCTTGTTCCCTGGGAGCAGAGCCCAATCCCTCCCTGGCTTCCCCCTCCTGTCAAGGAGCTGTAGAGAGGAAGAAGGTCCTCTCTGAGCCTCCTTTTCTCCAGGCTGAGCCCCCCAGTCATCAGCCTTGTGCTCCACAAGGTTTGTGCTTGGCTCTTCTCAACAGAATCAGCACAACCACGTTACCTTCAGCTCCACTCATGCCCTGGTCCCTTGAGCAGCTCCTGGAGGCACTGGGACTGCTCCTGGAGGCACTGGGTGGGACCTGCTCCTGGAGGCACTGGGACTGCTCCTGGAGGCA
>VWZD01002496.1:301094-316745 GCA_013396695.1 Sakesphorus luctuosus
CACTTCCAGACAGTGCTGAGGTCACCTCTCAGCCTCCTCTTCTCCAGCACAAACACCCCCAGCTCCCTCAGCCTCTCCCCACAGCACTTGTGCTCCAGTCTCTGGCATGTTTTCCACATCCATCTCCCAAGCCCTGAAAAGAGCCAAACCCCCCCACCCTTCTCTGAGTTCTGCTCACTTTGAGTGCTCTGCTTGCAGGTCTGGGGAGTTGGCATCAGTTTTCCCTGAGTTTAATTATTAGGAGTTTCCTTGGGGTGAGAGGGTGAGGAAGAGCCATCCCCAAATGCTGAGGAACTGGAGTGGTGGAGAAGCTGCATTTCCAGTCACGGCCTGAGTGCCCACTCAACCCTGGGAGCTGAAACCTGTAAACATCTGGAGGGGTTGGGTGGGCAGAATGAGACAAGCCTGGCAGAGGCTCTGTCTGCTCCCAGCTCAAACCACTACTGGCTGAAAGAGGCAGGTGTGGGGCCAAGAAAGCCACAGGAGGGGGGTCAAGGCCTCCCCAAGCAGCGATATATCCAACTGCACCACAGGCACCAGCCAACCTGCACAGGGAGAGCTCCATCCACTGAGTCATTCCTGAACTCTGCCCTGGCCTGTCTGCTCTCCTTTTCTGGTGGGAGGAGCCTTGGGTTTGGTGCATCAGACAGAGCAGCCATGGCTCTTGTTGTCCTGGGGAGCAGGTCACATCGTGGGGGGGCGTTGGCAGTAAGCATGAAGAGCCTGACCCTGACACAGGTTGACACTAGAGTCAATGCCCAAACTCTTCCCCAGGCCCTCTTTCCCTCTCTGTAGGGCCATTCCATGGCAGCAGAGCTGGGCAGCCAAACTCAGCATGGGTTGGCCATGCTGGCACCTTAGTGTGGCACGTGGTCCCTCCAGCACCCCATGGAGGGTGCAACCCAAACCCCACAGCGTCCTGCCTGCCCCGAGGTCCCCATCTGGCGCTCTGAGCTCTTCCCTCATCTGAAGTTTGGCAAATTGGATCACCTCAGGTACCAGGGAACATAAATCCACAGGCAGTGGTGGCTTTCCAAGCAGCTCAGAGGCTTTCCCATACCCCGGGGTGCTTCTCTTTTAAAGACACGTGGAGAGTCCCACACTTTGGCTGCAGATCTGAACTCCCCCACATCTCAAAGCCAGAAAGGACCATAGATTATCCAGGCTGACTTCCTGTCTAACACAGGCCATATGAGTCCATCCTCTCATCCCTGCCCTGAGCCCAATCATTTCTGCTTGGCTATACATCTCTTCCAAAAAGGCATCCGGTCTTGATTTAAAGACTTCAAGAGATGGAGAATCCATCACTTCCCGTGGCAGCTTGTGCCAGTGGCTCTTTCTAATAAAGGAGGAAGCTGTTCAGAGCTGGGCTTACATGTCAGAAGCCTCTCTGGGTAAAGAATGGCTCACAGGCTGCCTCACCCATAAGACAAAAGCACAAAGCAGTCACTGAAGAAGGAACTCGCCCCCAAAACCATGTCTGTTCTTTCCCACTGTTGCACTGACGTATCTTAAGTTGGTCTCTTCTCTACAAGCATCATCTTCCAGAGCCCATCATGACTGTGCAGATGTTGCTTCAGCACATTCATTAGAAGTTGGTTATTTTTCTCAGAAACAACCCAGCACATCCTGCCAACACACTCATTTCACAAGAAATCCTCCCTGGGAGTGTGTAGCACCCTGGTCCTTCCATCCTCCACAGGTGCAGGAGAAGGAGATGTTCTGCAGGAAACACCTCCATGGCTCCCCCAGTCTCCATAGCATCCATGAATCCACCAATCTCCATGGCATCCATGGCTCTCCCAGTCTCTGTGATTGCCATGGCTTCCCCAATCTCCATGACACCCATGGCTCCCCCAGTGTCTGTGGCATCCATGGCTCCCCCAATCTTCATGATATTCATGAATCCACCAATCTCCATGACATCCATGGCCTCCCCAATCTCCATGATGTCCATGGCTCTCCCAATCCCCATGGCATCCATGGCCTCCCCAATCACCATGACATCCATGGCTCCCCCGGTCTCCATGACATCCATGGCTCCCCCAGTCTCCACGATGTCCATGGCTCCCCCAGTGTTTGTGACACCCCTGACTCCCTCAGGCTCTTTCCCCTCCTCCTGCCCCTAAGTCAAGGCATGGAGGAGCAGGAAAGAGCCCACTGGGTTATCTGGAAAGATATGTGGACACCTGGGTCTGCATCAGCCTTCCCATGTTTTCTGAGTTCCCAGCCCTCAGCTCTGGAGCGAGACAGTCCCTGGCCATGGGCCAGCTGGCTGAGCCTTGGCCTGGACAGGACAGGCAGCATGGCTGAGCTGGAGGAAGCACTTGGGAGAGCTGATGACAAGTAGGACTGTGCCTTGGAGTAGGACTGAAGTCCATTCTGTGCTACTGACTTGGACTCATCCTTGATCCTGGATTCCCATCAGAGTTGACAGGGGATTAGTTCTTGGGTAGATCCAGAGGCCCAAAGCACTGTCGTGCTGACACCCCAAAGTGTCCTGCTGACAACCCAAAGTGTCCTGCTGTGGGCCAGGCCTGTGAGTTTTCCCAGTCTGTCCCAGTGCCATCAGGGTGTGCAAACCCAGATGTTCCTGTAAGCCCCTGTTACCGAGTTATTTATATTACACAATATTTGATGTTTCCTGTTCCATTAAAGGGTCCAGGTCCCCAAGACATTCTTCAGAGCAGTGAAGCAGGGAAGGCCACAGGAGCTCCTGGAGCAGCCCCAGCACCAGGAGGGAGGGATGAGAGTTGCTCTTGACAATTTAATGCACAGAGATAAAACTTTGTGCATGTCTGGGAGGGCTGTCGAGACTCTTAGTGAAGAGATTTGGCACCCACTGAGCACCTGCATGAATCAACCTGAAGCTGTGGGAACTCACTTGTTCTGAGGGATTAAACAACCAGATGAGGAGTCCCAGAATTGCAACTGAGCTTGACTGATAATCCATCTGGAAAAAGAGCTGGACAAGATGTGAGCCAAACCCACAGATATTTTTAACCCTTGCCATATATCTGGCACTGGCTGCTGGGGACAGAGCTGTCCTCAAATCTCAGCTCTCTCAGATCTTCCAAAATCAGATGAGAGAGGTCTCCAGGATGAGGGCAAATGTCTCATGTGGTCTCAGTTCCTCAGCTGATTGACAGAGCCCCCCAGCACAGACACCACAGGCAGGGGGAAATACGGCTTCAAAATGCATCTGGGAAGTCTGTTGTTTGATAACCACATCCTATGGAAGGGACAGGCCTGCTGCAGAAATCGGGCGGTGGGAGGAGCAGAACTTCCACATCCCTTCTCCTTCCCAGACAAACCCACCCGATTTCTCCCTCTGATTATCAGAATTTCCTCCCCATCCAACACGATCTGAAGCAACACGGGATTTTTCAAAGCAGCGGGTTTGGCCTCGGTATAAATGTTGTTTTTCCAAGCTGCCACAAGGTGCCAGCATTTCAGAGTGTTCCTGAGCTGGGAGCCGGGCGGAGGGAGCTCAGCGCGGGGAGGACCTGCGGCATGGGCTGAACCCCGCTCTGCTCCACCAGCTCCCCCAGGGCCCTCACAGTGCTCCTTGATCTCCCCACTAGTTCTGTTTTTAGGGGGCAGGAGCGGGAAGGTGCAGGGAAGCATCTTCATGGGAGGTGGGGAACAATGTCATGGGAGGTGGAGGACAATGTTGTGGGAGGTGGAGGAATGCATCTGCGTGAGGAGGAAAACATCTGCATGGAGAGATGGAGGAAAGCATCTTCCTGAGGAGGAGGAGGAGAAGGAGGAGGAGGAGGAGAGAACAACTTCATGGGAGGTGGAGGAACACATCCTCGTGAGGAGGAAAGCATCTTCATGGGAGGTGGAGGGATGCATCCTGATGAGGAGGAAAACATCTGCATGGAAAAGTGGAGGAAAGCATCTTCATGGGAGGTGGAGGAACGCATCTTCCAGTGGAGGAGGAGGAGAACAACTTTATGGGAGGTGAAGGAACACGTCTTCATGAGGAGGAAAATATCTGCATGGAGAGGTGGAGGAAAGCATCTTCCTGAGGAGGAGGAGGAGAAGGAGGAGGAGGAGGAGAGAACAACTTCATGGGAGGGGGAGGAACACATCCTTGTGAGGAGGAAAACATCTGCATGGAGAGATGGAGGAAAGCATCTTCCTGAGGAGGAGGAGGAGAAGGAGGAGGAGGAGGAGAGAACAACTTCATGGGAGGTGGAGGAACGCATCTTCCAGTGGAGGAGGAGGAGAACAACTTCATGAGAGGTGGAGGGATGCATCCTGATGAGGAGGAAAACATCTGCATGGAAAAGTGGAGGAAAGCATCTTCATGGGAGGTGGAGGAACGCATCTTCCAGTGGAGGAGGAGGAGAACAACTTTATGGGAGGTGGAGGAACACGTCTTCATGAGGAGGAAAGTATCTGCATGGAGAGGTGGAGGAAAGCATCTTCATGAGGAGGAAAGCATCTTCATGAGAGGTGGAGGAAAGTATCTTCTTGAGGAGGAGGAGAAAAACTTTATGGCAGGTGAAGGAATGCATCTTCATGAGGAAGAAAACATCTACATGGAGAGGTGGAGGAAAGCATTTCATGGGAGGTGGAGGAGAACGTCATGGGAGGTGAAGAATAACATGAGCCAGAGGGAGAAAACACCTTCATGGAAAGGTGAAGGAGAACAACTTCATGGGAGGTGGAGGAACACATCCTTGTGAGGAGGAAAACATCTGCATGGAAAAGGGGAGGAAAGCATCTTCCTGGAAAGGTGGAGGAAAGCATCTTCCTGAGGAGGAGGAGGAGGAGGAAAGCTCCTTCATGAAGAGGTGGAAATTGCCTCTGCCTGGGCTGCAGACAACATCTGGTTCACCAGCTTTAGGGCTGCATCATGGTGATCAGCCCATGGCTCCCCTGTTTGAGGCACATCCAGGTGTTCCCTCATGCAGGGAAGGTTCCTGTGCCCATGAGGACCATGGCTCCTCCAGCTGGCCTGGGCTGCCTCTTTCCAAGCTCAAAGGAAACCTCCTCCTCCCCCAAGAACATGCAAGTGCTTCTGCTGGATCTCTGTCAGCACCCACCGGTGCTTGCAGCAGTTTTCCCTCTCACTTCCCCAAACTGAGAGGGGAAAATGAAGCAGTTCTTCATTTTCTTGCATCAGTTATCTCTGCTGGCAGGGGACGTTCCCCTGGCAGCCCAGGGGACCTCACAGCTCTTTCAGTTCTGTTTATGCCCCGTCTGACTGACCACTCTCCACCCTGACCCCTCTGGCAGGTCCCAGCAGGGAAGAAAGACTGTAGACCCAGTTCTCTTTCAGGAGTTGCTGTCCTGGGGCACATGAGACTCCTGGATGGCCCCTAAATCTTACAGTGTCACCAAGAAAGAGCAATTTATGGGGTTTTACAACCTAGTTGAGGTTTCCTCTTCTCATGGAAAGACACACAAGAAATACATCTTCTCCATCAGGCTGATAACCTTCTGACCCCCCACGAGTGCACCAGCAGTGCCCTGCAAGCCTTTGGTAATTCCTCTAATCCTCAGTACATCCCAATGCCCAGACAGGCACTGACAGCCAGTCCATCCCTTCCATAGGGAGCTGAGCCACCTGGGACATGGGATGCAGCAACCTGCCAAGGCAGCTGGAACCCTCAGAGGCTCCAGGATCCTCCTGCAACTCCTGAAAAGCACCATCCACAGTGGCTGATGAGCTGAGAGACACCTCCTTGGCATCCCTCAGCTCCCTAAAATAGCAGTCCCATTTCATCCCCCTCCCTTCTCTCTCCACTCTCCTGGAGATGAGGACATGGGAGAATTAACACACTTGTTTTTATAAAGATGCATTTCTTCCCGTTCTGGCTCGCTTCATGGATCTTCTTTCCCACACAGAGGGATAAAGAAGATAATTGAAGTTGATGGGCAATATGGTAAAAACACAAATCCCTCTTTGGTTTGAGGTAAGACAGAGCAGCCAGCTGGGTTGGAGCTTTATTGCTCCGACCACAGCACGGGAGGACAATTTGGCTTGGGAATATGCCTTTGCAATCATGAAATTCCTCACCTCACTGCAGCAAATCAGTATTGATGTCAGCAGAGCAACCTCAGTTTTCACAAGCCAAAGCCCAGGCCAAGGACTTCTTGTACCTTGCCATGATTTTTGACACTTTCCAGTCTTCCAGCACTCTGCTCTCCGCGGAGGTGTTGGATAAATTTCCTTCTGGAGCAGCGAGCCACGGCTTTATCAGGGAATATTTCAGGAGGCAGACACTGCTTCCAGACAATGCTGGCTCCATGGAAGAGGGCTGAGGAAGCAGGGCTGGGAAGGAATGACTTTCCTTGCTCTCTGCAGGCTGAGGGTTCCAAGCACAGCTGCAGAGCTGCCGCGTGGGCTCGAGCGCTTGCGACACGCGGGGGATGCTCCCAGATGGAGCTTGGCCACCACCCTGCACGGCTTTTCTTTCCACACACACGCATTTCAAATGGACTTCTCAGCTCAAAAGTGGAAAACCAAATGTTTTCCCTCAAGCCCCTCCCCAAATTTGTTTCTGTTAAAGAGCAGGTTACCTGTTTCCTCTAAATAAACTGTTGATTTGTAGTTTCCTGACAGTATTTCCATTCTGCAGTTGAGGCCAGTCTGTGAAATCTTTGCACTTTGCAAATGAAGTGGTATTTCATCATCACCTTCCTTCAGGGAAAACTTCCAGCCAGAACTTTCCTACGTGGCACTTGGAGCGTGTTGGAGAGGCGCTTTCCCCAGGTCATGGAGCAGAGCCTACCAAAGCCAAACCTCAGACTTAACCCTGCTGCTTATTCATCTCCTTCTGCACCACGTCTCAAAGCCAGGGAAACGCTGGAAGTTGCCCAGTTTAACTGGGGTCATGGCAGGGGAGCCAGGGCATGGCATGCTGTCACAGCAGAGCAGCAGCAAGACTGCCAAAACATCTGGATTGTGCAGCAAGAGATGTGAGAGAGACATTGCTGCTCCTTTCTGTGCTGCTTTGTCACTAACACAACACAGAAGAGCCTGCAAAACAAACATGCTGTTGCCAGATGTTTAGAACATCTGCTCAGACCAATAAAGTGGAAAAAACAACAACAACAAAAAATAACTGTGAAAAGAAAGGGAGAGAAGGCACATCCAAGGATTGTGCAGGGTGCAGTTTCTGTTTGGTGGGATGAGATGGGACTTTCCCCAAAAGCCTCCTGGCACGTTGACACCACAGGTCTGGGTCCCAGCGAGCAGCACTCACATTCCCAGTCCCAAAGCTGTGAAAGCCAAGGGGATTTGGATACCCACCTCCCAGGGGTAACCCCATGGATTTCTGTGCCCTTCCTGCTGCCTGGGTGTCTCTGCTGGCTGCTCATTCCTGCTCCATGTGCCCATGACATAATCCTGCCTGTATTTAGAGCATCCCTGGGTGGTAAGGAAATGTTCTCATTCCCCATCTGCAAATTCATCCCAAAGTGCAAACAGGCCCTGGGACAGGCTGTGGTCAGTGCTCTGCAGCTCCATGGATGGGATTTGGGAAGTGGCCAAGGAGCAGGGCACTGCTGGTGGCTCCTGGCACAGCACCTCACCCAGGATAACCCACAAAGAGCACGTGGGAACAGAAAACCAGGGCCCTCAAGCCAAGACTGAAATCCTTGCTGGGATGGGCTGTGTCTGGAGGTCTGAGCACCAGCCAGTGCCATGAAGTGTCCCTGGGAATGCTGTGCCCTGGCAGGCCTGACAAGGACACTGCCCATTCTAGAGGCAGAAGGGCATGGCCATGTGAAAACTTCCCATCTTTTCCCTAGCCTGACTTTGCCAATCAATGCCAGGTCCAAGGACATTAGAACCCAACCTGGCCCTCAGCACCTCCATGTGCTCACAGCAGCCGTGGCCACCCAATGGGCCTGAATCTGCTCCCAGTTTTCATGTGGTTGGTTAAAGAAAGCCCAGTAACCACAGCTGACAGGTTGTGACTGGGTCAGAGAATCATGGAATCATGGAATCATGGAATCATGGAATCATGAGATCATGGAATCATGGAATCACGAGATCTTGGAATCATGGAATCATAGAATCATGGAATCATGGAATCATAGAATCATGGAATCATAGAATCATGTAATCATGGAATCATAGACTCATGAGATCATGAAATCATGGAATCATGGAATCATGAGATCTTGGAATCATGGAATCATAGAATCATGGAATCATGGAATCATGGAATCATGAGATCATGGAATCATGGAATCATAGAATCATGGAATCATAGTATCATGGAATCATGGAATCATGGAATCACAGAATCATGGAATCATAGAATCATGAGATCATGGAATCATGGAATCATAGTATCATGGAACCATGGAACCATGGAATCATAGAATCATGGAATCACAGAATCATGGAATCATGGAATCATAGAATCATGGAATCATGGAATCATGGAATCATAGTACCATGGACTCTAATGTTGGAAATGACCTCTAATTCTTTGGAGGGTCTGGAGCATCTTGCATGTTGTTCATACCTCAGTTGATTATTCAGATCTGCTCATCTGAGCAGGATATTTCGTCTTACTTGGTCTGAGCTTTGCTACAGCTGGGGCTTGGACTCACTCTCAAAGCAGCTGCCTCTCAGAGAGTGACCCCCATTCCACTTCTCCTGGCTGGGGACAGGGATCCCTGGAGCACAGCCAAGGACAGCATGTCACCAGAGGGCCCTTGCACCTCCCACACACCGCTGTGGGAGGTTTTACATATGTAAATATATACTTACATATATTTTAAAAGTCTGAAGTCAGGAGAAATGAATCACTTGGCAGAGGTGGAGCTCTGGTTTGGTGACATCAGCTGGCTTCCAAGCAGCTCTCCCAGAGAGATTGGCACCAACAGGACAAAGAAAACACCTCTGATGGGCAGAGAGGGAGCCAGAGGGAGAGGCTGCAGAGGTGACCTCAGTGGGCAACAGAAAGGCAAGAGCAGAGCTGCCTTCAACCTAAATAAAGACAGTTATTCCACTCAGTGCCATTCAACCAGCCCCTCTGAGCCTGCCCGTGCTCATTCCTGCACAGCCAGTTGAAAAAGCCCAGGCAGAAATGCAGAGATCCCTCTACAGCAGCAAACCTGATTTGAGCTCTACCCCCAGACCACTGAATTCCCTTGGAGTGAGGAGTTGAGTAAAATGAATGAGGAAAACTGGAGCTGTAATGCTCAGGGAGCAGAAACTGCCTTCTTTGCACAGTTAGAAGTTCTTTCTCTGGGTGGTGCTGGCCTGTCCTGTCCTGCTCCAGCATCCTTGTCCTTTCTGCCAGGGCTGCTCCCCCTCCAGCTGGGCCCATCTGATGCTGCCCAGCCAAGTGGAAAATACCATGATGTGTATCTTTCCCTGGCAATTTTGGGGTGCATCAGGGCAGTGAATACCCTCAAGCCTTGGGAACTGGCAATGTTGCTGTGCCTTGTGAAACTGCCATGAGTGAGAGGAGGAGTCTGACTAAAGCAGAGAACAGCAAGGTCTTGGCCTCAGTGGAAATGCTTGCTGGTATTTCCACATGCCACCAAGTGCAGCATCTTTCTCTGGGTGACCTTGTATTTCCTTCATCATCAAGAAAAATCTAAGTAATTCTAGATTCTAGAATTCTAGAGTTCCAGAGGAACTGGCTGCACCCTGGAGCAAGAACAGGATTCCTCTCAAGCTGGAGTGACTGTCATCACCTTGGCAGGTGATCTGAATTTAACAGATGAAAAGTGCACACATGGTGTGGGGCAACTTAGAAAGAAGTGAGTTGTGACCCATTACACTTGTACAGTGGGATATTTGGGATTTTGAAGCTTCAGTTTTGTGGGAGGGACACTTTTTCCCTGAGTGTTGCTGTTTCAACTGGTGCAATCATTCGAGGCAGCTCATCTGGGAGCTACAGCCATTTTCCTGATGAAAATGGGGAATGAGGACACCCAGACTCCAAATTCATCCCTCTCTGAATTGGGCAGCAATCACAACACCGAGCACAAGGGCTTTTTTACTGTCAGAAGCCACTTCACACACCCCCACAGCATTTGTGGTGGAAGTCACTGTAGGTGGTGGTGCCCTGGTGGGTGGTGGCACCCACTCCTGACCAGCCTGTGCCAGTCCCTCACTGGGGTAAGGGGCTGGTTGTTACCTCCATAGGAACAGTAACAAGATGTTTCGTGTAAAGTAAAAAGAAATTCTCCCTCCTGCAGCTCCTCCTCTTGTGATGTGACCACTGGGCAAGGAGGTCACAGATAGCACAGAAATCCCAGACTATTCTGAGCTGGAAGGGACCCACAAGGATCATCGAGTCCAGCTCTTCAGTCAATGCCCACACAGGGGATTGAACCCATGACCTTGGCATTATTACAGCCAAGTTTTAACCAACTGAGTTTGGGATGGCAAGGTTTGGAGAGTCAGGCTCCTTTCTCAGGTGTTCAGGAGACACACAGAGCTGGAAACTCCCATAAAGCCCCCAGCAAACCCTCAGAGGGTTTGGTTTCATTCCAAGACACAATCTGGGGCTTTGCTTTGGAGAGGAATGGAAGAGGTGGGAGGCAGGAGGGGCTGATTTCCTCCTCAGACCCATCAATCTGCCCAGGGGCTGCAGAGGAACCATCACCACTCTGCTGCTCAGGCTGCCCAGGAGAAACTTCATGCTGGTCAATGTAAATCCCCACCTGGGTGACATCAGAGCTGCCTCCAGAATTCCCAGGCAGATGGAGCCTGGGCAGGATGCCCACACACCCTGCTCTGCCCTGCCTGCAGCTCAACCCTCATCCTTCATCCCAACACTTCATACTGAAGATGCATTAGGCACAAACTACAGCTGGCAAATCATGGGATTTATGGTGGCAGTGTAATAATCTTTTAGCTTTCAGACCTAAAACCAGAGTTTCCTGACAGCTGGTTGTATCATGGCCCCATTAAACTCAACAGCAACATCTCAGGGAAAGCAGGAGAGGGAACAGCCCCAGGACAGGCGACTCCACCAGCTGGGGTGAAAAATGCACTTTCTCATTCATGAGTGATTTTAAGCTTTGACTATTCCAGCTAGAAAAAAAGAAAGGGGGAAAGGGATCATGAAAATAGGAATATTTATTTTTAAAAGAATTGAAACACCCAAATAGTGAGGTTTAGTGCTGTTTGAAATAGAACCAAACATTTCTAACCAAATGGTTCTCAGGATAGAAATAAAAATACAGGCATTTGACAACTGTCAACCCAGGACATTTCAAATTTGAAATCACTCAGAAGGAAGCCTGAATTCAGGAGACCCAGCTCAGCCCCCACCAAGAGGAGGATGTGATGATGCCTCGTGCTGGGCTGAGCAGCACCAGCCCAGCCCTGGCCTGTTGGAGGGGACAGAGAGGGAGGAAGGGGATGAGTTGGGGCACAAGGGACACCAGGACAAAGAGGGAGAAGTGGAATGAGTTGGGCCACAAGGAACATGGGAACGTGGAACTGAGGGAAAAATGGGATGGGTTAGGGCAGAAGGAACATGAAGACACTGGTGGAGAAATGAGATGAGTTGGGGCAGAAGGAACATGAGGACACAGTTGGAAGAATGAGATGAGTTGGGGCACAAGGAACACAAAGACACAGTGGGAGGAAGGGGTTGAGTTGGGGCACAAGGACTATGAGGACACAGTGAGGGGAATGAGATGAGTTTGGGGCACAAGGAACATGAGGACACAGTGAGGGGAATGAGATGAGTTGGGGCACAAGGAACATGAGGACACAGTGAGGGGAATGAGATGAGTTGGGGCACAAGGAATATGAGGACACAGTGGGAGGGAGGAGATGAGCTGGGGCACAGGGACCATGAGGACACAGTGGGAGGGAGGGGATGAGTTGGGGCACAAGGAACATGAGGACACAGTGAGGGGAATGAGATGAGTTGGGGCACAAGGAATATGAGGACACAGTGGGAGGGAGAGGATGAGTTGGGGCATGAGGAACACAAGCCCACAGGAAAACAGGCTTTCTTCATTTTGCTGTCTGCAGAACATCTTGTAACAGAGAAAGAATTAAAAAAAAAGGAATTGCCATGCAATGCTGTTGCATCCTCCTCCAGGACACTCCTTGTACCCTCTCCTGATGCATCTTCTGCTGAATGCTGGGGCAGAGAGGACCATGGCAAGGCTGCAGCCATGAGCTGGACTCCTCCTCTGGTTTGGGTGCCTCTTTGATCCTGAGTCCAGGGATGGCCCTCTCCTCCTCCTTCCATATCCTGCTGCTCTGCACTCACTTGCATTCTGCTCCTCTGTTTCTGTTTATTTGTCCTCGATTGTGTCATTGTCTCAACCAGGAACTTGGAAAGCTCCTTGGAACTCCGGCTCGTGCTGCTTCGCCATCTGGCCACTCACTGCTGATTACAGTAGCAAACAAAACCCAAACATTATAAAACAGGCCTGAGGACAGTTCCTTTTTATGAAGAGGGTAATGGATGGGAAATAGGAGAGCCAGTCTCGTGCCAAGCTGAGGAGGAGCTCTCACCAGGGCTCTCCAGACAACTGGACATGCCTGCGATGGTTTTGTGTCTCAAAAGTCAGGGATGGGAAAACTGAGGCACGGGGTCATTCCTTGGGCCTTTGGCAGACCTAAATGTCCTGATCCCAGGAAGAGTCTCCACCTTGCACCAAGGAAAGGAAGGTCTAAACTCAAAGCATCTTCTTCCACATCGTTTGGGTGTTGACTCCTGTGAGGACAGCGGGAGCTGTGCTGCTCCTCCTGGAGGGATCAGCTTGGAATTGGCCAGTGAAAAATGGGCTGTGGCTCAAATGAAGCGATCTTATCTCTGGCCTCCTTTCCTCCCCCTGAGGGGAAAATGGATGGCCCTGACTGCCTGGCTCGGCTCCCATTTCCCTGGGTGGTTCTGGGTGGATGGGCACCGGCAATCAAAGGGTGGCAGCAGGAGCCAGGAAATGGGCTGGGCTGGAGATCAGGAGCTGCAACCACCCCAGCACAGACAGCCCAGGCCAGGGAAAGCCTCAAAGGACCTCACCTGCCTTCAGCTAGGGACACAGGGGTGGTATTTCAGCAGCTCTCCAGCCCCTCAGATATCCAGCCCGTGTTTTCTGAGGCTGTTTTTGGCGGCTCAGCCATGAAATCTGGGAGTTTGCAGCTGCCATGTGTTTTCATTGCTCTTCTACTTCAGTGGCAATGGGGAAACATGAGCAAGATGAAGGGTTTTCCTGTGGGAGGTCAGAGATGGTGTGGGGAGGTGATGGAGCAGGGAATCCACATGGATTGAGCTGTGCTTCTATCCTAAAATAAACTCATCTGATACTTCAGCCACTCCTCATGTGTGAGACCTGCACCCAGTTTCTCTGGGAAAGGAGGGATGAAGGGAGGCTCTGCTGGTTTGCTCCATCCTTTCCCACCCAAAGCCAGGCTTGACACAAGGCAGCTGTGCCCTCAGCATCCCGTGCTATCTCCAGCCCTGCACAGCCCTCGTTGCCATGGATCTGGGCACAGTTATCTCCACAGTGACTTTGGTAATGCAGCCCTGCCATTATCTCAGGGCTGCAGATGGGGAACCAAAACACATTAAAAATGAAGGGCAGGCCTGTGAAATACTCTTAAAATGGCATGTGACAAAGCACATCAGTACTCAGCTCCCACAGCCACTCCCTGGGGCCACAGAGTTCTCTACGTCCCTCCAGGAACTGTTTACCTTTATGAGTACAGACTTTTCTTTGCAGTCCACTCGCTGCCACTTTGTCACCAGCTCCATCAGCAGCTCATATTCCTCTTTCAGCTCCCGGAGCCTCATCAGAGCCTCTCTGATCCCAGGAAATGAGTTTTCCAAATGAGGCATGCCTGGTTCCTTGATAAAGGAGGCATCAATGGCCAGCCCAATTTCTTCTTTATTCTCTGTTTCCTTAAAGTGGATGAGGCATTGGAGCAACCTGGTCTAGGGAAGGTGTCCCTGCCCATGGCAGGGGTTGGAATAAGATGGGCTTTAATGTCCCTTGCAACCCAAACCACTCTGGGATTCTATGATTCCATGATAATTTCTCCCTGTTTCTGGCTGTTTCCTGTGTTTGTTCCCAAAGACAACTCTTGAGGGGCAGCTGGTCTCAGAGCTGTGTAAAAGTGTGGGTGCTTCCTGCACCCCAGAGCTGCCTGGATCCCACGTGTGCCCAGAGAGGAGGATCAGCCCCTCAGGTTGCCCTGTGCTGGGTGTTGTATCCCAGCCTCTCAAGGAATACACATCTCCAAGTTTACCCCCACAGAAGGTCTGAATCCTGTACCCAGTGGAGACAACAGCAGGTTTTATCGACCTCAGCACCATCAGGAGATCAGTTCATAAATTTACATAGCACTTCCCATGCAGGGATCACAAACTGCCTTTATCATTGCCTTCAGACCTGAGCTGCCCCAGGCCCTGAGTCATTATCTGATCCATGGAAGGTGGGATATCTCAGTACCTCAGAGATCAAAAGGCAACTCATGGTTCAGAGAGAGCATTTTGGGGCTGCTGCAAGTGCTCTATGAGCAGAATTCTCTTTCCATAGGAGTGTTTTGTCACTGTGGCCAAAACCTGGAAGTGACACAGCTGAGGGGACCATTCCTGCCTCGCACAGGGATGGGTATAAAAGTGTTATTATTCACATAGCTCCACGACTTTCCTCCACCACAGGAGTATTCCTATACCCCCCAGCAGCCCAGCACAGACTGAGCTGCTCCAGCTCTGCCATAAAACCTGAGTCAAGCCAGCTGCACCTGGAGAAATCCATTTTTGGGGCACTATAACCATGCCAGCATGGCAATGCTGGCAAGGCTGGCATCACACCACTCCACAGGCATCAGCAGAGCCTGCAGTTAGTCCTGACCTCCTCCTCATCTGGGAAGTGAAATAAATTAGTTCTGCTGACCCAAACTGTAGCTGATGTGGACAAGTGACAGTTTGTCATCCCAGCTCTGGAGGGACATGGGATACAAAGCAGTTTTCATGCACACAGAATGACAGATTCCAGGGACAGAGATTCCCTATCATTCCAGTTTGAGTGTGCTCACACTGGGATTTTATTGGTTTGGTGATGAAGTCCCACCACTAGCATGGGGGCTGAGCAGACCTTCTCTTGTGTGGACACAGCCTGAAGTCCTTCCCCAAGCCTTGAGCAACTGGGGGTCACTCCATCAAAACTCAGAGGGCCTGGAGGGAGATGGTCATTCCCTTTGGGAATGGTTTGGTGTTCAGGAGCAGGGAAGGGTAACAGGAGCACAGCTTTGGGAATGGTGTTCAGGAGCAGGGCAGGGTAACAGGAGCTCAGCTATGGGAATGGTGTTCAGGAGCAGGGCAGGGTAACAGGAGCTCAGCTATGGGAATGGTGTTCAGGAGCAGGGCAGGATAACAGGAGCACAGCTTTGGGAATGAGCTGGTGTTCAGGAACATGCAGGATAACAGGAGCAGAGAGTTTGGGAATGGCTTGATGCTCAGGCACAGGTTAGGATAAAAGGAGCACAGGCTTTGGGAATGGCCTGGTGTTCAGGCAAACAACAGGATAACAGGAGCAGAGGCTTTGGGAATGGCCAGGCACAGGGCAGGATAACAGGAGCAGAGGCTTTGGGAATGATGTTCAGGAACATGCAGGATAATGGGAGCACAGCTTTGGGAATGAGCTGTGTTCAGGAATATGCAGGATAACAGGAGCACAGCTTTGGGAATG
>VWZD01002497.1:23620-48069 GCA_013396695.1 Sakesphorus luctuosus
GGGCTGGGCCCCCCCGGCTGCCGGCGAGCCTCGTGGCTGGGCGGGCGAGCTCGCCAGCAGAGTTCTGGCTGCCTGCTCGGCGCGGGGCGGCCGGGCCAAGCGCTGCTCTCACCGCCATGTGACGGCTGCCTGCGGCTGGCGCATAAAATGGCGAAGGGAGCCCTGCGCTCCCCCTGCCTCGCTCCCCAAAAGGGGCGTTTTTTGGGGGGACACCAAATGTGGGATCCAACAAAAGGCTCAGTTGCACCACCAAGGAGAAAGAAGACTGTGAAGTCCCCCTTCCCCCCCCTCCAGCCACCCCATTGATCCTGAACCCTCCTACACCTCGCTGGGGTGGGGGTGGGTGGGGGATGGAGCTGGGGGTCCTGGTGCCACCACTTCGGGGAGCCCAGGGGGGGGGGTTCAACGCCAGGGCCACCCCCGGCACGGCAGAGAAGAGCATGGAGTGCCCAAACAGGTCGATCCAATCGCCTTCAAAAATAGCCAAGTGTGTGCCCGGGGGGGCGTGGGTGCCTGGGCTCCGGACCGTGCTGGCAGCCTGGCCCTGTGCCATCCATTGAGTGATGGATCCTGCACACCGGCCCCGCTGGCTGGCAGCGTGCCCCCGGCCCCACGGCAGCACCTCGGCGTGTGGGAACGACCCCCGGGCAGTGGGAACGGCCCTGGGGGTGTCACTGCGGGCCGGGTGTCCCCCGGGGCTGGCACAGCTGCCGGAGAGCCCTGGCTCGGTGCCCGAGCGCTGCCGGTAACAGGGCACGGTGTTACTGGCAGCGACAGGAGCGCAGGCGCACAGGCCAGAGGATGCTGGGGCTGGGGGAGCCGCTGGCGCCATGTGCGGGCCTGGCCCCCTGATGAGGCCAGCAGCCTTCCTCCTCCTCCTCCTTCTCCTCCTCCTCCTCCAGCCCTGCCAGCCAAGGGCAGGAGATGAACCAGAGTTCATCACCACAGCCTGCAGGCTCCTGCCCAGTGCCTCAGTTTCCCTTGGGGCCTGCTTGGAGGGGAATTGCTGCCCTGCTTCCTGCTCCGTGGCCATGCAGCCCCAGCGCCTGCCCAGGTGCCGCTGAGCGTTGGTCCAGCCATGCTCCCCACAGCAGGAATGGGAATCAGCAGGGCCTGCAGGGAGCAGCCTGGTCAGGAGCTGCCAGGGAGGGACCCTGTCTGGTTAGGGAGACCCACGGAGACCCGAGGGAGCTGGGAGTGCCATTGGGCACTGATCCTACTGAAGGGGCTGGACTGAGAGACACTCTGTGCGGGGTGTGATTTGGGGGTCTCTCCCTGTCAGACTCCCCAGGACCCCCATCCCAATTCCACAGTGGCCCCCCAGATCTGAACGGCTCAGCCTGTCCCATTGTGTATCCCGCTGCTGCCAGGCTGGGGTGGCCCTTACATAAACCCGGAACAGTCCCGCTTGTGTAACCTCCTTTATATAATACCCTGAACCGCCGCGTGTGCCGGGTAAATCCTGGCTCAGCCGGGCCGGCCGAGGCCTAGGTCCCCTCCTTCCTCCACGCTGCTTATAACGCCCCGCTCCCCCCGCAACCCCTGCCCGGGGCGCTGCGGGGCTGTCGGGGCGACACGAGTTTGCTGGTCCTCAGCCACGGCCGCCTGCGGGGGTGGCAGCTCCTGCTCCCCGCGGCGAGCAAAGCCCCGGGGAGGTCCTGGCCGGAGGATCCCCGAGGAGGTGGCGGGCGGTGCGGGGGGGACGGGCGCGCCCCGCTGCCACGTCCTCCGGCCGCGGCCAGCTGGCCCGGGCGGCACTGGGAGGAGGCAGAGCACGTTGGCTGCGAGCGAGCGGCGCTGGGAGCGAGCGGGGCTGTCCTCGGCCGACCCCGGCCGGCACGGGGAGATGGCAGCGGCCGGGGGGATCCCCCCCCAGGCGGGCGGCGCGGCCGCCCCCTCGCTCAGCCCTGCCAGGCCTGGGCTCCATCCAGGGCTGCCGGCGCCCGCGGAGGCGAGCGGGGACAGATGGCAACGGGAAAAGGGATGAGGAGAGTAGGACAGACAAAGGGATGGCTGAGCCCCTTCCCCTCCCTGGGACCCTCCCGCTGCAGGGTGCTGTCACCCAGTGCCCGTGCACTGGGCTGGGGGCACCTGGGGGTGCAGCTGCTGGGAGGGATGAGAGGGAGGAGAGAGGGATGGGAGAGAGAAAGAGGAGAAAGGAAGGAAGGGCGGGAGAAAGAAAAAGGAAGGAAGAGATGAAAAGTGGAAAGAAAGGGAAAGGGACAGGGACAGGGAAATATGCTGCCAGTATCTTGCTGCCCCGCCAACCCCAGCCCCACAGCACAGCCCGACGGCACAGCCAGCCCCTCTCTAGAGTTCCAGGGCCACCCTTGACATCCCGCAACCCCACCCCCGCCTCACCACCACGAAGGGCTGTGGGGAGGCAGGTTCAAGCCCTCCCCAAGGCTGGCCAAGATCCCCGTGCAAGGGCCAGCGTGTCAGGGGACCCCAGGGTTCAGCTGGCAATGCCAGCCCCGCTCGGGGGTGCAGGGGCACGCTGGGGGCTTGCCGACATCTGTTCCCCCCTCCATGCCCACGGCCGCCGGTGGGAGGGAGCACCGTGGGCATCTGCTGCCCCAGCTGTCCCTTGCCAGCACAGCACGGAGCCGGGCACCCGGCCAGGATGGCAACTGCGGCCCCGGGGAGGGCACGGTGCTGCCAGCGCGGGGGGGACAGCGGGTGGCGAGGGCGGGGGACGGCAGGTGCTCGAGAGACAGGGCTCGCTCATCTTTTATTCATCGGGTGCCTAGCGGTGCGGGGAACCTCTCTGGGCCCTCGTCCCACCTCCGGCAGCACAGGACGTGGCACTCTGTGCCAGGTCCCCGGCAGGCACCGCTCACGCTGCCGAGGCCGCGGGGCTGAGCACGGGACGAGTCGCTTCAGTGGTGACGCGGGGCTAGGGCTGGCAGCGGGCACTGCGGGGAAGCCGCCCGGCTCCGGCGCACTGCGGGAGAGCGGGGGAAGCCCTGACCTCCCCAAGGTCGCCGGCACATCGATCCGGAGAGCACGAGCACATGGAAACCGCCCCGGCCGTGGCAGCGCCGGGCTCGTTGCGGGGGCAGGCACAGGGGTGGAGGGACGCCGTGCGGTGACGATGACGGGGGTGGCTGGGGGATGACATCCTGGTGAGCCCCCTCCCATCCCCTGTCTGCAGCACACAACTCTGGGGGCAGGAACCCAGCCTCTGTGGATTCTCCACTGTCTCATACCCTTGTGCCCTTTCCCGGGGTCTCCCTCTGGACCCACTGCACTCTGCCTACCTCGCTCCCCTCAACCTCAGCTTCCCTGGATGTTCAGCTGGGAACAGAGATACCTGGAGCAGGGGAGGGTTTGCCCATGTGTGCTGGGGGGGCTCTCCAGCCCTTCTGTCCGCCAGTGCCCAGCTCTGCGAATGGCAGATTCCAAATATTGTGAACCCCCATCAATCTTCTCGCGACCCTGCTGATAAATATTTGCGCGGGGGCTGATGGAGCGGCAGTGCCTGGGGAAACGCCTGCCCCTCCATCTGGAGGGGCTGAGCAGACACTTGGCATGGCCGGCCTGGCATGGCCACAGCGTGCCTGGGACGAGAGCCCTGGCACAGGCTCCCTGGCAGATTGGTGCCATCTGCCTTGCGCCGCAGCCAGCGGCGAGGCTGGTGGGGGGAGATAAGGGGCTGCCAGGCGGTGGGAGACGCAGATGCTGGCACGGTGTGGGGGTGCCCGCCTCCCCCTGGGTGCTGTCCATTGGCAGCAGCACGGCCAGGGCTGCCAGGAGCTGGATGTCACCTTGGGGCCAGCCCTGGGCACCCATCTGCTCCCTCTCTGCTCGGCCTGGGGGGGGCTCAGCCACCGAGCACTGCCAGGGGTAGTTCACTGCTGTGCAGAGCCTCGACCCCTGCCCTACTGAGCACGGTGGCTGGGGGGGGGACCCAGAGCACCCCAAAGGGTGTGAGAGGCCAGCACTGACTCTGTCCTGCTTCCTGCCCAGCTCTGAGAGCCTGGCTGGGATGGGAATAGGGGCCAGGAATGCCAGATACCAGGAGAGGGATGCAAGGACCCCGGGGATGGCGATGAAGAGATGGGAATAAAGGGATGGAGGCACAGTGGTGAGGGCACGGAGAGGGGGGTCTGTGAAGCTGGGGAGCACGGAGGGGAGGGTGCAGGGCGAGGGGCACTGTCTCCCCTAGACTGTCTGCTGCCATCAGGAGCTTCTGGAAGGAATCTCTCTGTAATGCTCCGAAGGTCCTGGCACCATCGGCTGGGGAGATTGATTACCATTTTACTGCAATGCTTTTGACTTTCACCAGCGACCTCCGAGCTCCCCCCCCNGCACAGCCCAGCCCTCACCCAGCCTCGCACCCATCACGCACCCATCCTGCTCCCATCCTGCATCCAGCCCTGCTCCTACTCTGCATCCATTCTGCACTCAGCCCTGTTCCCATCCTGCATCCATCCTGCATCCAGCTTTGCTCATATCCACCACTCATCCTGCATCAAACCTTGCTCCTATCCCGCATCCATCCTGATCCCACCCCGCCCTGAAGGTACTGGCGGCCGTGGGTGCAGGGCTGCGTGCAGGATGGGTGCGGGATGTGCTACGTGTGCTGGGGCCGGTGCTGCTCTGGGGAGCGGACCCAGGCACCCAGCAGCCCCTGCACCCCACGGCGACCGCCTGGGCCAGCATGGCTGGGATGGGGTCTCCCACCAGCCCCGCACTGCTCGTGCCTCAGTTTCCCCACCCAGGGGCAGGGAAAGCCGAGCGGGGCTTCCCGGCAGATGGATGGAGGGAAGAGCCATGGGGCAGAGCTCGCCCTTGGCATCGGTCCGGGAAGGGGGCCCAGCCGGGCGCTCAGCACCCCCGAGGATGCTTCAGACTGCGGATGGGGAGGGCAGGGCCGGGGGCTCCTCCATCCCCCCCTCCCAGGCGTTGCCAGAGCAGCGGCTGGGAAATTGTGCTGACACCGGCAAAACCGGGCGGCGGGGGCGGGGGAGCGCGGGCGCACGTGCTCGGGTTGATAACGGGGGGCTGCGGGGGCTGCCCGGCCGGGGGGGGCCCCTGCGCGGGAGACACCCTCCCCTTTGGCACTGGGGCTGCTGCGGGGGGCTGCGGGGGCCGCGGGCGGGCAGCACAGAGGAAGCAGGAGTGGGCAGGAGGGAAGAGGCAGGAGGCGGCAGGCAGGAAGGGGCAGGCAGTGTGCCAGACAGGGAGCAGGCAGGAGGAGGCAGGCAGGATGAGGCAGGAGGGGGCAGGCAGGAAGGCATAGGCAGGAGGGAGCAGGCAGGAGGGAGCAGGCAGATGGAAAAGGCCAGCGAGCCTGCAAGGCTGTAGCACAGTGATCCCCAGCACCCCCTGAGTACTGTCACCCAGCCTGGCCATACCATGCAGGGGCCCACTGGGGCAGTGGCTGCTCCCATATCCCCCCTTGCCTCAGTTTCGCCACCGAGGTGTGAGGCCAGAGACCGCCTTGCCAGGCACAGCCTGACAGAATGTGCCCACTGTGAGCTGGAGCTGGGCCATGCTGAGCACCCACAACCCAACACCATGCAGCACCCCCAGGACACCGGTCCTGGCCCATCCTGGTCCCCCTTAACCGGGGCCAGAGCGACCTTAACAGCGAAAGTGAGAGGCTGCCAGGCCTTATCAGAGAGTATTTACAGCCGCTGTGTTCCCAATTAGACAGTCAGGTGACTGCGGCTGCTGGGGACCAAGACGCCGGGGTCAAGGTCATGGTGGGGACCTGGGGGTGGCAGAGGGGCAGCCACCTCTCCAGGAACACCAGCTGGCCATGGCATGGCCAGGGAACCTGCTGGCACAGCACCCCAATGTGGCACACCAGGCAGTAATAGCGGATCCCATCGTGGCTGCCACGGGGGTCCTGCTCCCTGCTGTCAGCAAGGTCACTGTAGGGCTCCCAGTACAGCCCAGTCCAGGGTACCCCAGCCCAGTGTGACACCATACCTCCAACTGTGCCAGCACGGAGGGCCCCCACAACAGGGTGCCCCCAACACAGCATGCAGCACTCCAGTTAAGCCCAGTACCCCATCCTAGTTCAGCTCATCATGTCTCAGCCCAGTACAAGGCTCCCCATTCACTGCACAGCACCCACCATTCCCCTGCTGGCAATCAGTGGCACCAGGCCCCACTGGGTCCCATCCTGCCCCGGAGTGGGTGAGCCACGTGTGTGGGCACGGGTGTGTGGCGCTGGCAACACATGTGCTCACACGCCAGGAGACATGGCCGGGCGGGCAGGACCTGGCTGCACACGCATGTGTAGAGACTACCTGTGCTGTGCACCCACCCGGGGTCCTACCTGGGCTCTGGGGCAGGAGCTGGTCCTGGCTGTTTCCTGCTGGAGGCTGTGCCCTGCTTTTCCTCAAAGCTACAAGGGCCTGGTGGTGCCACCAAGCTCCTCCCCTGGGGAGCAGTGTGGGGGGATCCCATGCCTGTCCTGTCTCAGTTTCCCCAGTAACACCCAGCATATCCCACTGCTGGTCAGCCAGGGGCAGAGCCTGCGCCCACCATGATTCACGGTGCTGGCATCCCCTTTGCTGGAACTGCTGGCACCACGGTGGCCTCTGTGGTGTCACTGTCTGTCCCTGGGCTCTGGCCAATGCCGGGCAAGGAACTACCAGCCCCACGCTCCCCCCCTGTGGCAGTGTTGGTGGGGATGGGCTCATGGGGCTGGGGGGCATCACCCAGTGCTGCGGGCATAGGCCACAAGCCCCTTGATTGTCCTTTGGGGCTGCACGTTGCAGACCCCCCTGGCTCTGAACCATCCCTGTGAAACAGCCTGTGGGGATCACACAGTGTCTCCCCTGGCTTCTCATAGACCTGGGGGTGCTGGGGGGTGTGGGGGTCTGTGGGGGATCCCAGATGCTGGCAGGGTGTTCATGTCAGCACGTCACCAGCTGGGGACAGCAAAATATTTACTTATGAGCTTCCCCTTTCCAGCACGTGGGGAGATAATGTGAACTAGAGGTGAGGATGATGGCTCAGGGACCCAATATGGGACCCACTGCCTGCCCTGCCCACCGTGTCTCAGTTTCCCCTTTTTGAGCAAGAAGGCTTTGAGAGCAGGTCTGACCCTCTTTGCTGCAGTGAAACCAGCCCAGTTCCCCCAGCAAGTCCATGGGACCCCCGGGCTGGGTGGCAGAATACCCTTGGGGCACAGCAGGAGCTGCTGGGGTTTGCCCCCATCAGCATTATCACTACTGCCTCTCCAGTTGGCCTTGCTGCCCCTGTCCCTGCTCTGTCACTGAGGGGTTGGGACTGCAGCCCACGGGAAAGAGGTACTGCTGGACCCCTCCCAGCTCTAGCCCTTGGGGGATGTGCCAGGAACAGATTGTGCCTTCCCTGCCCACACTGCCCACCTGCTCTGGCACAGGCAGCCCCTCAGGCAGGTGGGGTTACCTTCACAAAACTCTGTGCTGGGGATGCCCAGAGCCAGGGGCATCCTCAGGGACCTTTTCCTACTCCCACTCCTGGGCAGCTGGGATCTCCTGTGGGGGAGAGAGGAGCCATGTGGGGGGCACTGACCCAAAAAGCACTTTGGAGACAGGGAAGCACTGCAAGATCTGCAATGGGAAACATGTCCTGGAGTGGTGTCCCCAGGCTGGAGATGGAGATGGGACAGATGGGGAGGGAAAGCTGAGACAGCCCCCCGGAGCCAGCTGTGACAGGGCATAGCCAGGCTCTGCCCCCCAGGCAGACAAACACCCACCTCTCTCACGGACGAAATACGCCAGGTAGAGGTCGAGCTCCTTGACAGAGACGCTGATGTGGTGGGGCTGGACGCAGAGGATGGGGTTGGTGCACTGGCCCGACTTGACCAAGCGCTCGCCGTCAGTGCTCTCCAGAGGGATCCCTTTGAAGAGGATGACCATGACCAGGTCCAGCCGCCACACCTTGTCCGCCTGCCGCAGGCAGTCGATGCGGCGCATCTTGCCCTTCTGGTCGGGGTTGGAGAGGACACAGCACGAGGGCTTTTTGCCCGTGATGGAGAGCACGAAGTCCTCGCGGCACTCGGGCCGGATGTCCTTGCGCAGCTTGGCCAGGAGGCGCGAGGCCCATTTCTGCTTCACCTCCGGCTTCTCGCTCAGCAGCTCGTCCTTCACCGCCCTCTCCTCATCCTTTGTCATCCTCTTCTCATGCTTCTTGAAGTACTTGCGCTTGCGGGCCTGCAGGTTGAACCACGTGTAGGCAAAGGCCCGGACGTGGGGGAGCAGCGCCTCGATGAAGGGGTGGAACTCATCCTGTGGGAGCAGAGGGACAGGGGGTCACTCCTGGCTGACCTCTCCTAAACCCTAAGGATGGCTGGGGAGCCCTGGGGACCTGACAGGCTCATCCCCACTGGGCTACACTCCAGCACAATCAGGAGGAAAAGCTGTGGCAAAGGCACAGCAGACCCCCATAAATCTCACTGGCTGCACTTCTCCCACCAACAACTTGTGTGGAGTGGTTGGGCCATACTGGAGCTGATGGTGCTGCAGAGGGACAAGCACCCGCACTAAATTCGCCACCACAGCACCACCTGGACCCTCTCCCCTTCCCAACCCCACGTGCTGGCATCTGCTCCTTCCAGACACAGAAATCCCACCTGAAACCCCACCTGACATCGTGCCCATCGGAGCCGCTGTGCCGGTGTCAGGCATTGCCAGACTGCAACACCCCCGCCCCACGTCCCACACACCCCCAGCATTCCGGGCGCTCCCGCATGAGCTCTGGGTGCCTTGGACCTCTGCACTCCCTCTGGACCAGCGGGAAACTCCCCCAGTTTGCCCCAGTTGCAGCCAGACCGGCGGCTGGCACATGGCCCGGCACACAAGGCGTGCTCTGACTGCCTTTTTCCATTTGGCAAGCGCTGCTGGATGAGTCCGGCCCCAAAAAGAAAACAAGGAAAATGCATCCCCCTCCCTGGCCCCTCCTTCCCACATCCCAGTTTTTTCTTTTTTCCAGTTTGGAAAATCAGTGCTGCCTGGCTGGGGAGGCTCACAACTTCCCCACAGGATGGAAAGGTGTTGAGAGCCTTCCTTGGGGAGGAGCAGCACAGCTTGGAAAGCAGCAGGGAGAGGGTTGAGCATCCCCGTGCATGGCCAGGGCGGCACCAAGCTGGTTCATGAAGGCAGGATTTGGCCCTTGGGGTGCCTCATGATGGTGAGGAGGAGGAGGAGGAAGGAGCCCATCTGGAGTCCTGCTGCAGGGTGCCAGGGCTGAGCAGGTGGTGGCTGGTGACAACTGCCACTGCTGTGCCACAGCCCTGGTTAGCAAGGTTGTGCCTGGGTTTGGGCCACCTTCCCAGGAGGGAAGGTGCTAATGACAGGCACTGCTCCAGGGCCAGGAGTGGCCATGGGCAGGAGCTGGGAAAGGACAGAGCCCTGGCAGTGGGATGGGGTGACCACTCTGGAGCCAGTGGCTGACCCCACTCATCCCAGAGCAGTGATGCCATTCTGGGGCTGAAGCAGCCATGTCCCAGGGTGACCCTGCCCGGAAGGAAGAGTGTCCCCTCTGTGAAGCAGGCTCCCTGCAGTGACTGGCCCCACACCACCCTGCTAATTCCCTCTTGTCTCCAAATCCAGCACAGATCCCATTAACCCCAAACCTGCTCTCCCAGCACAAACTGCCAATGGCCAGTGCAGGTCTCATAGCACAGCCTTGGGTGTCCCCTGGACCATCATCCCCCTCACAGACTTCACTGTGACATGGCAAGACACTCCAGTACAGACTCCACTGTCTGCTGAACCCAGCACAGATGCCACTAACTGCCAGCACTAATCCCCAGGACAGCCCCACTAACTCCCCCAAGTCTCCTCAAGCACAGACCCTTCCGCCCGGCAGACTCCACCATAAACAGGAGCTGCCAGCCCCTCTCTGGACCCAGAGCTGTGACCCCACATGTGTCCTCCCCATGCCCCACAAGGGCCAGGGGACTGTTCCCTTACTGGGGAACCCTCTGAGCCCATGGAGACCCAACCCTACCAGCAGACCCATCCTGACCTGGGCACTCGTCCTTGCCTGGCAGACCTGTCCCTGCCGGCTGTTCCCAGGGCGGCCACAGGGTCTGGTTCCCGGTTCCCTCCCCAGCAGCAGCCGCTAATTCAGTGCAGCTGGGCAAGGGCTGGGCATGTGTCTTAAATCAGGGAAGAAGGTCAAAGAAAAGTAAGACAGGAGCTGAAAAAAGCAGCACTGAGTTCCAAAAACAATACTTGGCCGGGGCGGTGGGCGGCCGATCTTCCTTGGTGGCCGGTTATTCAGACAAGCCCAACAAATTGCTGCCATCCCCTGGCCTCGCCACCCTCCCCAGGCAGCCAGCAGCAGGGCGAGCTACAGGGCCGGGGAGACACCATGCCACTGTCCCCATCCCTGCCCTCCCGCTGGGCAGTGCTACCTCAGACACCACTGCAGGGAAGCAGGGCAGGAACCAAGTTACCAGGTTGGGTGAGGCAGCACCCTTGGGCACTGTTTGTGCCCACTGCAGGAGCCAGAGGGTGCTTGGTGCCCTGCCTTGGGACGGCAGGGGTGAGCCCCACTTTCAGTGCCTCCACTCGCCACAGTGCTGAGGATGTTCACTTGGACCTGCACCTGAGATGCCCCCAAAAACCCGCTGTTTGCAGAAGCTTCTGTGGCCCTTGGTGCCCCTGAAGCCATCACAGGCCCCCCCTTCCTTGGGATTACAGCAGGCCGGGAGCTGCACCCAAAGCCAATCAGACCCTCGCCAACTTTCCCTCCCGCCTGGCTTATCCCATGCCGCGATGCCGCGGTTAAGCCGCTTTAGCAGGGCAGGCGAGGGCAGCCGGGGGGCACCGGGACAGCCACACAGGACGGCTGCAGTGGAGGCTGAGGGGATACACTAAAGGCCTGGGGACCATCCCCAACCCTGCATCGCTGGCACTGCAGCCAGTGAGCCCCTCAGCTGGGCACACCAGCCTGGCTGGCACTGGCCAGCGCCAGCCCAGCTCCACTTGGGAAGGCACAGGCAGGGCTGTGCTGTCTTTCTGTCCCTATCCCCAATTCCCACCGAGTTCCTCTCATGCAGCAGCCGGAGCTCCGGCAAAGGGCTGGTTAAGTGTTTCTCCTGCTGTTTTTCCTTTGTGGGGCTGGGAAGCAGAGACGTGCTGCAATACCCCAGACGAGGCTGCTCCCGGGGCATTTCCGGATGGGAATCTGGCAGCAGAGCCTGCGCTTGGGCCTCATCCAGCCCAGGCTTGTAAAGCCCTGCAACCCAGGCAGGAGCACGCCTGCGTTGGGTGCTGCCGGCCCTACTCTGGGCCCCCCTGTGCCCCCTTCCAGGGTCTGCTGGAGCGCTGACTTTCCGTGCCAGGCGCTGTGAGGGGAAACTGAGGCATGGGTAAAGCCCGGCTCTGGCTGTGGTGGAGCAGGGAGGGGAAGGAGGGATGCTGTGTGTGGAGCTGGGCATGCCACAGAGGATTAACTCCCTGCAGCCCAGGTTTTGGCAGTGCCAGGGAGTGCGAACGGGCTCAGCCGAGGTGCTGCCTCTCCCTGTGCTCCTGCCACGGGCTCTGCCAGCACTGGGGCTCTGCACCCGGGGGACCCTCCTTCCTGGGGACACGGGGGATGCTCTGTGCCACGCAGGAACACAGCACCAGACATGATTACCACTGCATGAGCTGGCCACCCTCTGAGCATCCTCTGCTCTGGCGCCTTGTCCAAACAGGTCGGGCTCAGTGAAACAGCCCGAATTTTCCAATGAAAAAGCGTTTCCTCAGGAAATTCCCAAGCAGTTTTCACGGGGGAGAGTAGGGGGGTGAGGGGTGGAGGAGGAGGAGGGGGGATGGGAGGGGTCAGACACCTCGGCAATGGTTTTTGCTCCTCACCAGCACGGCCCTGGCTACAGGGAGGAGCGGGATGCCATCCCCACCGCGGGCAGGGAGCGGTGCGGGACACTCTTGCCGCATCCCAGCCCTGCAGGGACCACACAGGGCTTATTTTATGAAAGGATGCTCAGCCTCCCCACCAGCAGCCACACACCTCCGAACCGCTGCCGGCTCCCACGGTCGCCGCTGCTGCCAGGTCTGCTCCCCGCGGCCCGGCGAGCCCGGGCAGGGGCTGGCAAGTCGTGCACTGGGCGCTGTGCCCCCATGCGAAGCCTTGGCGCGGCGGCGGGGGATGATGTGGCTACAGAGATTCGGGTAATCCTGAAAATCTCAAAATCTGAAAGGAGTTCAGCGGGGACTTGCTTTCCCCTCGCCAGAGCCCGCAGATGCCCCTGGCACAGACCGCGAAGCCTCTGGTAGCTGCTTATAACTGTTCTCCGAAGCGGCTCTGGGTAATAAGTTAACCTGGTAATGAGACCTGTTGCGGAGACAGATGCAAATGATTGGGAAGTGCTCATTAGAGGGGATGGAAGGAGGCACTTAGGCCCTGAAAGGCACCCAGCCCTTCCCGGGGCCGCCCTGCACCCTATTAGAGCCCATTTTACAATAATTGCTCCAGAGGAGGAAATCTATTTGGACACATCATAAAGTATTTATTAACAAGAGCTTGTTCATAATTTTTGCTGCTCGCCGGTGTGGCGGGGCCGGGCGTCCCGGCCCGCTCTGCATCGGAACGCGGATTCTCTGGCCTGGGAGAGTGGCAGTGCTGCACTGGGGGGCGGCGAGGGGGCACGGGGGCAGCTGAAGCTCCCAGAGCAGGTACGAGCTGTGCTGGCCTTGCCTCTGCACACATCTGGCCCCACAACAGAGCTGCCCATGGGGCAGAACACGCTGTCATGGCAACATTCCCCACCAGCTCCTGGCTGATCCAGCTTGCAAATCCCCTCCTGCACCCCACGCCGAGGCACAGACACCCAGTACCCAGGGCACCTGGCTGCCACCACTGCACAGGTGGAGGAGAAGGTAGGACACAGTGCAATCTCCCTGCAGCTCCTCTCCCCAGGTCCTGTGGCTTTGCTGCTCAGCAGAGCCAAAAGCATGCTCCAGCCAACATCCACGCACGGCTCGGGACTGTGGATGGGCTGGACTGTACCCACCTTGGGATCTCGGGAGGGTAAGCAGAGATGGGGCAGAGAGGGGCTCCCACCCTCCAGTTACTGCTTCAATGCTCAGCCCACGGTGCTCACCACACACCTGGGACCACGGTGTCCCTGCACCCCTCACTGAGCTGCCTTGGGCTCCCCACACCTGGCACTGCCCAAAAATGCCCCGCTGGGTCCTTCAAGCTACCCTGAAGCAGGCAGGTTCCTGCTGCCCCTGGGTGCCGGGCTGGTGCCCACCTGCCTGCGCCTACGTGCTGGGGCGGGAGCGGTGCCGGCGCTCGCCCTTGCAGGTGCTGCGGCTGCAAGCGGGGGCGCGGGGAGCGCGTTGAGGCCGCGGGTCACGGGAGGCCGCGGCAGCAGAGAACCTGCCAGTTGCTTTGGAAAACAGCAGGAAGAAAAGCAACTCTCTTGGCAGCCCTGGGCTCGGGTGCCAGCACTGCCTGGGCCCCCGCCAGGCAGCACAGCCTGCCCTGCAGACAGCGGCTGGGGGTGGCCCAGGTGGGATGGAGCCGGAGGGCACTTCTCCGGCTGCATGGTACGTGCCCTGACACTGTGCCCAGCACTCCGCCTCTGGTCTGCCCACGTGTACCCCCACCCCAGCAACTGGCACTGCTGGTCCCTGGGTTTGCTAAATGCACCCCAAACACCCAGCATGAAATACACGCCAAACTGGGAAGCAGAGTGCCCAGCACGTGGGGAACCCATACGGATTCCCCAGGGATGGTACCCAGCAGCAGCACAGCCAGCACCAATGGCTGGAGGAGCCAAGAGGGCGCTGGCGAGGGAAACTTGATGGTGGGAGAGCCCAGGGTCACTCACTGCCTTCCTGCAGACTCACTTGGATCCCCCCACGAGCCTCAGTTTCACCAGGAGCCTCTTTTCCCAGATGCTGTCTCTGTGCATCCCATTCGGGGTTCAGGAGCTGACGGTTCAGCCACTTCCCCAAGGTGACCCCACCTGTTCCCAGGGTGAGGCGCTGCCTTTCCAAAAATAGGGAAACTAAGGCAGTCACCTGCCAGGCAGAATGCAACAGTGGCTCCTGGGGTCTGGGAAGAAGCCTGTAAGCAGTACAGGAGGAGCACAGATGGGACACAGCCCAAGGCGGAGGAGATGTCCCCTTATGTCGGGCGGCATCCTGTGGCCAGCAGCACCAGAGCCACGTGGCTTCCCAGCTGAAACTCTCTCAGGGCTCCAAGGAAGGGAAATGCCTTATGGAACTGGAAAAAAAAAAGCTTTGCCAACAGGTCCTGGCGCGGCCAACTCCTCCGCCCAGCCCTGCAACACTGTGGGGCAGCAGGGATGGCCTGTCCTCCCAGCCCCACTAACAGCACATGGTGGGGACTGTGGTGCCTGAGACCCAGCACTTCGTCCATCCCAGATCCCAGCATCCCAGCCTGGGAGCTGCCTGGATGTGAGACAGGCGTGGAGGCAGTTTGCACCCTCAGGAGTGCTGAGGGAAGCCGAGGCAGGAGAAGCACCAGGGCTGGCAGCACCGTGTTTGCTCTGGGGAGGGGACACTGTGCCCAGCATGGAGGGCACTGCGGCCAGCAAGCCCCCCCACCCCACCCCAGGCCAAGCCCAGGACTCTGAGCCTGGCTTTGGGCCCTGACACAGGAGGTTTTATTTCCCTCCTAACATATTTTTAGCCCTGCCTGCTCTGTCCTGGCCTTTCTGAACAGGATTATTTCACCCTCATCATGCATCATTAAAGGGGTGCAGAGAGAGGTCCCCATCTCCCTCCTGTGGGTGCCTGGAGGTATCAATGGAGGGTGGCACTGGGCGTATCTCTGCATTCTCTGATGGGCAGTGATGTGATGGGCTCATAGGGCTCACCCTGCTGAAAATCCATCCCTGGAGCAAGTAATTGCTTAAAAATAGCCCTGGCCTTTTGTCAGGGAGTCGATGACCTTGCAGGAGGATCAGCTGCCCTCGGGCCCTGGAGGTGAAGAGTTCATGGCCCCCTCAAAGCCCCAGTGCCTCTGCAGTGCCATGGACGTGCTAAAGGCTCAACCTCTGCTCCAGCATCTCACTGGCTCCCCAGAGCAACCTGCCAGGACCTTCCACCTGGGAACTGAGAAACTGAGGTGGTGACAGGCTCTCCCAGAGAGCAAAGGGAGATGAGGGGGTCCCCAAAGGGTCAGACCTGAGCCTGGCCAGGTCCTGCAGTCCAAGCACTGAAGGAGGGGACTGGTTTAATGGCGGGGGGGAAGGAGGGTGTTCATCCGCTTTCGGCAGCTCAGCAGAGCCTTCCTGGGAGATTCAAAGGCTGAGCCCGGCCGGGTCCTATTTCGGGAGGTTTTTGGATGTCTCCCAAGCAGCAGAAGTGGGTGGGGGCTGACCTGCACAAAGGGACTCTGTTCAGGACGCTGGGCTCTGGCGGTGCCCAGCGCGGAGGCTGGTGGCTGTGGCTGGTCCCCTTGTCCCCCACGTGATGGGTCAGAACCCTGGGCTGGGATAGAGGGCAAGTGCCCCACTCCTGTGCCGGGTGCTGACCCCCACCTGGATGTAAACTGAGGCACGGGGAGGGACTGTCCTTGCCTGCTGGGCTGCCGCTGTAACCGCTAAGTGACACTGCCATGCCACGGAGATGGCCGTGCCAACCTGCCTCGTGACGTGGGTTCCAACAGCCACCCGCCCTGGGCTACTTGCCCAGGCTGGCCTCGAGCCATCCCCTGGGGGAGTCCAAGGTCCCTGAGCAGGGCTGGGCTCTCTGGGAGCCAATACCCCAGTCACCGACTCCAAGGCAGAGCAGAAGGAAACCCCCTAACAGGCCAGATCTCACCAGCTCGGTGCACCAGGGTGCCAGCGGGGTGCAGTGCCGACAGCACCACTGGCCCTGGGATCTGGAGACCCTCCTGCATCACCTCACCTCTCCTTACTGCCCATCTCAGGCCCTGGAGAGTTCCAGAAAGCCCTGAGTTCCCCAAACAGTGGTGCCATGACCAGCTTGTGCCTGTTTTGTGCTTCCCATTGCACGTAATGCTGGGAGCACCCACGGGCACAGCTGTGGGCACCGGGCATGGGTACCCTGGGACGGGGACTGGGGTTGTCACCACAGTGATGCCAGGCGAGCTCCAGCCAGCCGGCTCCTGTCCCTGCCCCTGTCCCCACAGGGGACACAGCGGTCACAGCTTGGCCCCAGTGCTGCTGCTGGCAACTCCCCTCTGCAACCAATTCCCCACCGCAAGGCGAGGAAGCTGGTGAGTGCATCCCGGTTCCCTCCGGCGGTACCTCAGGATGCAATGCAGTCATCCTTAATGCATCTGGACTCATTTACAGGGATGAGAAAATGTTTCCAGGTTTCCCACAAAGTCCCATTAAGATCTCAGTCCCACTCTATTTTTAGTGCCCCCATCAACAACGCCTTCCCCAGTCACCCCGGCGCTCTTGGGCCCTGTGGGGCTGGTGGGGGCACCCTGGGCACATGCTTGGCTTTGTGGGGAGCTGAGCTACACTCAGACCTGGCGTCTGGAGGGGGCAAACTCTGGCCCTGCACTCCCTGACTCAGCAGCTTTGCACCCATGGGTGCACCCTGGGACTGGGGACACCCCAGCCCGGCTTTTGCTTGGGAGCAGTGGAAGAAGGAGACATGGTGGGAAGCAACAGCAAAAGTCATCCCAGGTCACCACATCGGCCGAGGCCGTGGGACCCCCCACTTGTCACCAAGGATGGAGAGGGCATGTCGGCACTGGGTGATGCTCGGTGGGGCAGAAAATCCCTGCAGATGTAGAGCCACACCCTGCAGCAGCAGATTGTCACCTGGTGATGGCCAGTGGCTGCCCAACCCCCCAGCAGCAATTCCCAGAGCCCCAGCAGTGCCTCCCCCCAGGCAGTGGGTGCCCACAGGGCTGCCCGTGGAGCTGGCAAGGGCGCGCAGATCCTGCTCTCGGCCCTGCGCCCTCCCGGGCTATCTATAGCCATGACCTCAGCGGGAGCCGGGGCAGGACCCGGCCGCGCATCCTCCCTTCTTGGCAGGGCCACAGCCCCCACCCGGCACAGAGCTGCCGCCAAGCCGAGGCTTTTATCCTGTACGTTCGCTAATCCGACAGGATTTGGTGTCAGGGGCTGCCCACGGGAGGCTCACAAAGGCCGTTTCCAGGGGTGCTCGGCCAAGCGATGGAGAACGCCAGCCGGGAAGGGCAGACGGCGGTGCTGGGTGTCACCGCCTTAGGTGACAGGGTCTGACCCCAGGGGCTGGACGAGAGGGAATGTGGGTGACCCGGCTGCGAGGAGGTCGAGCAGGAGACGTCCTTACGTAGGCAGGGGTGACTTGAGGACACCCCGCAGCTGCTCCCCGCAGGCGTCGGGGTCGCAGCCTCCCGCTGAGCCGGGGGTCGCGGGGAGGACCTGCCCGCTCTGCGCCGCTGCCCCAGGGGAAGTGGGGAAGGGGTGGCCCAGAGGAGGGGAATTTCCCCGGCTTTTTTCTCCAACAAACTCCTTGGCTGGTGCAATTAGAGAAATTTGTTTAACAAACTCCCGGGGGAGCGGAGCGGGAAGGTGCGGTGGCGCGCGGCCAGGGCGCTGCTCACACAGGCCCGCGCCCTCCCCGCCCGCGCCTTTGATCAGCGGCGCTGCGCGGGGGGACCGGGAGCCGA
This sequence comes from Sakesphorus luctuosus, assembly GCA_013396695.1. Lineage (NCBI taxonomy): Eukaryota > Metazoa > Chordata > Aves > Passeriformes > Thamnophilidae > Sakesphorus > Sakesphorus luctuosus. The sequence continues at coordinate 41,192 of VWZD01002497.1, forward strand.
TCCCTGCGCCAGGGCCACGCTGTGCCCCCGCGGCCACGCTGCCCGGGGCAGCCCCCCTGCCACGCACCCCCATCAGCCGCTGCTTCACAGCCCGCCCCGCTCATCGCCCCCGCGCCATCGCCCTGGTGCTCGCCGGGGTGGCACGACCCCGGCACCCTGCCCTGCCCTGCCCACCTCCCGCCCCGCAGGTGCGCACACGTGTGTGCCCCGCCGTGCCCGTGTGCGCGCCGCCGCCAGGCGCAGGCTCCGGGGGCGCGCTCGCCCGCTCGCTCCCAGCTCCCTTTCTCATGCAATGCCATTTCCATCAAAAACCCTTTACTCGGCACTTTTCCCCTCATTGGTATTCACGGCGCGCTCTCGCTGTCCTGGCGCACAGGTTACTAAAGGAGATTTTGCGGCGCAGCGTGGCGGGGGTCACATTTCAGCCCGCGCCGTCTCGCTTTCCCAAATCGCTGGGCAGCAGCCAGGGGACGGCGGGAGGGGGTGCAGGATCCGGCACATCACAGCTCCCGCCAGGCGACCGTGGGACCAGGCGGCCTCGTCGCCTGTCACGACGGGGCGAGGCGGGCTGGCGGCGGGGGCTCTGCAGAGCAGTGATGGGTGGCTCCCGGGGGACAGCCAGCAGGTCACCGGCGCTCGCTGTCCTCCCGGCAGCCCCACGTGCCTGCACAAGGTGGGAGCAGCTGGAAAAGGGGCTCTGAGAAGAGAGGGGGGCACACATTTGGCGCTGCCACCACCCTCACTGCCAGTGCCTAGATAAGCACCTCGGTGACATCAACGGTGTCCCCAGTGGGACTGTATCCCCAGGATGGAGTCCTGGGGTGAGGAGGGAGCAGCAGTGCCTCTCGTTTTTGGGCTGGTTTGAGGAAAGGGGAAATGTCTGGGTGGAAAATCAACATTTCTCTCATGGGCTTTTTTTTTTCTCCTTTGAAAGTAAAAATATTTCTTGGTTTTTCGTGATCAGAAACATGTTGGGGGTTTTTTTTGGACAACAGCCGGTCAAATACCGTTTCCCCGTGAAGGGAATGCAGGGGCCCTTTGCAAGGAGAGTGAAAGTCTTCGTAAAAAACAATATAAAACCCCAGGTTTAAAAAAAATCCACCTGGCTACAGACTTGAACAAGCTCCCAGGGAAGAGGGGTCAGCAGAAGGGCTGGATCCTGCTGTTCCCGTGCCAGGCAGTGCTGCCGGAGCGGTGGTGGTGGCAGGGAGGGCGATGCCCACGGCAGGCAGCCCAAAGCCCAGACTGGGAGATTTCACCCAAAATGCTGCTCAGCGCTGGCGGCTGGCCGGGGAAGGAGGATTAATGCGCTTTTAGAGCAGTGGCGAGTTAACCAAGAAATCAATCCTTGGCAGGGCCCGGCCCCAGGTCCCCCGGCGCGTGAGCGCTGCCGCACCTGAGCCACGGGATCCTTTCCCAGCTCCTCTCCAGGACTTGGGAAGCTCCGGGCCTTGGCGGCCGGCACAGGGTGTTGGGTCCTGGCCAAGCTGGCACAGCGCGCCCGGCCGTGGGGGATGCCTGCCCAGGGCCGACGTGACGGATGGTGAGCCCAGCCGCCTGCCTGTGTGCGAGCCAGGCCCCGGGATGCCCGTGGGGACCCTGTGCATCCCCTCCCTGCAGCTGGCACCTCCCAGGGGTCTGCATCATGCCCTCCTCCAGGGCGAGGTCTCACATTGCCCAGTTGCCAGGGCAGGGAGAGGGAGGCTGAGCTCAGGCTCTTACCTGTGCCGATTTGGTGCATCCAAAGGCACTCTGGTACTCAAAAACCCATTAGAATTTGGCACTTGGTGCCTCTGGGCCACCATGAGGCTGTGCCCCTCTTGGACTCAGCTCGCAGTGTGCTGTGGTAATGTCATCAATGACTCTGGCAGGGCTCAGCACCCACTGATGCCCTCACTGCTCCCATTGCCTTTGCCACCCTGCCCCAACCTGCCCGGCACACCCCAAGATTCTGCAGGCGAAATCCTCTCTCCACGGGTCCCCAAGGAGCAGATCACTGCCACTCCAGGGCCCTGCCTACACTTCCCAGCTTGGGTGAAAGGACCAGAGGGGACAGGAGCCATCCCCACCCCCTCCCACGAGCAGTAAGCCCCCTTGGAGATGCTCAGTGCCAGCACTGTCACCCCTATGCAGAGGAGCCACAGCATGGCCGGGGATGGCAGGCAGTGTTGCCAGCCTGGTAGGGAGGGACTGTATCTCTCCCACAGCTCTCCTTCTTCCCCTCCAGCATGGGACCCCAGGGACACTCCCCATGACCACCACCATCCTCATCCCTCCCACTGTTCCCACATCCCTGCCACCTGGAGCTCACCTTGTCCCTAGGACAGGTGCAAACGCAACAGGAGTCATGGTGGGGGGGGTGTCAATGGGCATCTCTTGGGCTGCAGGGAAGTGTCCAGGAGCCAGGCACAGGGACAGCTGGCAGAGGCAGCAGCGGGCAAAGAAAGCTGGTCAACAGATAGGGCAGGTTGTCCTTGTCCCTGTGACCATTCCCAGAAGGCCCTGCCCAAAGACTGAAGACACTGTTCTGCCCTTTCCCTGTGAGTACCAAACCCCCATCCAGGCCATTCCTGCTGTGCACAGCCCTGGGTCAGAACGGATCCCTCAGTGCCATTGTGGCCATTTTCCCTGGGCTCTTGAGCAACCTGTGCCAGGCCTGCCCAGGGCTCCCGGGAGAGCTGTCTTTCCCGCTCTGCTGGGCCTGGATAAGGAGAACACGTCCAGCTGGGCTGGCCCTTACCACGGCTCCTCTGCCACCAAACCTTGCCACGCCAGCACTGCCCGGCCATGCCGCGCCCACCCCTGCAAGGGGGGAAAACCGACGGGTCAAAACAGGATCAGGCTACAGCTCCCAGCATCCATTCCCTGCCCACTCAGGCTCAGGGAAATAGAAAAGCACCAAAGAGAGCTATTCCCAATTGCTCCAAGAGCTCCGGGCAGCGCGCTGGGCCCTGGCAGCTGGGCTTTGTTCACCAAAGCTGCAAAAAGGCGTGCATGCGCCTGCAGTGCCGGGCACACGGTGGGATCGCTCCCTGCCCCGGTATGGAGGGAACCGCAGGCATGAGGGACCTCAACCACAGTCAGGGAGGGAACCGTGGACAGGGCAGAGCTGCCCAGGAAGGGGAGGAATCAGCAGGCACCTCAGAGAAGGGTGGCTGATTTATTGTGTGAGACCCCAGCCAAGTTCAAGGCGATGCAGGGGAGAGAGGCACAGTGCGAGCGCCGTCCAGCAGCCCCTCGTGCAGCTGGGCTTATCCCACCCACCTCCCCATTCCAGCCTCTGATCCGGCGTCGTGAACCTCACTGAAAACAGGATCTGCTTTTCCTGGGCGAGGATTTAAGATGGGATCAGGCAGGAGCAGTGAGTGGCGGGGCAGGGCTCGCCAGGGCAGGCGGGCACGGCGGGCGCCGCGGGGAAAGCGAGGATCTCCCGAAGGTTGCGTTTAAAGAACAGCCTCATTGTTTTTCCCAAACAATACTCAGCAGATGGGAGAATTGAAAGTGTGTTGCAACCTTCCCTTTCTTCCCCCGCCGTGCCCGGCTTGCTGCTCCCATCCTTTGGCAGCCGATCTGAGCTCCCGGCTGGAAACCAGTTTGCCAGAGCTACTGGTGCAGGGGGTGAGCACCAGCACTGAAGAGCCCAGGCACCTTTGGGAAGAGGATTTGCCAAAGGATGCTCGATGAGATGTGCCCAGCGGGCAGCTCCCTGCTCCAGCCGTGTGCCCACAGCAGTGGTGGCATCCGGGTCATGTGCGGAGCCCAGAGGTGGCTGGGGAGAGGTGGGATCCCCTTGGATCCCTGGAGATGTGGTTGTGGCCACGTGGTGTGGTCACAACGCCTCTGGCAGCCCAGCTCCATCCCCCGGCCCCACGTTGTGCCCTCTTGCTGGTACTGAGGTTTGTGCCAGGCCAGCTTAGCTGGGTGCTCCCTGGCACCCCTTGGATTGGGAGCCACTGGCTATAGCACACACATGGGTCTGTGCCTGTCTGCTGGCTCTGGGTCAGGCAGTGTAGGTGTATCACCTCTGCCATCCCAAAATCAGACTCTGCATCCTCTGCGCGGGGTCTGGGAGAGGGAAGAGTGTCTCTGGTCAGAGCTCAATGGGAAGCTCAGCTCCCACCATTCCATCTGCTTCGGAGCCTGGTACCCATCTCACCTCATTCCCATCCTGTGGGTACCAGGGTGGGGGTCTCAAGGCACATGAGGGGCACTGCCAGGTGCCAGGCACAAGTCAGAGGTTTGTAGGAGCATCACCAGTCCTAAAATTTTGCACATTTTCCCCTACCAAGAGCATCCCAAATCTCCCACCACTGCAGATCCAGGAGCCAGGGATAACTGTTACCGCTCTGGAAATACCTTCGGCTCCTCGGCAGCAGCTCCCAGGGGACACACGTGTAGGTCCCTGGCAGGTGCTCAGCTCCAGGGCTATTTTGGAGCCCTGGCAGTCGGACCTCCCCCACCGCTTCCCCATGGGCAGGGTGAGGCCTCGTGTGCGGCAGCGGTTCCGGTGCTGCTTCCCTGCTAATCCGGGCAGCTCCCTCCTGACTTCCCGGCCTGTCCCCGAAGGGGGGTAGAGGTGAGCAGGGGAAGTGAGAGGAAGTCCCTGAGCAGTGACACAGAGCTGGGGAGGGCACAAAGCCACCATCCTGCCGGCCAGGAGACTCGGCTGAGGCTGCGGCCAGGAGCGTGTCACGGGCGATGCCTTTGCCAGGGCTATTTCGGTGCCGCTGGGCTCTCCAGCTTGGACCTGCTCCGGCTGGGAAAGGCGCTACCCGAGGGGTCACCGGGGCCCCCGCGGCCGTGCCAGGCTCGAGGGACTGGCGGTGGTGGCGGTGGGGAGATGCGCAAAGGCCAAGGCAGGGCGGCTCCCGCGCACGTTCCAATGTATCCACATCACCATCCGCAGCTCCCGAGCCCGGGCGAGCCACGCGGGTGGGATGGGAACGGGAACGGGAATGGGAATGGGAACGGCTGCGCTGGCGCTGGGGGATGATGTCTGCTCGCACCCGAGCCGGAATGGATCGGAGCTGAGGCTATCCCAGGGCTCGGGGGAGGACACCCGAGCCTTCCCCATGCCGAGGCAATGGGGCAGGCGATCTGTGGAGGAAAAACCAGCTCCCTGCCGTCGGCCAGGAGAAGCGCTGGGAACAGCACGGGTTTGTGAGGAGAAGGGCTCCTGCCAGCCCCGGGCCGGCCAGTGACCGCACGGCTTCCCACATCACACCAGCACTGAGCTGGCAACAACAGGCGCTGCCAAAGCAGCACCAGCACCAGTTGGAGACTTGGGAGGGTTGGGAGGTGGTGGGACCCCCAGGAGGAATGGAGTCAGGGTGGGAGAAGAGGGATGGAAAGGGAAAGAAAGAGAAATGAAGAAGAAAAGAATAAAGAATAAAAAAGAAAAAGGAATAGGAAAAAAGGCAATGACAAAAAAAATTAAAACCAGAAAGAAGCAAGGGAAAAAGAAATAAAATTAAAAAAGAAAAAAGAAAAAGATAAAAAGAAAAATACAAAAAGAAAGAAAAAAAGGAAAGAAAAAATAGAAAGAAAAAGAGAAAAAGAAAGAAAGAGAGAGAAGAAAAAAAGCAAGATTGAGGTTTGACCCTTGCCAAGTCAACCACACAACAGGGAACACCATCCTCAGGGTCATCTGAGCAGCCCCAGCACTGCCCACTCGCACCCCTGCCTGTGCCTGTGCCCATGCCCCCACCAGCCTGGTACTGCACCCGGGGAGAGCCAGGGCCAGAGCCCCACACTGCCCCCCACACCACGCAGGTATCACGAGGGGACCCCCACGAACCCCACAGGCAGCTGAGCCTCTGAGGTGGAGCCAGAGCCTGCCCGCAGCTCAGGCTGGAGGGATGAGGTCTGGCAGCAGAACCCTGGGCACAGGCAGGGGGGTCCCACAGCAGCCCCTCCCAAAGCAGAGCCCTCGGGGGGTGCAGCACGAGGCCGGGCTCGGAGCGGGCAGCGGCTGCTCCCAGCAGGGAAGAGGTTACGAGCCGGGGAAAGCTGCTCAATAATTAAATAAATATCAGCGATCAATAAGCACAGAGCAAAGGCAGAGCCGCAGTGGTTGTGCTGTGGGCAAGAGGGGGGGTCCCTGAGTCTCTCCCCTGCAGCCATACTAGCTGTTGAGGGGCAGATTTCGGGGACACCCAGCTCGTCTGCACCGAGGGCCTTGGCATGGCCACCCTGCCGCGTGCCAATGGACCACGCTGGCATGGCCTGGGGTGACACCAGTGGCCTCATCACAGCTCAGGGCTGCCCCTCGACACCCCGACACACAGATGGGGGCTGGTATCGCCCCTCGCCTCCGAGACTGAAGGGGTGCCCCCCATATCCTGTCATGCACGACCCCCCCCTGCACTCTCGCCTGCCAGCACAGCATGGCACCAATGGGTGCAAACTGTCCCAAACGTGGAGTATTTGGAAGAAAAAGCCTGTGCCCGACACCCCTTGTACCCCACCATGTGCTGCCAGGCTGGAGGGGGGAAGGAAAAAGTTTCACGCTACGCAAGAGGCAGGACGGCCGAGGCCGAACCCGCAGCGCCGAATCCCCCCCCGAGCCTCCCCGAACCCAGCGGGGACCCCCTGCACCCCAATGTGTCCCCCCGCACTCCCAAAGCCGGCGGCTTCCCCACACCACCCACCGCTGAGCACGGCAAACAAAAAATAAAACCCAAACCACAACGCAACCTTCCAACCCCCCCACGCCCCAAGTGAAAGTGAAGGCTGAAAAACCCCCAAAAGCACCAGAAACACCCAAAAAAACCCTACGAAAGGCGATGGGGGGTGGCAAGAGGGGAACGCAGCTCCTCCGAGCAGCCCTGCATGGCCCCAACCCGCCTTTCTGTTATGATTATTTTTATGGGGAGGGG
>VWZD01002497.1:55250-74311 GCA_013396695.1 Sakesphorus luctuosus
CAAACCCAAAATGCAACCGGGAAACGTTTCCTCCCTCGTTTTTTTTTTTTTTTTTGTCCGCAGAAAGACATAAATCAAGTCCGGCCACTCTCCCGAGGCTGGTTTGTCGTGTCAGTGTTGGGGAATTTGGGGAAATTTTTGGAGCAGGAGGAATAGGGAGGAAGATGGTCCTGTCTCTTTGTTTGGGGTGGGTGCATCCAGGTTTGGGTTTTGTCTCCTCCCTGCAGACAGAGGACCTGCCATTGTCCTCGTGTCACCATCACATTGGCACAGAAGCCCCTCAGCCCTGGCAGGTCGGTTTTGGGAGCAGGAGCGCCTCGGTGCCATCATCCCAGTGCCATCATCCCATTGCCATCCTCGGCACAGGGATGTGGCTCTGCTCCCCCACACTGCACCCAGCAGCACCCCAGTGCTGGGAGAGCCCCCAAAATACGGGTGTGCCAAGGGGAGCAGCACCCAGGGGTGGGGGAAGGACAAAACTGCCCCCAAATATGGCTTTGCTGAGGGGAGGGCGGAGGAGAAGGGAAGCTTTGGGGAGCTGAAAGTGAAAGTGGCTGGTGGTGGGTGCGGTGAGTGTGTCGGGGCTCTGTGCCCCACGTCCCAGCTGGCACCCCGCTCCCCTGGGTGGGGGCTCAGCCCCCAGGAGCTGAGCCTGGGAAGGGCGAAAACAGCCGGTAGTGGCATTTTGGAGCCCCAACAGAAGCGGGAAGGAATCCTGGGGGAATTTGAATCAGTTGCCAAAGCAAACAGAAGCGCGGGGAGGTAACGAGGTACCTGCGCCCGCCGCCGGATCCAACACCTCCGCTCGCTCCCAGCCCAAGCCCCCCTTCCTGCAGTGTGTGCCAGGGCTCCAGGGCAGTGCCAGGGCCCACACGACCTGGCAGCAGCGATGAAAAGCCACCATTGCCCAGTTGCACCAGTTCAACACTGGGGCCAGGCTCGGGGTTCACCCTCCCAGCACAGTCCTGCAGCCCAGCGCCGGCCTCGGAGCCTCAGGCAGCCCTTAGATGAGGCTTTTGCTGTGGTAGGAAATGGTTTCTCCAAGGGTTTTGTTTGCCAGAGGAGAAAACTGGGCTGGAATTTGCAAGAAGAAAGTTTGAAGGGAATGGCAAAGAATTACTGTATTAGTTTTCCAGAAGGAGCTTCCAGTTGTGCCGGCACACAGCAACGTGTCCCAGAGCGATGCAAATGGGGGGAATGTGCAAAAGGGATGTTGGGTGAAGGGTCCCTTTCCTGGGAAAAGTTTGGCAACTCTCAGGCTCAGTTGCCAGCCTCCATCTGCAGCTAAACCAATTACTGCAGACAAATTGGCATGGACATTTGCCTTGCCGAGCTCTGGGCCGCACAAAGGGCTCGCTTTCCTTCCTCGCTTTCCCTCCTCGCCTTCTCTCCCTTTCCCTCCTCGCTTTCCCTCGTTTTCCCTCCCTTTCCCCATTCCTTGCCACGATTTTACAAGAGAGGAAAATTACTCGGATGCTGAGCGTACTGTAAGTAATAAGGGCTTTGAAAATAGGCTCCTAATTAAAAATGATACCACTGCTCGTTTGTTTTTTAAGCGCATATTAAACTTTTTTCCCCTTCCCTGCTGCATTCAAATGTTGGGGTTGCTGGCTTGTTTTTTTTTTTTTTTGTGAAAACTGGCTTTCCATGCCGTGATTCTGGTTTGATTTGACTCCCCTCTCCTGCCCCCCCTCTCCGGGGTCTGCTTCGAATTAGCGAAAACCAAATCCAAGAATCTGGAAAGGGATATTATAGAATTTTCCATGTCCTTATTATTTTTTTATTAGTGGGACTGGGCAGCTCCGCAGAGTGGGGAGGGAGAATGGGGTTTGTGGTTGGGGGAGCTGTGTGAGGTGCTGGCAGGGGGGCAGCAGCCCCACCTGCAGCTCGTGGACCTTGGGCTGGTGGGGGGCACGTGGCCCTGAGTGTTTGGCACCAGGAGATGGGATATTCTGACCATGAGGTTTGCAAGGTCACCCCTTCTGCAGCACCCCAGGGGGGTGGCAAGGGAGCCCCAGTGCTGGTGTGGCACCTGCCCCGCAGTGTCCTGGCATGTAGCGGGCAGGGCATATGGAAAGAGGGATGCTGTGAGTCTGTTGGAGGCTCCCTGGGGAATGTGGTGGCCCTCGGGGGTGATGTGGGTGCTGACAGATGTGATGATGCCCCAAGGCCTGGGCATTGCCCCGGGGGCAGCTTTGCAGTGGGCGGTGGGTGCTGTGAGACCCCGTGTGGTCAGCGTGTGCTGCCAGGGACCCTCTGTGGGGTGGGGGGCCTTGGATAGCCACGGGCAGGGGTCGCAGGGGGTGTTTCATGGTCCTGGTCCAGCCTTGCCTCGTAAACCTGAAATTATTGCAGGGACAGGGGCTGGGGGCAGCGGGTTAACAAGCCTCGGTTTCCCCAACCCACCCCATGCCAGGGCAGGGCAATTCGGTGGGTTTGGAGTCCTTCCCTGCCAGTTTCATACTCGGGGTGCTCGGAGCAGGGCCTGGAGAGTTAACACCAGCCACGCCAGCCCTTGGCTGGCGGCACATGCTCTGCCCGGCCCTGAACCTCCGCCAGCTCCCGCTCCGGCAACAACAGCGCCCATTGTGTGCCAGGCGCCCGCGCCAGCACCCAGCTGCCGCCCGGGCACAGGGTGCAGTGCTGGGCCACAAGTGGACTTTGTCTCCCCGCTTTGGGCTGCTGGGTGGTGCGAGTTTTGGGATTTTTTTTTTATAGGAAGCAAGGAAAACAGGGCGTTCGGCTCCCGGCGCTTCGCCTGGCCGCTCTGCAGCGAGCCAGGAGGAAAATATTTTTTTAAAGACAATTGCTTGGCTCTTTTTGCCTTTTATTTTGCCTCTTTTTTTCTTTAATTTTGCTTTTTTTTGCCTTTTATTTTCCTTTTTGCCTTTTATTTTCCTTTTTTGCCTTTTATTTTCCTTTTTGCCTTTTATTTTCCTTTTTTGCCTTTTAGTCTCCTTTTTGCCTTTTATTTTCCTTTTCTGCCTTTTATTTTCCTTTTTTTTCCTTACTTCCCCCCTATTTTTTTGCCTTTCTCCCCCCTTTTTGCTTTTTTTTTCTTTTTTCTCCCCCTTTTTTATTGCTTCTTGGGCCTCTCCCTGCAGTGGCTGTGGATGCCTGGCCTCGGAGGAGCTGTGTTTACCCAAGTGGCACCATGTTTGTCACTGGGGCTGGCTTGCTCTGATGTCTAAATATGTGCTGGGAGGCACGTGACAGCGGGAGCAAACATCCTGCGCTGGCTGTCAGTCCCAGGGCTGTTCCTTCTCCCGCAGGATCGAGGCCGAAGCCTTCCAGCTGCTGCACCCAAACGCTGCCTTGGGGCTCAGCCCAACCCTCCAGCTGTTTTGGACTCTGTGCTCCCCACCCCAGGCTGCCTTCAGGGGCCTCAGGCAGGACCTGTCCCTGCTATTCCATTCCCACGGGGCTGCAGGAGAATCACCATGTCCCTCTGAGATATGATAGGGAAACTGAGGCGCAGCTCCAAGCTGGCAGGAGCAAATCAGACCCACAGGGGAGGACTTTCCTGCTGGATCCTGACTCTTTTTAAACCAATATTTTGGTGCCTTTTGGGGTGAAGGCCATTGCCCTGGCAGAAATAAGGGGTCTTGCACCTCACTCCTGGTTCCCGTGGCACTTTTCGCACAGGTCACGGGGTGCTGCATGGGTGAACCCCATTCCAGGAGCATTCCCTGGCTGAGCACTGGGGGCGGTGGGGAAGGTGCCCAGCCCAGGTGTGCAGGCAGGGAACCGGCAGCTCAGACCCGCCGGGACCCGCAGGCACTCACCCAAATGCCCGCGCTGGCACTCCCCACCTGCCCGGGCATCCTGGCTGTGCTCCCAGAGCGGGAAGGAGGGGGAAGGTGGCGTCACAGGCTGGGAAACTGAGCCAGATCTCAGCCCAGTGATAATGTTGAACATTGATTTCTGTGTTTTCCTTCCTCTGGCCTGGTGGGACTGTGGAGTACGTGGAGCCAACGGCTCCCATAGCCGGAGCCTCCTTCGTGGGGCATCCTGCATCCATGTGTCCCTGCATCCATGTGTCCCTGCATCCATGTGTCCCTGCATCCGTGTGTCTCTGCATCCATGTGTCTCTGCATCCATGTGTCCCTGCATCCATGTGTCCCTGCATCCGTGTGTCCCTGCATCCTGCATCTCTGTGTCCCTGCATCCTCCATTTGTGTGTCCCTGCATCCTGAATCCGTGTGTCCCCGCATCCATGTGTCCCTGCATCCTGGCCAGCCCTGAGGCCTGGACATGCCCAGGAGGAGGTTGGAGGCAGAAAGAGCCTCCAAATAAAGGGTCTTTTGGAGGAATGGAGGCACCATTCCTGAATCCAGGGTTTCTTTGGGCCTCTGGGTTCTCTGCTGAGACAGCATGTGCCAAACCATGTCCCAAATCCCAGCCCTGCGTGAGGACTCAGCCAGACCCTCAACACCCCTGACATTTCCAGACTCTCCCACTGCACCTTGAGATGGCTACGGGGCCATGGGGAGCCCAGTGCAATCCCTGGGCCCGAAAATGTCTCAGAAATGAGGGTCTGGGGTTTGCATATCCCAGATCCCGGGGGAGGACCCTGCACCCCCAACCTCCTGCACAGAGCATCCCTGGCTGTGGGGCTGGGTCTCTCTGGCCCGGGGCACCCCAGACCTGCCAAGGTGCTGGTGCAGGTGCCATCCCACTCCTGCCCCATCCTTCCTCTGGCCATGGAGGTGCCACGGCAGCACTGACACCCCCCAGCAGTGCCGCAGCACCATAAACCCAGCTCCAGCCTCGGAACTGGGAAGTCTGTCTCGAAACCAGTCTGACTAGAATAACTGGGAGGGCAACTGTGGTTTCTTTTCAGGAAAAAAGAGATCTTGAAAAAGAACTGAAACTGTTTTCATTTGGACAAAAATATTCCTAGACATTTTTCCACATTTTGCCAGCGAGAGAGAGCATTTGCTTTTCATTTTTCAATTGAAACCCAGAGAAAAGTAATTGAAAACGATGTTTTCCCTGAGAATGAAAAAGAAAAGGCAATTACAGCTAAAAATCCATTTTGGTAGAAACAAAGCAACTTGGTGAAAGAAAACCCTCCCCATACCGGGCCTGGCCTGTGCTGACATGGTTCCCCCCCCAGCCCGAGCTCTCCTCCTGCCTGGTGCCACACGCCGTGGGCCGACGTCGCTGGCTGTCCTGGCTCCCTCGGGGCCGGAATGGCCGGGAGCTGGGAATGGCCAGGAGCCAGGGACCAGCCTGACAGCAGGAGTGGGATCCAGCAGGACACCCCCACCACGTCCCACCACGTCCCACCACGTCCCCGCAGCCCGCCGGCATTTTGGAGCGGGGTGTGAAGCAAACATGAGACGACCTCAAACACTCAGTCCCATGGTGCTTTTTGGAATAGTGATAATTAAATTCAGACTTTTTTCCTTTCAAAATGCCCTGGAAAAATCCAATCACTTTGCAAATCAAAATAAGCATTTCCAATTAATCCTCTAACTTGAACCACATGGCTTTTAGGGAACGCGGTTACACTCTGCTGAGATGCTATTTTTAAACTGGTGACGGCTCTGCCGATGTTCCGAGCGTGCTGCAGGCAGGCACAGCACGGCCCAGCCCGCCGGGAGCTGCCCAGGGAGCCCGGGGGCACCTCAGCCCCATCCTTCAGGTGTGCAGTGTGAGGGCAGGTGGCAACTCTTGCTGAGTGCCCAGCGTTTGCAGGGACACGGGTCAAGGCTTCCTAAGTCCAGGTTTCCTCCTCCACCAGTTGTGGCCACTATTGTGGAGATGGTGGCCACAACCCACTGTTCCCCCCAGACAAGGGATCCCAGTGCCAGCACCCCCAAATAACTCCCCTGGGGGCTGAGGCTGCACAAACTCATCACAGGCCAGCTGGGCACCAGGGCTGTGCCAGGGCAAAGGGTGTCGGTGGGCTGTGAGGACAGTGCCTGTGTCACGGAGGGAGGATGAGGACGTTAAAGCCTCCCCACAAAATCCCCTCCTGTGTTACTGCAAAGATCCTACCGGGGAGAAAAGCCCCACTCTCAAGGTCGCCTTGCCTGGCACCGCTCCCAGCCATGCCAGTGGGAGGAACTTGTGACATAGTGGGCCACCTCTCTTGTCCTGGGGACAGGAGTCTCCAGGTGACCCGTGGCAGGTGAGGGCAGCTGGATGAGTGATGGGGTCAGCTCTCCTGTCTCCTGCTCCCTCTCCCTTCCCCCCCAGCAGTGGCATTTCCAGGGTCCCTCGGTGGCGGTGCCAAGGCGGTGCTGAGCGGTGCCAGCTGCCACCCGCCAGGCCCAGGGGGTTATTTTTAGCCCTGGCTGGGGATTTGGGTGCTAAGCAGCCGGCACCTCACAAGCTGATTTGAGCACTAAGCTGAAAAGCTGGGGATGTGGCCAAGGCGGGCGCGGATCCGGCCCCGGCCCCCACCTGTCCCCTGGGCTGGGGAAGGGGCACCTGAGCCCCCTGGGGAAGGTGCGCTGGGTGAGCCTGGGGTGCTGTAGGGTGGCACCCTCCTGTCCTGATGCCTGTGCCCATCACCCTCCAGTGCCCAGAGGTGCCGAGGGACAGTGCCATGGGGGGAGTGCGGGGTTGGATACCCTCCAGGGTGCTGGGGCTGGCACTGGAAGCGCCGCTGTGGGCAGGGTGAGGCGGGAGCTGGTCCCAGCCAAAGTCAACTCAGCCATCGCCGTTCCCAGGCTCCATGTGCTGACGGGCGCCCTAGAGCCCCAGGCCTGGGCAAGTGGGATGCTATCCACCTCCTCCCAAATCCTCTTCTTCCTCACACGTGCGTTCTTGCACGTGTTTTTCCTCTGGGACTGTTTTAGGAGCAGCCAGGAGCCTGCAGCATCCCCTTTCCTCAGGGGCTGAGGCTGGGTTTGGCACTGCTTTGGGTGCTGAGCCAACTCCTACAGACGGGGCCGTGGAGGTGCTTGGGGCCTGATTCAGCCCACTGTGGGGACTGGAGCACACACATCATCTGTTCAGGGAGAAATTTGGGTGCTGAGCAACTCTGCGAGCTGCAGCAAAGGAGGGATGGTGGAGCCATGCACTGGAGCACTGAGACCAGCCCGGCCTCAGCCCAAGGTGCCCCAATCTTCATGCTGTGTCCCCTCAATCAGCTCTTCACTGCTTGCATCACTCCTGTCCATGCCTTGTCCTCCTGTCTCCCATGCTGTCCCCACTGGGGTCCCCACTGGGGTCCCCACAGGCCCAGATGCTGGGTGGGAAGGAGCCATTTTCATGGGGACACCCAGCACGGTGACAGGCTGGAGTGGCTCATCACAGTGGGCGAGTGGCAGAGGGAATGACCTCGGCTTGTCCCCTCTGTCCCTCCTCACCAGCTCCATGGTGGTACTCACTGCTCACAGAGCCCACAGCCTCCCCGCCATGCCAGCTGGCTGCCAGCCCTGCCTGGCGCTGGCACCTGCCTGCTCTTGCCTGCACATGCCAGCGGCAGAGCCCAGCCCAGCCCTGGTGCGCTCAGCACCTCTGCCAAGGAGGGCAGCCTGACCCTGCTGTGGTGCCAACACTGAGTCTGGCCCCACATGCCACACTTTGCTCTTGCACCAATGACGGGTTTCTTGGCCACAGTGTGGCCCATGGCACCCAGCACCCTGCCGTGCCCAGGGATGGCATCATGGATCCAGCCAGCTCCTCTCCCACTCCTGAGGGAGTCGGCAGCATCTCCGGCTGCGCCTGGGCCGGTGGGTGTTTGGCAGACGGGCGCGGAGGCGGCTCTTGGCACTGAACTGGTGCCAAGCAGGCGGCTCCAAATGGCTGCTGGTGCCAGCGGGGCATGGCTGGATCCCGAGGGTGCCCGGGGGCTCCCAGCAGAGCTGAAGGTTGGTGAGAACAGGGTACCAGCCCCAGTCCTGGGGGAGAAGAGCCCTGCCCTGGGGCTGCCAAGGGCAGGATTCGAGCTGTTCTGTGGGAGGAAGGAGGCGGCAGCGCCCGGCCCTGCCGTGTGGGCTCCCCAAGCTGCTCGCCGTTCATTTTGGAGCTTATTAAGAGCTGGGCTTTGTCAATAAGGCCCCATGTAAAGCACATTGTTGTCTCTTAGCAACCTGAACTGGTTTAAGAAGAATTTTGTTTGGTTTTTTTTGGGAATATAGAAGAAATGCACCAGGAAGCGGCTGCGCCAGCCGGGTTCATCCGGGAGCACCCGCTCTCCCGCACGAGTCGCGGCGCAGCACAATGGCTTGGCCCCAGCTCCAGCCCCAGCTCCTGGCGAGCAGAGCCTGCTCCCAGTTACAAAATGGGAGCATAGGAAGCAGGGGAGGCTGCTGGGGAGAGGACACAGATCCGGGGATGGCGATGCTGGGGATGGGGAGACCACCAGGCTGTGCCAGACCCCTCTGTGCAGCCTGCAGGGAGATGGGGAGGGCATAGAGGGACCCCAGACCCGGCATGAGGACAGGAGGGAGCTTTGGCTGTGTCCCACTGCTCCCCATGTTCCCAGCCCTGTCCCTGCTGTTGGGGTGTCATGGCCAAGAGCACCAGGCTGGCGGTGGCAGAACCACAGGTCCCCCTCTCTTGTCCAAGTGTGACTAGGATGGATAGGGACAGGGCTCCCACCACATCCCTGCCCAGGCTGTACTGGGATAAATGAGCCCCAGTTTTGCCCTCCACATGGTGCTGGAGCTGGTTAATGGCAAACAGCACCCGGGAGCATTAACCGAAGTGGGGGAGGGAAGGGTGGGTACAAACAGGCACTGAGGGTGAATCTGCAACCGCAGGAAGTCAGTTATTAATTCGAGGGAGATGTTTTGTCCCTTGATTTACTGTCATCAGGCCTTTATGTAACGGTGGGGAAAGGGTAGATGACGCTGTAGGGAGGGGGCAGCCAAAGGAGGGTGCAGTCCAACACAATCCCACTGCCCCCATGCCGCTTCAGCTGCTCCCCAGGCCCCCCCAGGAGAAAGAAGAAGGGGTCAGGGTGGGAGCCTGTTGGCTCAATGTGGTACCCTGTGCTGGCGGAAGTGGGGGGGCCCTGAGAGCATCCTGTGCCTTCTCCATGGGACTTGCCCCCACCTCCCCTTCCTTCCCAATTCTCAGTGTGGGCCCAGGCAGGCTGTTGACATGACCGGGGCCTCGTGTCCTCATGTCACCTCCTGAGTTGGGGGACAGGAGCTGGCAGAGCGGCTGCCGCCTGCATGGTGCCAGCACGCAAACCTGTGGGTGATTGTGCATGGATGCGCTGGCACACGTGGATGGAAGTGCACGTGTGACCACATGGGCATGTGCACATGTCTGTGCATGTGCAGCCACATATGTGTACACACGCCAGTGTGCTTGCATGCACGTTTACACATGTGTACATAGATATCAGTGGGCTTGTACAGACAGAGGTGTGCACGCATGTCCATCGCTGTCCCCCCAGCAGGCACCACGGGCCACCACCATGGGCACACTGAGGAGCATGTCTAACATGCATCCCTGTTGCAGGGGAACACACAGAGTGTGGGACCTGCAGCAGCCCTTTGGCAGGGGACATGTGGAGTGCTGGGGGACACAGCAGCCCTGTGGTAGGGGGACACACTGAGTGCCAGGGGACATGGCAACGCTGTGGCAAGGGACAGGACCCATTGCAGCCCTGTGGCTGGTGACACATGTAGGGTGCCAGTGACAGCAGCCCTATGAAAGGAGACACGTGGTGTGCCAGGACCCACAGCAGCTCTGTGGCAGGGGCCACACGGAGTGCTGGGGGACACAGCAGCCCTGTGGCAGGGGACACAGAGTGTGCCAGGAGCCACAGCAGCTCTGTGACAGGGGACATGCAGGGTGCTGGGGGACACGCAGCCCTCGGTGCCGGCTGGCGGGCAGCCCGGGAGGGAGAGGGCTGGGGGATGCACCACTCCCCCGCCTTCAATTGGCTGAGCGGTAAATAAATAAAAGGGAATTAAATAAATAGAGGCGAGTCGGTTTATATAATCGCTGGTACAGTTTGTCCTGAACCTCTGCACGGATTAGAGAGCTGGCACTGGCCGTGGGTCATTAGCAGCTGGGCTGAGCCCCCCCAGCGCAGCCGCCCCGGCCCCCACCGATGGCCCCCAGCCTTGCCCCCTATTTACCTACCCGGGTACTTTTTAACGAGAAACCTTGGGAAGGGCTGTGCACGCATGTGAATGTGTATGAGGTCGCCTGCAGGGATGTGTGTGCATGTGTGTGCTCTGCACATGTGCACAGGAGGGTACACAGGTGTGTGCAGGCACCTGCCTGGGCCCAGGTGTGCAGAGCAGGATGGTGTGTTTGTGCGAGGGACTAAGAGTGTGTGTGCCTGCATGTGTGTGTGTCTGTGTCCGTTCTGTGTGTGTGTATGTGTGTGCATAGGTGTACATATGTCCACATGCATATTAGTGTGCATGTGCGTGCATGTTTTCGAGGTGTGCAAGCCTCTGTGTGTGCACACATGTGCTTGTGGGTGTGCATGTGTGTGTCTATATGTTTGCACACGAGCATGTACATGCACAGGGGTGTGCACAGTGTGTGTGTGTGCATCTCTGTGTGTGTGTGCATCTCTGTGTGTGTGCATGTTTTCGAGATGTGCAAGCCCCTGTGTGTTCACACACGTGCTTGTGGGTGTGCATGTGTGTGTGTGCACTGAAGTGTGTGCATGCACAGGAGTGTGCACATGTGTGCATATCCACATGTATTCAAAAGCATTCCAAAGTGTTTGCATGGATGGCAGTCAGCACACGTATGTGCCTCCGTGTGTGGTGTGCACGTGCACACATGTGTGTGTCTTTCTGCAGGAGCCTGTCTGTCTGTGCTGATGTGGGACGGGAGCCCTCCAGCCACGGCACCCACGGGAGGAGGTGACAGCCTGCCAGGACACACTGGGTGCCAGCTGACCAGGGTCCCCACGTCCCCCCATACTGTGACCCAAATACGCCCACGCCCCCGCCCTCGGGCTCTCTGTCGCCCCCAAACTTGACCCTTCCCAGCGTCCGCAAATCGCCCCGGGGCGGGGGGGGGGAGAACGGCAGAGCGGCCGGCGGGGACCCCCTGTGTCCCCGGGCTCAGCCTGGTCTGTCCCCGCAGCACCGCCGAGGGGTCTCCGGGCTCAGCCCGTGCTGTCCCCGCAGTGTCCCCGGGGTGCCCTGAGCCCCGCGGGACGGGGCTGCGCTGCCTCCCGGTGTCGGGGCTGAGCGTGCCCGTGCCCGTTCCCCTGCCCCTGTCCGTGCCCGTGCCGGTGCCCTTGTCTGTGTCTGCGCCTGTGACTGTGGCGGTGGCCCCTGCCCTGCCGGTGCCTGTGCCGATGCTCGTGCCTGTGTCTGTGCCGCTGCGCGCTCTCGTGCCCGTGCCCGTGCCCGTGCCCGTGCGCGCTCCCGTGCCCGTTCCCATGCCCGTGCCGGTGCCCGTGCGCGCTCTTCTGCTGCCATCTAGTGCTCACCCACAGGGGAGCCCGGCCCGGCCGCCGCGGGTACGGCAGTGCCCAGGCTGAGGCTGCTCTGGGGAAGCCACCTGAGACCTGGAGTAACCCGAACACCCTGGTGCTCTCGTTGGGGAGGTGCTGGTGTGCTGGGACCCCTTGGCTCTGGACCCCCCCGGGCCTTTGGCTCTGGGGAGACCCAGAGCAGCATTCCCCCGGAAACTGGGGGGAAAGACAGTCTTTTCTTGTATAGAACCCACAGAAACACGACACGAGGGAAGGGGTCAATCACATTGGACATTGAGATGGCACCTGGATACCCCGAACCTTCTGCCCCACAGCCACCCCCCGTCTCACTGGGCAGCAAGATCCAAGTTATACCCACCAGTGACCATCCCAGTGCCTTTTGTCACTGGAAGGGATGGTGCCATGCAAGGGTCTACACACTGCCAGGGACTGGTGCCACAGGTGGCACCAACCCTGAGCATCACTGGGCACCTTGTCACCACTGCAGCGGTGAAGGCCTGACCTGCAGACCCCACCAGAGCTGTTCCTGATGGAGCTGTTCTATGCAGGATGCTGGTGAGCAGCTTTCCTGCCTCTTTCCCGAGGCAGGAGATGGATGGGTGGCCTCACCCTGCGCTCGATACCTGCTGACTCAGCGCCTGGTGCGCCACCATTGACGGCTCAACCTGCCGCATCGCTGCCGGGGCTCGGCAGTCAATCGGCTGTGCCGGAGCCAGCAGGGCCCACGGAACACTCCTGTGCAGATTCTGGCTCTGCCTGCTGATCGATGGGGTGTCAGCACTGATTCAGGCTCCTTGGGACTTTGCTCAGGGACGTCTTGGCAGGAGATGTCGCAGAGGTATTTTTAGCTACGTAATTCATTGCTACCTCCAGCCTGATTAATTTTTTTCTCCCGTGGTCAATCCATCACACACCCTTCCCTGGCAGATGGATGTGTGATGGGAGCTGGGTGTGCTGGGAGGGGTTGAGGAAAAGCCTGAATTCTGGGTCTCTCTGTGTCAGCTCCATTTTCTCCTGTTTTCCATGGGGTGACACAAAACACCTGTATAAGGGAACCCAAATGCTGAGAACCCCCCCCATCTCAGGTGCCCCCCAGCTGTGCAGGGCGGGTGCAGTGCTGAGCACCTGTGGGGCAGAATTGGTGCTGGGAGTGTGTGCTGAACCTGGACCAGGTCCCAGGATTCTCTAACCTTTCCCAGGGCACTTTCCCAGGGATAGATCCCAAAATGAGAGCCAGGGAGAGGCTGCAGCATCCCACATCTGTTGTCCCTGCTGAAAGCATCTCCATTCAGGCCTGATTCAGCAAAACAGTGTTTTTCCAAGTAGTGCTGCTCCCAGGATGAGAACGGACAGTGCTGGGGACTGCCAGCACCTCCCGGGGGGCTGGGCATAGAAGGTGGATTCCCAAAATATTTTGGGGGTTGAGACCAGGCAGCTGGTGTGCTTCTTGCCTCTGTGGAAAATGTGGGCTGAGAAGCCCAAAGGACGGGTCTGATTTGGGGTTTGGGGTACCATTTCTGTTTGCAGCGCCCCCTCTCCCCAACCCTCCCAAACTCTGCGAGTGCATAGCACCACCTTCCTGGGAGAGACCCGGCACATGCATGTGCACCACGGGGCATCCGGCAGCGGGACCATTCTAAAACCCCACAGACCCCCTGGCTCCTGCCAGTCCCTCTTCCGGCCAGCCGAGCGTCACCCGCCGCCCCCGTGTCCTGGCACGACCCGGGCTCCCTGTGGAGTGGCCGCGGCCGGAGGCAGTGCGAGGCTGCGGGGGCTGCTCAAAGGCACATTTTTCTTGCTCTGAAGCCCTGGCTCTGTTCAGCGCTGGGCAGGGCACTGGGGTGCTGGGGCAGCGTGGGTGCTCCCAAGTGAAGGGGCACCGTGTTCCCGCTGGGCACCAGGGGCTGCCAGTGCCCTCCACCTCCAGCCTTTTGATTCCAGTCCAGCCTCTTGCCCTGGAAATGGCAGCTGCCCACGGCAAGGTCATGTGGGGCAGGATCTGGTCTCTCATCCTTGTGCTCCTTGCCTGAGCCACAGTGGAGTTGGCACAATGCCAGGTACCATCCCTGCACAGGGAGGGGGACACCCGTGTGTCCCCAGGGTTTGGCCCTGATGGAGGACCCTGTGCTGCTCACACAGCCAGGTTTTGGGGGTTCCCTTGCAAGCCTGAGTTGCAGCAGTGACAGTGGCTTGCACTTCTCAGGAGGAATCTGCTCACCCTGCCTGCTTCCCAGTAATCCCAGCCTGGGAGAGCTGTGGGTGCTTTGGGAGCTTGGGGAGATGCAGTCCCTGGCTCAAGCTCTCACTGTGAAGCTGTGGAGGAATTCCTCTGCCTCCCAAAACCAGCCTGGGGTTATGCCCAAAGCAGCCTTAAATCCAGTTTAAGGTGATATCCAGCTCCAGGCCTTGAGCCAAGGTGGTCGCTGGGGGAGGACAGACAGACACCCAAATTCCCTTGCAGGCATCACCCCTAGGACAGGGGCTGGAGGGTTGGCTGGGGCTGGTGGAATTTGGATGGGGTTGGCAGAGGTTGGACAGGGCTGGCAGAGGCTGGACAGGGCTCACACCAGCAGAGACCATCACGGCCCAGCAGGGAGGTGCTGTTCCCTGTCACAGCAGGGTTTTCTCCAAAAACACTCAGGGGAGCAAAGCACCAGGGGTAAGCTGGGGCAAGGACACCCCAGCCAGGCTGGGACCCAGGGAAAGACCAAGATCAGCAGAAAGGAATAGAAATCCAATAGAAGCCCTTAAAACAAGAAAACAACCTGGAACACGTGTGGGTGAGCAGGTTCCACCACAACCCTCCCTGCCTTGGTCCCGGCCAGGGCTGTGGCACAACCCCCCTGTCCTTGGCTCCAGGTCACTCTCTTGCCTTCAACTGACCTTCCCCCTCCAAAATCATGCACTTGAGACCCCACCCTGTGTCCCCGTCCCGGCGCCCTCACTCACCATCCACCAGGTCTTGCCCCTCATGTCGTAGCACAGCTGCCACCTCACGGAGCCCCCAGCCACTGGTGCTGCCGCCCTGCCCAGCACCTCCATCCCCACTGGCTACTCCAGGAGGTGCCTGGCATGGTGCCCTGCTCCCGGTGCCATTGCAAGCCCTTCTCCCCACAGAAGCACCCAGGGCAGCCCCAAGCCCTGGAAAAAAGCAGCTGGATGGAGCCGAGGAATAATCCCAGTCTAGGAGTTCCTGGGCTGCCCCCGGGGAGGCGGGTCGGCTACTCTGGGTGGGCTGGTGGGTGGTCACTGCCAGGCAGAGGCTGTGCCAGTGGCCGGGAATGGTAGAGGGACAGCACCCACGTCAGAGGAATGGAGGGACCCCAGTGGGTGGGACAACAAAGGGATATGTGGGATCTCCGAGGATTTGGGGGTTGCTTTGGCTTTGTCTTCCCAGGGAAGGGGCTGCTGAAGGTGCCACCTACAACCTGCTGTCCTCTGTGCCAGGGACTTCTGAAACCAGTCACATCCCTGTGTGGGTGATGGGATCCCATGTGACCCCTTCCAGCCCTGTCCCGTGTCCCCCAAAATATGTGCACTCAGCTGGGGGGCCCTGCTGCCCTCCAGCTCCGTAGAAACTCAAGGATGAAGTTGTGGTATGTGGGAATCTGATCCAAGGATTTGGGAGAGTTGGATACAGGACATCCTGAGTACCAGCAGGGCTGTGGGGGCTGATCTCTGCTCCCAGTGCAGGAGCAGGGTCCAATCACTGGGGAAAAGTAATAGGGATCCCCTTCCTTCGTCCCAGTGTGACCTGATCCTAAGGATGTCAGAGGCTGCTGGGAGGTGACATCCTTAGGGATCAACTTGTTCCACACGCTCTGATCCCCAAAAGATCCCAGTGGGGGTCTCGTCCCCTTCATCCTGAGCCTGCTCCCTGCTCCCCACCCAGAGATGAGCTGTTCCAGACTTTGCCTCAGGGAATTCTGACCTCCAGCCAGTGCTCAGGGCAGTAAGTTGCCCATGTCACCGTGTCCATTTAGCTCCCACCCTCCCAGGAATGGCCTGGAGTTTTGGGGTCATGGGCTGACCACCCCCATGTGTGGCTGAACTGATAGTTCTGGCTTTGTTATCCTCAGGGACAGTCAAATACTTCCTGGGGTTGCCCACTGGGACAAACTGGTGCCTGCTGGGTGCCCTGCCTTACCCCTGTACCCCTTGCCTGCCCTCCTGTCCACTGCCTGCAGGTTTGCCAGGGCTTTGCTGGGAGTTTGAGGAAGTTTTTGAGGAGGTTTGGTGGTTCTATTTTGGCTTTCAAGGCCAAGAAGTCATAGGAGAAGCTGGTTTTATGCTGAGCTGGAGATTTGGTGACATTTGGGGATATTTAGACAAGAAGCTTTTGCAAAATGGAATCTGCTGCCTGGGGGCTTGGGCACCACCATGGACCAGTGCTGAAGGATTTGGAGATGGGTGAAATGGCTGTGTGGGAAGGGAAGCAGCACAAGGGACAGGTTGCAGCAATTCAGCTCCTGGAAATAACTAATTTCAAGGCATGGAGATTGCTTCCTGATTTTTTTTAAGCTTATTTTTGATCAAAAGCCAGGCCTTTTTTCAGGAAAGAACACTGGAACTTCTCATGAACATTTCTCC
Source organism: Sakesphorus luctuosus (assembly GCA_013396695.1). Lineage (NCBI taxonomy): Eukaryota > Metazoa > Chordata > Aves > Passeriformes > Thamnophilidae > Sakesphorus > Sakesphorus luctuosus. Next base: position 71,227 of record VWZD01002497.1, read on the forward strand.
TTCCAGTAAGACTATTTTCCATCTAAACAAAGGTTTGGGCATAAAATAAACCCAAAGCTGAGCTGTGGAAGCAGGTCAGTGTGGGATGATGGCCCCTGATAAGGCCTGATGTGTTGAGGGACACATCTCAGCCCCCCTGGAGGGATGCTCCTGGCCGAGGACAAAGGCTTTCATTCTGATAAGATTAACATAGGGTGGGGTGTTGATTGTCTAGAAGTGCTTATAGCTAATAACTTTTATTAATACAGTTAAGACTAGAAATCTTTGCATTTCTGTCTCCCTCCTCCCTTTCACGTGACAGTCAGTGTTGAGTGCCAGGACAGGGGCGAGATGCTTTGGGGTGTGGGCACTGGAGAGTGGCATCAGGCAGCACTGAGTGCAGGCCCCTCGGTGAAGTGGGGGTCAGATGGATTGAGCTGAATGACACGAATCTTCCTAACTGCAATCGTTCAGAATAGCTGTTTGGCTTGGAAAATGTGGTTTTGAAGCAGTGTGTGATAATGTGAGTGTGTGTGTGCACTGTACATGTGTGTGCACAGGCAGAGACGTGTGTGTGTGTGTGCATTGTACATGTGTGTGCACAGGCAGAGGGATGTGTGTGGGTGTGTGTGTGTGTTTGTGCACTGTACATGTGTGTGCACAGGCAGAGACGTGTGTGTGTGTGTGCACTGTACATGTGTGTGCACAGGCAGAGATGTGTGTGTGTGCACTGTACATGTGTGCACAGACATGTGTGTGTGTGCATTGTACATGTGTGTGCACAGGCAGAGACGTGTGTGTGTGTGCACTGTACATGTGTGTGCACAGACACATGTGTGTGTGCACTGTACATGTGTGTGCACAGACACATGTGTGTGTGCATTGTACATGTGTGTGCACAGGCAGAGACATGGGTGTGGGTGTGGGTGTGTGTGTTTGTGCACTGTACATGTGTGTGCACAGGCAGAGGGATGGGTGTGTGTGTGCGTGTCCCACACGTGTGTCAGCACAGGCAGGCGATGTGCTGACACTGAGCAGAGGAGACATGTCCTGCTCCAAGCAGGGCTCTACTGCCCCGGGGCTGTGGCACTGGCAGGAGCAGGGAGGAGATGATCCGAGACAGCACCCAAAAATACATCCAGAGGCCTTGGAGGGGTTGGGAAGGGCCTGGCATGTCCCTGACTGCAGGGAATGACTCTTTGGGGATCTGGGAGGACTCTGAACCTCCTGCAGCCCTGCCAGGATGGTGGTTGTGAGGGTGGGCTCTCTGGAAAATGGCATGCGGCATGGGGGGTGCCATGCAGTCCTGATCCATTGCCATGGGCATCACTCCAATGTCATGGATGTCTGGAAGTTCTTTTACATGTAATGGGGGCAGAAGGGGAGTGAGAGACCCCCGAATGGGAAGGGGGGAAGGTAGCCCTAGTGCAGGTTGCTATGCCCAGTGTTGGCACCCACCCTGGCATGGGCCTGCTCTGCCATTCCTGGGGCAGAACTGCTGGGAAGCACAGTTGGGAAACAGAGAGCCTGGGGGATGGATGCAGTGGGAATGGGCTGGGGCTGAGCCAGCTGCACCACCCTGGGGATCCAGGGGGTCTTGCCTCGGCATCTGTGCTTTGCCCGGGATGATCTTGTCTTCTCTGCAAAATCCTGGATCCATGGGTGCACAGCCCAGCTCCCCGTGCCTCAGTCTCCCTGGCAGACAGGTCTCTGCCCACTGCACCAGCTCCTGGGCTGTCCATGCAATGTCCCCCTGGGGCCTCATCCCTGCAGGGATGAGCTGCTGCTTCCTGTCTGGCTTCGTGGACACCCCCTGGTCTGTCACCTCGGGGGGTGGGGGGGTCCATGTGCACGTGTGTGCAGGGACAGGGCGGGTGTGCACATCCCTGTGCTGATGCACCGTGTGGGCACATGGGGGTGTGCACAGGGGGGTCTGTGCACACCCTCCCCCCCCAGGTGTGCACACCTAGGTCTGTGCACACACACACACACACACACACAGGATGTGCACACCTGGGGCTGTGCACAACCCTCCCCCCCGAGGTGTGCACTCCATGCACACACCAAGAGGAGACATGGATGGATGTCCACCCTTTGTATTTCCTGCTGGTGCCACCACCAGGCCCACCCCAGGCCTGTGACTATTTCTGGAGGGGTCAGGCCCTGCTGCTGTCATGGGACCATTCATTAGTGATCAGGGACCACTGTGTGGCATCAGACCAGGGTGCTCAGTGCCATGGCTACCCTGTGTGCACCGCACTGCTCCATGCCTCAGTTTCCCTTGGCATCCTTTTTTCCCCTGATGTTCCTGATCCCACCTTCTGCTGGTCCCTGATGATCCCACAGGAGTGCCATGGTGCCACACCCTTGCCTGTGGCACAGAGCCACCGGGATCAGTGAGTCCCTCACCTGGCTGCATGGCAGGATGGGAGGCAGACGGGGCCAGGAGGAAACCCTCACTGAGCTCGTGTCCCCATTGGTGGGGATGGGGGTCTCTGCTTTAACCCCCCATGAGGGTCAGTGAGTGGAGCTGGTGCTGGTCCCTGCCTGGAACTGTGGCCCTTTCTCCTGCTCCCAAGCCAAGATCACTCTGCACAGATCTGAGCCTCTCCTTGGGATGTGACATTTGATGGCCAAGAGGAGAGAGGGGACTGTTCTGGGGAGTGACAACCACAATGTGTCCCCACCTCTCAGGCCCATGTCTGAACAGGCACAGCCTCTCCGGGGGCTGCAAGCCCCCTCTGTGCCTGGCAGGGGTGAGGTAAATGCTGTAGCCTGATACCATCTCCCCTTCCAAGGCTGTGCAGGCAGGACAGAGACCTCCCAAGGCTGTACAAGCCAGACGACACTCCCCTCCCAGGGGCAAGGGGGGCATGACAGCCCCCAAGGCTGTACAACCCACACCCCTCCCGGTGCAGGGCGGGCAGATCAGCTCCCACCCTCCGGACAGAGCCCCCCATTGCACGACAGACCTGCACAAGCCAGGTGACATTCTCCATCCCAGGGGCAAGGGGGGCACGACAGCTCCCCGAGGCTGTACAAGCCACACACCCCCAGTGCAGGATGGGCAGCACAGATGTCACAGCCCCCCGAGGCTGTACAAGCC
>VWZD01002497.1:79683-122380 GCA_013396695.1 Sakesphorus luctuosus
GGGTTTTTTTGGGGGGGTCTTTGCTCTCCTCTTGTGCCCACCTTCAGCTGATGTCTGATCTCACACCTTCACCTGGCATCAGGGATCCCAACACTTTTCCCACCTGGCACCTGGAGGAGAGAGTGGGGAGGCAGCCAGGACTGGGGTCCTCCCTCCCCCTTGGCACGCTGGGTAGGGGTCCCCAGCCCCCCCCGAGGCTCTCAACCTGATTCTTTCCCTCCTTCTGTCTCAACAGTTAAAAAGGCCAAGTATGATGGGCCCCAAGGTAAGTGACCTGCCTGCCCACCTGAGTGGGGAAGGCAAGGGGCTCTTGGGCTGGTGGGATGTGGTAGGGTCAGAGGAGGGGCTGGAAGGGGGTTGAGGGGACCCCAGGCTCATCCTCGGCTCTGGAGGCATCGTTTGAAAAGCTGGGGGTGGGGAGGAGCACACACAGAGATGGGGGTGCCCTGGACAGGACTGGGGGGCTCACATTCTGCTGCCGCTGGCAGAGGTGGGATCCATCCCAGGGGTGGGGTGCCAAGTCTGGGGGTCCCCACGGGCAGGTGGCAGTGGGTGGTGTCAGGAGGTGAGGGCACACTGGGAGTCACTTCACCCTCCTCTTGCTCCCACAGAGAAATTTAACACCTACGTGACCCTGAAGGTGCAAAATGTCAAGAGCACGACGATCGCAGTGCGGGGCAACCTGCCCTCCTGGGAGCAGGACTTCATGTTGTGAGTGTCCAGTGGGTCCCCCGTGACCCCCCATCCCTGCTGCTCCCCCTCATCCCCCCAAACAGGGGGATGTCCCCTCCTGCCAGCTCCCCCTGACCCGAGTCCTGGGGGTCATCTGAGTCCTGGAGCTGAGGGGGCAGGTAGAGACTGGGGTGGTCCCAGGGCCTGGTGAGTGGGGGTGATCTGAGGAGGGGTAACCTGATACATTTCCTGTCCACAGTGAGATCAACCGGCTTGACCTGGGCCTGACAGTGGAGGTGTGGAACAAGGGGCTCATCTGGGACACCATGGTGGGGACAGTGTGGATCCCCCTCCGGACCATCCGGCAGTCCAATGAGGTAGGGAGCCAGGAATGTCCACTGTCCCTGTGGGACCCCAAGGGACCCGACACACCCCCAGCTGTCCTTTGATGCAGAGAGTGCCTTCCCCATCCTGCCTCGGGCCAGACCCCATGTGCTGGGGTTGTGGGGCTGAGAAAGAGGAGTCCCTGGGAATTTTCACTCCATTTCCACCCTGCAGGAGGGCCCTGGGGAGTGGCTCACACTCGACTCCCAGGTCATCATGACCGACAACGAGATTTCGGGCACCAAGGACCCGACATTCCACCGCATCCTCCTTGACACCCGCTTTGAGCTGCCGTTGGGTGGGTACCATCTCCGGCCCATCAGGACTCGAGTGCATCCTTCCTGGCCCTGGCCCCAGGAATGCTTAGGAGCCTTGGAGTCAGGGCTGAGGGTTTGACCCTGTGGCCCCAAAAGCTTGAGGGCTGTTTTGGGGGGGATCTGTCCACCAACTTGGGTCTTTGCCCTTGCAGATATCCCTGAGGAGGAGGCCAGGTACTGGGCCAAGAAGCTGGAGCAGCTCAATGCGATGCGGGACCAGGATGATGTAGGTGCAGCCAGACCTGGGGTGAGGGGGGTTGGGGGCAGCAGTGGTGCCAGCAGGAGCCCTCACTAGCCCCTGTCTCCCCAGTATGCCTTCCACGAGGAGCAGGAAAAGCCTCTGCCTGTGCATGGCTCCCAGTGCTGTAAGTGCTGCCCCGTCCCTGCCCCACCATGGGACCTCCACACCCACCCTTCCTCCCCGCTCCCCGCACTGGGGATTCTCAAAGGTGGGCTCTGTGTCTGCTTTGGAACATTGGACCCCAACCAAGTGGGGCTCAACTTCACCCCACACCCTGTCCCAATCCGCATTCCCATCCTCCCTCCCATGTTTGCTGGTGTTTCTTTGCCGTCTCCTTGCTCCACAGTGGGTGAGCCTTCCCGTGGGCTGAGGGGAGCAGGGCATAGGGGCAGTGGGGCTGGTCAGGATGGTCCCCTGGGGAGCCTGGGCAAAGGGCAGCAAGGCTGATGAGGTGGCTTTTGGGTGGGGGCTCTGGCAGAGGGGTCTAGGGGATTTGGGGTGGCACCTCAGTTTGTCCCAACCTGTGCCTGTTTGCACTTCTGTAACCACCCCAGGGCCATGCACAAGTCCAGCTCAGTGTGTCTGTGCCCAGCCCAGAATGTTGCCAGAATGTCCCCTTTTAGTGCCACCGTGCCTATCCATAGCACTGTCCCCATCCTGGGTCAGTGTCACCATGCCCAGCCCCAGGTGCTGGGACTTGGTGTCACCATGGCTCAGGCCCAGACACTGTCCCCAGTGCACTTAGTGCCACTGTGCTCATCCCTAGGCCCCTTCCCTGTCCCATCGTGGTACTGCACTGCCGAGTCCCTGTCCCCAGCATGGCTCAATGCAAATGTGCCCCACCTGGATGTGCCCCATTTCAGGGCACTGTCCCCAGCCCAACACAGTGCCATTGTGCCATCTGGGAGATGCTGGTTCCTCCTAACCAACTGCCTCAATCCTTATTGTCTCTGCCCCTTTCTTTGTAGGCAACTGGAATTATTTTGGCTGGGGAGAACAGCAGAGTAAGTATCCTGCCCCCTCCACTCCTCCCAGCCTCGAGGTCCCCAGCATGTCCCCCTTTGCCTGGCCCAAGTCTCAAGAGACCTGGAGTTGGGGTCCAGCCTGTGGCCTCATGCTGTGACTCTGCTGGATGAGGACAGTGTCACCAAGTGCCCTGTCCTGGGCAGGGCTGTCCCCATGGGCTGGTGGGGAAACAGCACTGGGGAGTGCCCTTAGGGTGCCCTGGTGACAATGAGCAGCTCAGGCTTTGCCTCTGTGGTGGGACTTCAGTGGGGCAGAGGGAGGGTCCCCACACCCTGTCCTCTTTCCCCTCTGCCTCCCCCTCATCCCCCCAAAACCCTTCCTGCACTGAAAACACTTGCAGCCTGCCCCTCACACTGCCTGAGGGCCATCCACCCAGCATGGTCCCACAGCACTGGGGACACAGTGGTGGCACTAACGGGCCTGTACAGGGCATGGGGCAGCTTTGGGTCATGCCCTGTCCCGCTCACTGTGTCCCCTTGCAGATGATGACCCAGACAGTACCGTGGATGACAGGGACAGCGATTACCGCAGTGAGACCAGCAACAGCATCCCACCCCCTTACTACACCACATCGCAGCCCAACGCCTCCGTGCACCAGTACCCCATGAGGCACCAGCAGCAGAGCTCCCGTGACTCCTACACCGACTCCATGCAGAGCTATGAGATGGACTACTCAGACCAGGCTCCCATCAGGTAGTGTAGGGTGCAGCTCCCCATTGGGACTCCCTGTCCCAACCTCCATCCCAGGTCACAGGAGCCAGCAGGTCCCTGAGGTGATGCCACAGATGGTGCTCCCAGGGCGGTGGGTAACAGAGGGAAGGATGCTGAGGTGAGGAAAAGGGGGATGGTGCTGGCCTCATCTAAGCCTTTCCTTCTCACTGAGAAGTTTTCAAGCTCTTTTGGGTCACTGCTCTCTGTCCTTGATGGGTTTTTGGGGACCCTCACGCCATGCTGGGAGCTGGGCAGTGGCAGTGGGGTGTGGGCTGGCTGGGCTCACACAGAGGTGGCAGGGACATTTGCTCGGCACTTCACCCCTGCAGTCGCAGCCCAGCCCAGCCCAACGTGCCAAGCCCATCTAGGTGGAGAGAGTCTCCTTGCCGGTGTCCCGACGGCGGCAGGGGATGCCGGGACATGGCGGGTGGCGGTGGTGTGGCACTGGGACCTCGCTGACCATGTTCCTCTCCTCCCCGGCAGACGCTATGGTAGCGTAGACTCTGCCGCAAACGGACGCAGTGACGCTGAGTCCGGTTCTGAGTCGAGCAGGCGGACCAGCCGCCAGCCTTCCCTTGAGAGCAGGCGGTCCCTAGACCTATCGGATAGGTGGGTCTCTACCTGTGCCGTGTGCCGTGTGCCGTCGCAGAGTGCTGTGGTCGGTCCTTGCAGCCATGGTGAGGCCAACACCAGTCCTGGCAAGGGCGGCCTCGTGCCACCGCAGGGTCCCCACTCCCCATCCTGGACCAGCCTCGCTGAGGGGCAGCATTGGGGTGCTCCAGGTGCTCCCTCTGATGTCTCTTCTTGCTGCTGCACCTCAGTTCATGGGGTTGTGTTCCAGCATCCTGGTCCCACTTGTTGACACTGTGACCATCTGGCAGCACAGCTGCCTGTTCCTTGTCATGACAGCGGGTATGGAAGTGGGGCCTTGGGGACTCAAATGCCACCCCGTGTTCCTGGTCACCTCCGAGGGAGTGCCTGGCTGGGCAAAAGCCTCGTGCAGTGATTTGGGATCCTTGTGATGTGCCAAGGGCCCCTCTCCCAGCTCTGGCCAGGGTCAGGATGGGGAGGTGTGGGGTTTCCAGGCATGAGCTATATCTCCTGCACCCCTGTGCCCAAGTGCCCCTTTCCAAGGTACCTGGATGATGCCAGTACACGTCCCAGCTGGGACCAGCTTGGGCATTCCCCAGCACCCTCTTCCCTGCGGTGTCCCCTGGCATCCCACTGCCTGGCTCAGCCACTCCAGGCTCTGCCTGTCCCATCCCCTCGTCCCCATCCCCTGTCCCCCTCTCCCATCCCCCTCGCCCTGGCTGGAGATGTGGTGTCGGCCTCTTCCTCGGCGTGTCCCTGTCCTGTCTGCATGTCTGCTTCTGTCAGCCTGTCCCCACGGAGCCCCGGGGCTGCCCCGTCCCTGGCAGCCTGAAAGGGCACAGGAACCCCTGCAGTGCAGGCAGCTGAGAGGAGGGGGCTGGAAGGGCCGAGGAGGCAGATGGGGTGGGGAGAAGGGATCTGGCTGGGCAGCAGGAGTGGAGAGGGGACTTCAAGGTAGGGATGATGTTACAGGGAGTGAGGGGGCTGAGAGGGTGTCCTAGGGCAGGGGTGCCTGGGAGGGCTATGAGGAGCACTGGGGTGTCAGAGCTTGGGTCGGGGGCAGGACAGTGTGTCTGGCAGCAGCAGGAGGCAGGATCTGGCTGGGGGTGCTGTGCTCTGCCCTCACCCCTGGCTGGGGTGAGCCAAAGGGACAGACACTGTGCCCCCTGACCCCACACTCAGTCTAGACACGGGCAGGAAGGTCAGACCCCCAGAGTGCCCCAGCCTGGGGGGCCAGTCCCAGCCCGTGGAGTCTCCTGAGTCTGTGCCTTCGACTCCCAGGATGAGGAGCCCAGTGCTCCGGTGGGAGCTGCACATCCTCCCGCCCCTGGTGCGGGGACTCCTGGACACTCTCTGAGGTGATACGGACCCGCAAGACGACTGACCTTGTGTCCCCTCACCCCTCAGCCCCACGGGGAGCAGCCGCTACGCCTCATCGGCCGAGCTGAGCCAGGGCAGCTCCCAGCTGAGCGAGGACTTCGAGAACGAGAGCCTGCGGGACTCAGAGCTGGACGAGAGGGACGGCGACTCCTACCACTCCTGCCACAGCTCCGTCAGCTACCGCAAGGACTCACCGCGCTGGGAGGAGGAGGATGATGATGATCTCTACCTGGAGGAGGAGGAGGAAGAGTTCATTGAGGACTACAGTGAGACTGAGGAAGGCTACCCCAAGGAGGAGGAGCTGGAGGAGGAGGAGGAGGAGGAGCTGCGGGAGCAGGACACTTACGAACCCCCCGAGGACGAAACATACCCCCCACCACAAAAACCCCCTGTGCAGCAGCCCCAACAACAGGTGCCACAGCAGCAGCAACAGCAGCAACAGCAGCAACAGCAGCAGCAACCACCTCAGCTGGTCCCACAGCTGAAGCCACAGCAGCAGGAGAGGAAGGAGGAGAGGAAGGAGGAGAAAGACATCTCTGCTCCCCAGGAAGCCCCTGAGGCCCTCCAGGCCCAGAAGGGAGTGGAGGAAGCTCCCGTGCAAGAGGCAGCCCCAGAGTCTGAGCCCCCAAAACCGGCTGAGAGGTAGGAGGGGGAACTGACCTGTTGTGTCCTTGGGATGACACCATGACTGATGGCACTGAGTGTGCTCTGGAGGTATCTCAGGGCTGGGGCTGGTGCCATGGGGCACGACCAGGCACCTTGTGCAGTTTCTGGAGCTCTTCCAGGTGCCCAAGGCATTGAGATGAGGGAAGCCCAACTTGTGCCCTCCGGCCCAGGGCCAGCCCCCTAGGGCACACCACACTGGCCCAGCCACTCCCCATGCTGAACAGAGCTCAGGGTGTTCATGAACCTGCCAGGGCTATGGGCCTGCAGGTTTATAACCTGGGACAAACCTAGGGCTGGGGGAAGTGGTGGCTTAAGGCTGTGATTGCTCTCCTCTGGCTCAGGTTCTTGGCTTCCTGGATGGAGGGGTCACCCTGGAGCTCAGTGAGATGAGGAAATTTTCATCAACAGGAGGCAATCCTCTCCCTAGGCCACTCCATGGCCTTCTATGCTGTCAGTTAGTTGGTGGCCAGGTTCCTGGTGCAGCAGGTGAATAATTCATATCTCAGGGACAGATTATTGAAATATTATTGACCATCTCCATTTTTGGTGATCTTTACCCCTCCCTGCAGAGAGGAACCAAGATGGGCTTTTTCAGTCTTTTATTTGATTTAAATTATACATAAGAGCTGTGGAATCACTAATTTAAAAGAATATGCAATGAGCTCTTTTTGGAAAAATACATATTTAGACCTGAAGGCTGATGAGAGCCTGGGCACAGGTGGCCTCAGGTCATGGCTGCCTGTGGTGCCCACTGGGCAGGGGGCTTGGGGAGTCTCATGCAGGGAATTGAGGACCATGGATTAGTGCTAGGGACCTCACATTAGCACTGGGGACCATGGATTGTGCTGAGGACCCCATGCTAGTGCCAAGGACCCCCGATTATCACTGAGGACCTCAGATTAGCACTGGGGGCCATGGATTAGTGCTGGAGACCACAGGTTAATGCTGACAGCCCCAGATTAGCACTGTAGACCCTGGATCAGCACAAGCAAAGCCCCTGAGGGCTGTTTTGGGCAGGTTCATCTCCTGAGCTCCCCATGGCCTCATCCCAGCCTGGTTCTGGGCCCCTCTCCAGTGTCACGTCACACCAGGCTCTCCACAAGGCTATTATGTTTAGACAGTTTATTTTCTTTTTCTCCATGTCTTGATTTTTCAGGAGAGGAGAAAAGAAACCACAACACCCAGCATGTCCAGGTGGATAGTTTTCTCTGGGCTTGGAACCATGGCAGTGTTGGGGGCTCTTCACCCTGGGATGTTGTGGTGGGAAGAGGCCAGAGAACATCCTCATGGGGGCAAAGGAAGTTTAATTCACATGCTTGTGTCACTGACATGTGTCATTTGGGTGCCCAGGGCAGGGTCTTCTGAGGAAGGGGCAGCTTCTGGCCTCTTCCCAGTGCTTTGCCCTGACAGTGCTGTCCTTTGCATTTTCATGTCCTTTCTGGTAGCAAGAGGGGGTTTTGCCATGGCCATGCTGGCTCTGGGCCCATCCAGATCCCCATATCACAGCCTCAGTCCTGCCCAGGGTGTGGGGGCTGATTCCTCCTCCCTGATGCCATGCTGGGAGGTGACAAGGGGTGTGTGTGCTTGCAGGGAGCAGGTGGAAGAGGAGGTGCAGGACCCCAAAGCACGAGCCAAAGCCAACTGGCTGAGAGCCTTCAACAAGGTCTGCATGCAGCTGCAGGAGGTGAGGAGCCCGCGGCCATTGCTGCTGGGCTGGGGGCACGGCCCCTTCCCACACCTGGGAAGCTTCCAGGGGTATCCCCTCGCCACAGACCCATCCTGATCTGAGGCCTCCCAAAGGTGGTGGCCCCACAACCCCTTTCCTGCCAGGTGGGACCCCTGGAGGGGCCGGGAGTGCTGAGGACCCCCCCTGTGTGTGCTGCATGTGTGTGCTGGTGCGAGCCCTCCACCCTCTCTCCTCAGTTGAGTTGACAATATTTTGTTTTGTTTTTAGACTCCATCCTCCATCTTTTCTTTTTGTTTTGGCTCTGGATTCGCTCCCTGGGGTTTCGATCCCCCTCCCCACTGCTTCTCTTTTCAGTTGTCCACCACCATGGCCCTTGCACCCGCGTCTCCCCTCCCTGCAGGGAGGGGGTGTAGTCTGCCTGCAGGTAAGCATGTCCACCTAGAACCTCCCAGCCACGCGTGTGCCTTCCCTGTCAGTGTGTGTGTTTGTGTTTGTGTGTGCAGGGATTGCCTCATGAGGGAGGGCTAATGGTCTCTCTCCTTCCTCCTCCCCTAAAATAATCCCCTCCCAGCAGGGAAGGTGGCACTGCTGGACCATCCCTGCACATACTCCCACTTCCACGTGCTCTGGCTTTTCCCTGCTCTTCTCTCCAGCTGCTGGGGGTCCCTGAGGACCTGCTGAGCCTGATGCTTCTCCACTCCCCCAACCCCCAAATTTTAGCACAGTGTAGCCATCCCCCCTGCTTTGCCTGCCCAAGCCCTTCTGCTGAAGCCCACCCACCGCTCACCCAGCTCAGCCTCCTGAAGATATTTGTTCCCAGAGCCAGCTCTTTGCTGGGAAGAGTCCCATTGGTTTTGGAACACATTTTCTGCCCATGCTGCCCATCCTCCCGTGCTCCCCCAGTGCTGGGGGCATGGTGGGGTGCTCACTACCCTGGGGGTTGTGCCCTATGCTGGTGGATCTCCCTGTGCCCCTGACACTGTCCCATGTTTTCCAGGCCCGTGGGGAAGGTGATGGAGAAGCCAAATCCCTGTGGTTCAAAGGCGGGTGAGTACAAGGGGAAGCTGGAACATTCTGCCCCCAGGATCTCAGCCACCTCCTCATTAGGATGTGATTAACGAGCTCAACAGTGGGCCTATGTGGGGAAGGGTTGCTGAGCTGTGGGCATGCAGGGGGACAGATTTTGGGGCTGAATGCTGGTCAGTGCCTGCTGCTTTTGGAGGAGATGATACTGCTTGTGTCCCCAAAGCCACTGCCAAGGGGGAGAGCAAGAGGTGAGTTGTGATGGGACTGAGTTGGGGTGGCAACTCCTGCTTCCCTCATGGAGTGATGCCATGGGGAATCCTGAGCCTGTCACCTTGAGGGGCTGGGGATCTTAGTCCTGTTTTGCCCTTGCAAGCGGCTCTGCCATGAACCCAGGCAGAATGTTACAGTTTTCCCTGAGAATTCCCAGATCACACTGGCGATTTCTCGCAGACAGGGCTGCAAAGCAACATTCCTGCCTCAGTTTCTCTTGCAGTGGAACTTGAGGCTCACCTGCTCAGTGCTTTCCTTTGGGGTCCCAGAGGGAAGCCCCAGCTCTCCAGCCCCAAGCTGTAAAGCCAAAGCTGACTAAGCCAAATGGCCTGTTTTTCTCATGAGTGCCACTGTCACACTTTACATGGGGAAAATCTGTTTTCTGCCCAAATCCCCTTCCCCCTCAGCTTTTAATTCAGTGATCCCTGCCCCACTTGGGGTGGTAGTGAGGATGGGGATCCCATGGATAGGTCCCAGCCACAAAGGGATTGCTTTGCAATTCTCTCTGCCAAGTCCTAGATATTAGGAAAAAATTCTTCTCTGAGAGGGTGGTGAAGGACTGGCACAGTTAGCAAGAGCAGCTGCGGCTGCCCCACCCGAGGTTGTGTTCAAGGCTGGGTTGGACAAGGCTGGAAGCAACCTGGGTTAGTGGAAGGTGTCCCTGCCTATGGCGGGGGGTGGGACTGGATGAGCTTTCAGGTCCTTTCCAAGTCACACCAGTCTATGATTGTATGAAATCCCAAGTGCCCATGGGGCAAAAACAGGAGGCCCCTTCCTGCCTCAGTGTCCCCTTCCCTGCTGACTCTCCTCTCTCTTGCAGGCCTGGTGGTGGGCTGATCATTATAGACAGCATGCCGGACATTCGCAAGCGAAAACCCATCCCCCTAGTTAGCGATTTGGTGAGGTTCCTCCTAAGGCACCACCCCCACAGCTGCCGGCTTCGCTCCCGCTGCGCCCCACCAGACTGCGTCGCCCGTGCCCTGCTCCCCAGCTGCCTCTAACTTGGCTTGTGTTCTCTGTTTTCTTTCCTGTGTCCTGGCTGGGCCTTCCCCGCGGCAGGGGGGCGGCTGTAAGGTTTCTGCGCTGCATTAACAGCATGCCCGACATTAAGCCTGGACGCAAATCTCTCCCTCTAGTCAGCGATCTGGTGAGCGCGGTCCGAGGGGTTAAAGAGAGAGCGCCCTTGGGTGCTGCCGGCCAACCCTCAGCTCCCCCAACCCTGCCAAAGGGGGGCGGGTGTGTCCCAGGCTGGTTTGGGGGGCTCCTGGCCCTTCTTGCAGTGGGGAGCTGTGAGGATGGCACAGCTGGGCTCTCCCTACCTGAGGGTGCTTCTCTTTAACGGAGCTCCGGTCCCTACACCAAGCATCAGCCCGAGGCTTCCCGGGGCTGCTTCTGGTTTCCCACTTTTTATTGTTGCTGTGTCCGTGGTCCCTCCCTGTCTCACCTGCCATAGGTCCCTGCAGCTTGGACCACGCTGGTGCTGGACAGATGGACCCAAGTACCAGGGGAGGGGTGGCAGTAGTTTTCCAAGCTGCTCAGCCCCTCTGCTCCTGTCCCCACTGTCCTGCTGTGCTGTCCATCTATGGACCCCCCATGCTGGGGTCCCTTCCAGCCCCTGGGCTCTAATGCACAGGATCACTCTGCTGTCCCCTCCCTGGTGACAAAAGACAGCAATTTTGGAAACCAGACACCCTTTGCCCCCAGAATTAGTTGGCCTTCCCCTCCTTCTCCATCTCTTTACACCTTACCAGCTCCGCTGTGTGCCCTCCTCAGGGTGCCACCGTCCTGTCCCCAACCTGTCTCTCCCCCCATCACCCTGCCCCGCCTTGCTGCCCCCAACCCAGTGTGCCCCACCCCCAGCCCACTTGGGCAGCCGCTGATGCTTCTGCACTGTGCTGTGTTGGTGTTTTGGGGGCAGGGAAGTGGGTGGTGATGGGGTGGGCAGCGTGAGGGTTTGAGGGGGCTACTGCCTTACCCTGCTGGGGTTTGCAGGCTGCAGCCAGTGCTGTGGCTTGGGGATACAGTCCCCTCTACCAGGGACTGGCCAGTGCTGGGTGAAGGAGGATGTTGCCCCCATTCCTACTGGTTCTGGTGGGGAAGGGGCTCTCCTGGGCAGTGTTTGCACTAATGGCCTTTTATTCCCCCCCTCGCTGGCCCTGGCTGCCCACAGGCCATGGTAAGTACCCCCCACCCCATCTCCCTGGCTGTCTCAGGCATGTGTTGAGAGGCTCTGCCACACTGGGGCTGAACTGGGAATGCTGAACTTATTCCAGTCCCACTGCGCAGCAGTGCCGTCAATGGGAGCTGAGCTGTGTTCCCTGGCCCCATATGCAACCAAGTCCCTTCCCTGTCTGGGGCTGGGGTCTGTCCTGGGTGTTTTACTCCAAAGGAGTGCAGAAGGGTACCCTCATGCTCTGCTCAATCTGTGAACTCTTATTTCTTTCCCACAGTCTCTGGTCCAGTCCAGGAAAGCGGGAATCACATCCGCACTGGCCTCGAGCACCTTGAACAATGAGGAGCTGGTAGGTTCTGGGGTGGGCTGGGGTGGGGGTGGCTGTGGGGGCAAGGGGCTGATCCTCGGGCGCTGGGCCAGCAGTGCAGGTGCAGGGTCTGTGCCACACCAGTGTCCTCCAGTGATGTCAGAGCAGCTGGGATGCTCATGGCTGCACCCGGGGATACGTTCCTGGGATCGTTAATGTTGGAAGAGACCTTTAAGATCATCAAGTCCAAACATCAACCCAGCAGCATGACCATTAAACCATATCCTCAAATGCCACCCTCTGCCCTGCTTGAGCATTTCTCTCTCTCCTTTCCCTGCACAGAAAAACCATGTTTACAAGAAGACCCTGCAAGCCTTAGTGTACCCCATCTCCTGCACGACGCCCCACAACTTTGAGGTGTGGACGGCCACCACCCCCACCTACTGCTACGAGTGCGAGGGGCTCCTGTGGGGCATTGCCCGGCAGGGCATGCGCTGCGCCGAGTGCGGTGTCAAGTGCCATGAGAAGTGCCAGGACCTGCTCAACGCCGACTGCCTGCAGAGTAAGGACCTGGCTCCACCACCTCATCCCTTCTGCCCTTGGAGAGCAGGGATGGAGCAGCCCAGGAGAGCTGGGCTCCTGCCGTGAGCATGGGGGAAACAGTGGGAAGGGCAGATCTGTGCTGAGAAGGGGGTAGATCCCTCTGAGTTTGAATTAATTAATGCATAGAATCACTGAATCATGGAATTGTTAAGGTTGGAAAAGACCTTTAACTTCAACAAGTTCAACCATCAATCCAGCACCATCGTAATCACCACTAAACCACGTCCTCAAATGCCACATCCACACATTTTTGAACACTCCAGGGATGGTGACTCCACCACTGCCCTGGGCAGCCTGTGCCAATGCCTGACAACCTTTTCTGTGAAGAAACTTTTTCCTAATATCCAACCTGACATTTCCTCCTGTCCTGTTCCCAGGATCATCCTACCCACCTGGAAGAGCTCTCTGCTCTCTCCTGGATACCACCTGCCCCTCCACCCCATCTCACCTGTGTCTGTCTTCTCCCAGGGGCAGCAGAGAAGAGCTCCAAGCATGGAGCAGAGGACCGGACCCAGAACATCATCATGGTGCTCAAGGACCGCATGAAGATCCGGGAGCGCAACAAGCCAGAGATATTTGAGCTGATCCAGGAGGTGTTTGGGGTCACCAAAACCACACACACGCAGCAGATGAAGGCAGTGAAACAGAGTGTCCTGGATGGTACCTCCAAATGGTCAGCCAAGATCAGCATCACAGGTAGGCACCTGTCCTGTTTGGCCATGGGGACAAAGCTGTCCCCAGCAAAAGGATACTGCATGGCCCAACCCCTTATCCTGCAGAGCAGCTTCCACGCCTGGGGCTCTGTGGGGGATGCAGGTGCCTGTTTTGGGGGTCTTGGTGTGGCTGTGGCACTGATTTCTCTCTCTGTCTGTTCTCTCTGCCATGTGTGCCATGGCTGTGCTGTGTGTGGATGGATGTGCATCCCGTGCTGTGCTGTGTTGCAGTGGTTTGTGCCCAGGGCCTGCAAGCAAAGGATAAGACGGGTTCCAGTGACCCCTATGTCACTGTCCAGGTTGGAAAGACAAAAAAAAGGACTAAAACTATCTACGGCAATCTCAATCCAGTCTGGGAGGAGAATTTCCATTTGTAAGTTGCCCCCCAGTCTCCCCATCCCCCTCCATTGCTATGCTGGGCTGGGCTGGCTGTCATCATGTCCCTGTGGGGTGGGGGAGCCAGCTGGGCCTCATCCTGCCCCCACTGAGGTGGAAAGGGATGCTGGCATCCCTTGGGGGTGCTAGTTTTGTGCCATAGAGGGTTTGGCATCCAGGCTGTGTTGGGGGTGTGCAGAGCCCACTGGGGAGGGGAGGTGCCCTCACATTTTTCCGTGGTTCCTGCCCTGTGTTGGGATGGTCCCTCTTGTTTAGGGAAACAGAGGATGGGGAGAAGCTGGAAAGGTTTCCCTGCTCATCCCAGGGCTTGCCCCTTGTTGCCTCCCCAGCGAGTGCCATAACTCCTCCGACCGCATCAAGGTCCGTGTGTGGGACGAAGACGATGACATCAAATCCCGTGTCAAGCAGCGCTTCAAGAGGGAATCTGATGACTTCCTGGGCCAGACCATCATCGAGGTCCGGACCCTGAGCGGGGAGATGGACGTCTGGTACAACCTTGGTAAACAGCCTGGAACCCCCAGCTCTGGGCTCCAGAGGGACAACACAGTCTGGTCAGGCTGGGCCCCCCAGGCCTGGGGCCCGGGTGGACATGCTACCTGCCCTGGCCTGAAGGCTATTGCAGGAGGATTTGCTCTTGAAAACACTTTATATCAAAAGCCATTGGGATCAAATGTTTTCCTGGGGTCATTTGCAGAATGTTTAGCCCAGGAAGTCTAGAGCATCAGTCCTCTGCACAGGGGAAACTGAGGCACAGAGAGGCCATGTCTCTAGTGTCTGTCTCTGCAGTGCCTTGGTGGCACTGTACCCTGGCCTGGCTGCACATAGTGCTGGGTGTCCCTCCAGCTCTGGCCCTCAGAGACCCTGTGTTCCAAAGCATTCTGCCCCTCCTTGGGGCCAGGAGTGAGCAGAGTTGCGCTGCCTCACACCTTGTCCCACTGCCTGTACCCCACAGACAAACGGACAGACAAGTCAGCAGTGTCAGGAGCCATCCGGCTGCACATCAGTGTGGAGATCAAAGGCGAGGAGAAGGTGGCTCCCTACCATGTCCAGTACACCTGCCTGCATGAGGTGAGCAGCCCAGGAAGGGGTGGAGGGCACGGCCCCCAGCCCAATGATGCCACCCTGACACCAGTGGCCCTGGGGACCTGATGGGAATCACTTGTACCTCCAGAACCTGTTCCACTTTGTGACGGATTTGCAAAACAACGGGGTAGTGAAGATCCCTGATGCGAAGGGGGACGATGCCTGGAAGGTGTACTTTGATGAGACAGCACAGGAGATCGTGGATGAGTTTGCCATGCGCTATGGGGTGGAGTCCATCTACCAGGCCATGACGTGAGTCACCTGCCCCCCACCTGGCTCAGAAGGGCTGCACCAGCCCTGGGAGGGGATCACTGGGATTACTGTCCTCATCATCCTCCCCTGGTGCCATTGGCACCCACCTCCCTGCCATGGGTCACACCTGTGCACCTATCCCTCCCCTTCTCAATGCACTCTGGCACAGCCCCACCTGGGGGCGGTCCTGGAGTTGGATCTAAAGCTGTTGGGGAGTGTCCATAGGAGGGACACGGAGATGAGGAAGGGTTTGGAGGAGAATGGCATAAGGAGCAGCTGAAGGCACTTGGCATGTTCCATTGGGGCAGAGAAGACTGAGGGGAGATACCTTGGGGTCTGCAGCTCCTTCTGATGGGTGGTGGAGGGGCAGGTGTTGAGCTCTGCTCTGGGACCAGGGTCAGGACCCAAGGAACAGCTGGAGCTGTGCCAGGGGAGTTGGGCTGGATCTCAGGAAAAGGTTCTTTCCCCAGAGAGTGGTGGGCACTGAACAGGCTCCCCAGGGCAAAAGTCATGGCCCCAAGGCTGCCAGAGCTCCAGGATTGTTTGGACAATGCTCTCAGGGACAGGGTGGGATTGTTGGGTTGTCTGTGCAGGGCCAGGGGTTGGACTGATGATCCTTGTGGGTCCCTTCCCACTCAGGATACTCTAGGATTCAATCATTCATGCACCCCAAACCCTGCATTCCCTCCCATGGCCCTACACCCTCACCTTCCTCATCTCTCCACAGGCATTTTGCCTGCCTCTCCTCCAAGTACATGTGCCCAGGGGTGCCGGCAGTGATGAGCACCCTGCTCGCCAACATCAACGCCTACTATGCCCACACGACGGCCTCCACCAACGTCTCCGCCTCCGACCGCTTTGCCGCCTCCAATTTCGGGGTAAGTCCGATGGTGCGTAAACATTCCTTCCTTCTTCTCTCTCTTCTTTGGGAGGGGGTGGGGGGCTCGGGGTGCAACACGAGCCGTGCAAAACACCCCGCTCCAACCTGCAGCCAAGGCAGCAGTGGGGTCAGCCCCTGCTCGTCCCAGATTTCATCCCACTCCTGTTTTTCACGAAGGAAGAGAGCCCACAAATTCCTGGGAGAAGGGCTAAATTTGTTCCCGGAATTATTATGGGAGCCTGAGCAGACTGGGATGTTGGGTGGCAGTGTGGCAGGAGGGGAACACCTTAGTGGCAAAATGAGCCACCCCTGCAGCTCATGGGGAGTTTTGCATGGTCTCGTGCACTTTGGGTGACCCTGGGCCAGCCAGAAACTCACCCAGCTGTTCCAGCACCCACAAGGTGCCTTTCAGGGTGAGTTTGTGGCAGGGCCATGTGTCCCATGGGGACATGGGCAAGCAGGGGCTGAGCTCTCCCCTTGGCTCCCCCCGTGCCATCCCAGAGGCAGCAACCTGTCTCTCTGGGTGCACACGGGTCGAGCCAGGGTCAGTGCCCAGCCTGGGATGCAGGAAGGAGCTGGGTAGCCAGGGACACAGCCAGGGCCAAGCACAGCTCCCGGCAGCTTTTCGCTCACCTCCCCGTTCCCGGTGCAGGGAGTAGCTGGAGCCGAGCGAGCTGTGCCTCCGGGTCACGCAGGAGGAGGAAACTGTACCAAAAAAACCGCCTTTTCTCTAACATGGAGGGTTTTAAAAACTTGTCTCTTTCTCTTTTTTTAGAGAGCCTAAGGTTGGGTCCTAAAGTGCCCGGCCGTGTCGCTTTAACCCTGAGTACCCGTCGTGTCCAGTGTTAGTGCTGCAGCCGTTCCTTGGGTGTCGGGGACGCACGGTCCGCCCCGGGCCTGGCTGGGCTGTCCCGGCGGGCGAGTGCCGAAGGTTTGCGGTTGCCAGCGCAGGCTGCGGGCACGGCTGAGCCGCAGCTGGGCGGGCGCGGGACTCGCTGCCCCGCCCCTTGCCCGGGTCCTCTCCCCCAGCATCCGGAGCGCTGCCCCGGGCTCTCCCGAGCCCTGCGGGTCAGCTGAGCCGGTACAGCAGGTGCTGGGGGGGCAACCCAGGGCTCTCGTGGGAGGCCCACAGGGTTGTGCAAAGCCTCCCACCAGTAGGATGCAAAGGGAAATGCTGCCTGACAGTGGTTTGCGGCAGTTACTGGGAAGAAATTCTTCCCTGTCAGGATGGTGAGGAACAGGCACAGGTTGCCCAGAGAGGTTGTGACTTCCAGGGTTCCTTCCCTGAAAGTGTTCAAGGCCCGGCTGGATGGGGCCCTGAGCAACCTGATCTAGTGGAAAGTATCCCTGCCCATGGCAGGAGTGGAATGAAATGGTGTTTAACGTCCCTACCAGCCCAAACCAATCTGTAATTCTATGATTTGCTGTTGTGCCCTCAGCTCTGCCCCCCCAGTCTGATCTGCAAGCCCCCCTGCCCTGCACTCCCTGAGTGGGAGCTGGGCTGAGCTGAACTAAAGCCCCTCAGGCACAATGGAGACCACCCACGTGAGTGGTTCCCCGCCCACATCCCTTGATGCAACCCAGTGGGGCAAGTGAGGAGCCCATGGAGGTGTCCCACTCCTGGGGACGACCCTGAAGCTGGGCAACCACTGCAAGCCCTTTCCCTGCCCTTTTTTCTTGAGCTCTTGGAAAGCCTCGGTCCAAGGGCTACAAATCCTGCACCCCTCTCCCAGCTCTTGCCTTGAGTCCAGTCTCAGAGGTGTTCCAGTGCTTCGGGAAGACAGAGCAGCATGTCACCCCCCCAGCAGTGACTGCCAGCACAGGGGACACGCAGTGACACTTCTCTGTCCTACACCACATCTGGCAGGACCACGTGTGCCCCAGGAGCCACGGAGGGCTGTGAGTGAGCCCCAGCCACCAGCGAGGACAGGCTCTTCTCTGCAGGCATCCCCTGCCCTGCAGGGCTCTGGTGGAGGAAGGAGGGAAGGAAGGGCAGTAGGACATCAGGAGGCAGAGGGATGAGCCTGGAGCAGTGGGGGCTGAGCTGGGAGCAGAGAGAGACAGGGGCTGGGGGAGGGGGTTGGTCCCTGTCGCCTTTCCCACGTTTACCTGCCCTGGGGTGTTTCTCTGCAGAAGGAACGCTTTGTCAAACTTCTGGACCAGCTGCACAACTCCCTGCGCATTGATCTCTCCATGTACCGGGTAAGGTGCCTGCTGTGTCTCAGTTTCCTCACCTGGCTGGTAAAGTCTGAACCAACAGGTGGCTGTTTTCTCCCCCTCACTCGCCCCTGTGAGTTTAGTGGGCAACTCGCCCTCTGTTCTTCCCAGAACAACTTCCCTGCCAGCAGTCCCGAGCGGCTGCAGGATCTCAAGTCCACGGTGGATTTGCTGACCAGCATCACCTTCTTTCGGATGAAGGTACACTGGGGCCCCACTTGCCCCATCCCTTGGGGGAGACCTGATTCTCACTGGTGCTAGTTCTTTGGGGGCTGGGGTTGCTCTGGCCTGTGGTACCCCCGGGTGAGTGGCCGGAGGTGTGGGTCTGCCTCCAGTGCCTCTTCCTCCCTGCACCTCAGGTCCAGGAGCTGCAGAGCCCACCACGAGCCAGCCAGGTGGTGAAGGACTGTGTGAAGGCCTGTCTCAACTCCACCTATGAGTACATCTTCAACAACTGCCATGAGCTCTACAGCCGCGAGTACCAGACAGACCCGGTGGGTGAGGCAGGGGGGATTCTGGGCACTGGCCTTCCCCATCCCCCACTCCTTTTGCTGTGCTCCTGCTACCTCTCCAGAGCACTCAGCCCCCTGCAGAATGAGCCCCAAGCCTTGGGCAGGGCTTAAGGCCCCCTGCTGCATATAATTGAGCCCTGCAGATGGGCTGACCAGTGTCTACTCTGTGTCCTCATCCCTCCAGACTAAGAAAGGAGAGGTGCCACCTGAGGAGCAGGGCCCCAGCATCAAAAACCTGGATTTCTGGTCCAAGCTCATCACCCTGATTGTCTCCATTATTGAGGAAGACAAGAACTCCTACACACCCTGCCTGAACCAGTGAGTAGATGCAGGGAAAGGGCATCCTGTTGTGCCCACAGGGGATGCTCTCATGGAAGCAATGGGAACCTGAGGCCTTTGGAAGTGGGTGTAACACCCATTCTACAGATGGGAAAGTTGAGGCAGGTGGGAAGTGTGTGGGAAGTGTGTGAGGGATGTCTCTCCGTGTAGAGGTCTGATCCACCTTGTGTTCATGGCCTCAAGTTCTGCCAGGGAGGTTCAAGTTGAACATTATTAAAAGAGTTGTTAAGCATTGGAAGGGCTTGCCCAGGGAGGTGGTGGAGTCATCCCTGGAAGTGTTCAAGGAACAACTGTATGTGGCACTTTTAGTGCCATGGTCTAGTTGACAAGGTGGTGATTGGTCAAAGGTTGGACTTGATCTTGGAGGTCTATTCCAACCAAAATGATTTTGTGATTCACACTCTCCCCTCACCCCAGGTTCCCGCAGGAACTGAACGTGGGGAAGATCAGTGCTGAGGTGATGTGGAACCTCTTTGCTCAGGACATGAAGTATGCGATGGAGGGTGAGTCCCCACACACTACTCCGAGCCCAAGGAACCAAACAGGAGCTGCCCTCTGCTCCCACCTCCTCTGTTCCCTGGGCAAACCCATTTCACCTCCTCCTTACCATGCCCAGCTTAAATCCCATCCAGGAACCACTTCCACCTTCACTCATTAACCCACCATCCCTGGAGCTGCCCCTGGGGAGCCACCTGCCCAGTTTGGGACTCAGAGTGACGCCCACACCCTTTCTTGTGCAGAGCACGACAAGCACCGGCTGTGCAAGAGTGCGGACTACATGAACCTGCACTTCAAGGTGAAGTGGCTGTACAATGAGTACGTCACCGAGCTGCCCTCCTTCAAGAGCCGTGTGCCCGAGTACCCTGCGTGAGTGCAGCCCTGGGGGCAGGGAGGGGGGCTGGCACCCCTGGGACTGGTGGCCTCATCACAGATGGGTCTCTTTTCCAGCTGGTTCGAGCCCTTTGTTATTCAGTGGCTGGATGAGAATGAAGAGGTGTCACGGGATTTCCTGCACGGAGCACTGGAGCGGGACAAGAAGGATGGGGTAGGACCAGGGCTGGAGCTGCAGTTGTGGGGGCGAGGGGCTTGTTCTTTGATGCCAAGTATGTCTTCATGGGGCCAAAATCTCCTCCTTGCCTCCTGCTGATGCCACCTCTCACTCCCACAGTTCCAGCAGACATCGGAGCACGCGCTCTTCTCCTGCTCCGTGGTGGATGTCTTCTCCCAGCTCAACCAGAGCTTTGAGATCATCAAGAAGCTGGAGTGCCCTGACCCCCAAATTGTTGGGCACTACATGCGGAGGTTTGCCAAGGTGGGTGCCTTGGTGGGGCTCATCAGCACCCTGAGACCCCGGTTCCAGCCCTGCCTGGGGCTCCTGGACTCTCTGTGTCACCTCCATCCAGCTGTGGGCAAGGTCACAGGGCACAGAATGCACTCCCTCTGACAGCCAACATGCCACCAGCATACCCTGGAACACTCCCAGCTTTGCTAGCACAGGAGATTAATTAATTGAGAGCTAATTAGTGAGTTACTTTGTTAATTAATATAGATTAGTTAAAACTGGCTCACTGCAATGTAGAAGGGAGTTGCATGCAGGTTTAGTGGCTGATGCCTTTCCAGCTGTGCTGGTGATGAAGCTGCCATGGAGACCAGATGTGCTGGATCTGGCTTCCAGTGTCTGGGGTCAGAGGGCCTGGAGGTCCCAGGGTTTTCTCCAGGCATCAGGTTGTTTCACTGCTGTGGGACTCATGGTTTCCTTCTCTCCCTCTTTCCCCATTGCTGGTGCTGTCTGGGTGCCCCTGATGCTGCCCTTTTTGGCTGCAGACCATCAGCAATGTGCTGCTCCAGTATGCTGAGATCATCTCCAAGGATTTTGCCTCATACTGCTCCAAGGAGAAGGAGAAAGTGGTGATGTATCTCCCCTCTGCTTGTCACCTGCCTGGTGCTGCTGGGCAGGGTTGTCCCCACACAGTGACCCCAACTGTACCCTCAGCCCCAGATCGGGTCCCCCTGATGTGGGTCCTGCCTTTGGTCCCTTCCTGGCAGTTCCTGACATGCTGCTAGCACAGGCTCTGTACCATCACTGTCTTTGTGTGCCCCAGTGCAAGGTGGGAGGGTCCTGGGGCCATGGGCAGCTGTCCCAGCCGTATTTCTTGGTGCTGATTCCCCTCTCATCCCACCCCTCCAGCCCTGCATTCTGATGAACAACATTCAGCAGCTTCGTGTCCAGCTGGAGAAAATGTTTGAAGCCATGGGTGGAAAGGAGGTGTGTATTGGAGGCAGCCCTTGCCCTGGCTCCCCAGTGGTGGGAGCAGACCCCGGTTCCTCACTTCTGTGTGGGATTCTGCTATCCCACCCCATGGCACCCTGCTCTCCCACCATGTGGGACTGGGATGGGCTTCACCCTGCCCTGCCCAGGGCCACATGTGGGGTGCAGAGTCCTCAACTTCTCCAACCTGTGCCTCCTCCAGCTGGACACGGAAGCCAGTGATATCCTCAAGGAACTGCAGGTGAAACTCAACAACGTCCTGGATGATCTGAGCCGAATCTTTGCCACCAGGTACACTTGGGAGAGAGGGCATGGGTGGTCCGTTCGGAGAGGTGTGGGGGTCCAGGATCTGTATCTGGGGGCTCTGTGGGGATGCTGAGCCTGTGTGTTGTGGCCCCCAGTTTCCAGCCACACATTGAGGAGTGCGTGAAGCAGATGGGTGACATCCTGGGCCAGGTGAAAGGCACTGGCAACGTCCCTGCCAGCACCTGCAGCAGCGTCGCGCAGGATGCCGACAATGTCCTACAGCCCATCATGGACCTCCTGGACAGCAAGTGAGTGTGGAGGGATACAGAGACCTCCCACCCTCCCCTGTGCCCCTCCTGACCTCCTCCAGGAGTGTGGGGGACCTGTAGGGTCAGGGTGACATCGAGTGCCGTGGGGTCCTCCAGCCCTGTCTCCTCTCCACAGCCTGACGCTCTTTGCCAAGATCTGTGAGAAGACGGTCCTGAAGCGGGTGCTGAAGGAGCTCTGGAAGCTGGTGATGAACACAATGGAGAAGACCATCGTCCTGCCCCCACTCACAGACCAGACGGTGAGTGATGGGGAGAGGGACCAGGGACCCTGAGGCACAGGTGACTGACTGGGGCCAGTGTGGGACATTGCTGGCCAGGTACCCTCACTGGCTACTGAGGGGGCAGGCACATCATTGGCATCCCCAGACTTGTCCCCAGCTCCTGACCGGGGAAGGGATGGAACAGAGAAAGGTCATCCTTCCCCCAGGTGCCAGTGCAGCCCAGCACCCTCTTGGCTGGCTTTGTCAAAGGGCTTTCCTGCCACCACTTGTGGCACCAAGGGGGAACACTGGTCCTTTCCTCTCCATCCTTTCCTCAGAGCTGGGGCAGCATCCCATCAGCACTGGCTGTGGGGATGGTCCCTGTGCCAGGAGGTGAATCCAGAGGCTCCTGAGTATAAGGAGCCACTTCTGTTGGCCTTGCTGTGGGGCTGGGGATTTCACGGGGCTGGAGTTTCTGTGGGGATGGGAGACATGTCCCTCAGCAGGGCTGAACTCTTCCTTACCCCTGGGGGCTCTAGGGGAGCAGAGCAAACCCAGGGAATGGTCCCTCCTCAGAGGGAGGTTCCTACAGACTCTGAGGCTCCTATCACATTGCTGTTTGTCTGCCCCACCCTGCATCTTGAAGTTTCCTGGGGTGGTTTCCTCCAGGTCAGACAGGGAAGGGTGACAACAAGGGCTTTGAGCCAGCCACATACCTTCCCTGTCACTCTTTGGTGGCTTTTTTCACTGTTACAAAGCTGGACTCAGACTCTTCCTTGGAGTTTCTGGAGCCACCACCCTTCGTATCACCTTTCTGGGCTGTGGGGTTCCTGTGCTATATGTATGGGACAGCACAATGATGACCTGTCAGCCCTCAGTTGTGTCACCTCACTGGCACCTTATCACAGCCCAGACCCTGTCTCAGGTCAGCCCCACATTGCTCTTGGCTGAGCCCACACACCCATGGCCAAAGGTGGCCAAATCTCACAGGAGTACTGATGCCAGTCCCCATCCCAGTCCCTGTCCTTGTCCCTTCCCATCTATGCTCTGGAGGTAGCGGGCCCTGTGCTGAGGGCAGAGGAGGGGGCATGGACACGTGGCTCTGTTGAGTGATGTTCCTGAGGGATGTCAGGAAGCCTGGGAGGAAGCTGTGCTGGGGCTGGTCCCTAGGGCAGGGACAGCCTGCCCAGGTAGCCCTGGGGGCTAACCTGCATGGCTGGGGGTAAATGGTTGCTTGAGGGTACATGTCGGAGCCTAATGTTGAGCTGATCCCCCCTGGGGCAAGCGCCTCCCACCTCAGTCAGGAGGGACTGGGCAGGTGGGCAGGAGGCCCCTTTTGGGGCTGTGGAGACCTGTGATGTGGTGGCAGGGCAGTGACACCGAGTGCTGTGGCACCTCAGAATGGGGACACCCCTGGCTCTGGTTGGGGTGGGGGCACTCAGGGCTGTCACCTCGCTGTGGGGCAGCAGGGACTGGGGAGGGTGGAGAAGGAGGGGCCGACACTCACGTCACGGTTGTTCTCTCCAATTGCTCCTCTCGCCTCTCAATGGCAGATGATTGTAAGTACGGCAGCTCCCTGTCTGTCTGTCTGTCTGTCCTCTCTGTGTCGGTCCTGGCCTTGCCAGTTTTTGTCTTGTGTGGCTGCCCTTGCCCTGCCCACACCCTCCTTTGGCTCCTGACCTGGTCCAGCTCCGTGGTCCCCACCTGCACCTGGCACTGGCTCCTGGCTGGCACATGCCAGCGGCCCCTCCGGGGCTCGGCGTGAGGAAAGGTCTTGGACATATTTGCGGTGCTGGGATGTGGGGAGGCACAGGGGGTAGTGATGGGGTGGGAGGGGATGGTGATGGGCAGTACCACGTAATCAGGGACAGCAGATCTTGCTCCATACTCAGGGCAGAAAGGCCACTGGAGACACGAGATGGGAGTGGTGTGTGCCTGGAGTCAGGGCTGCTCTTCCTTCCCCTTATGCCTCAGTTTCCCCTTGAGACCCTGGCTGGAGTCTGGCTATGGTGGGGTGAGGGCAGAGGAGGATGTTGGTGGGACATGGCAGTCCCTGCCCAGGGTGCTCAGTGGTGGGACAGGCTGCTGGCATGAGTGTGACTCTCCTTCCCTGGTCAGGATATGACCCTGGGAGCCTGGACTCCTGGTTCCCTTCTTGGCATCGCTGCTGGGTCCTTGCATGGCTTTGACTGAGCAGTTTCCTTCTGTACTCTTCTGACCAGTCTGTGGCCATGGGCTTATGCCCCATGGGACAAGGGAAGGGTGATTTCATCCCCAGTCCTGCTCCCACCCCACGGGGCAAGGAAAGGGGCCTGCCCCCATCCCTACTGTAACTTGTGTACCTGTATAGGAAGAGCAGCAGGGTGGCAGACAGTGGGTGGGTGCTAGTGCCAATTCCTGAGGGGTCAAACACCTCTCTGCTGTCTCCCAATACCTTTTGTGTCCAACAGCAGCACTGGGAGAAGCCCTGGGGCAGCCTGGGACTGAGCCTCCCCTCAAACGTCATGGGGACCTAATTGGGACCCAGTGACCCAGCTTTGCTGAGGCTGTAGGGGACAGGACAGTGGCAGCTCTGTGTAAAAGCTCCTCTTGTTCACCCATGACCCTGTGCCAGGGCCAGAGTCCCTCCTGGCAGCCCTGCTTGGCCCTACCTCTGCTGCTTGTCCCTCCCGAGGCTTTCCAGCCAGCTGATTCCCTGCTCCCCTCTCCTGATTCCAACATGTCCCAGCCCTCTGAGACCCCCCTATGGCACTGCCTGCCTAATTTCACACCATTTTTCTTAGCTGGGCCAGTGTGGTCTTGTCACTGGGCCCAACCCTGCATGGATCAGAGCTGTGTGTGCCAAACACAAACCCACCTGCCCGCTCCCTGTTCCTTGCCCAGTGCTGGGAGTACCTGCCAGAGCTGGAGCAGGATGTGGGGGCACCAGAGCCTACCCACACACAGCTGGCTCCTGCCTCCCTGTATCTCAGCAAAGACCATCCCTCATGGGCTCAGCATCCCTATATCCCAGTAGGGCCCAGTTCCACAGTGTGGGGGCCAGTTCTCCAGCTGAGCAACATCCTGTATTCCAGTTGGTCCAGCATCCTAATGTTACTAGTCCCTCACTGACTATCCCAGTGGGGACCAGTCCCTCACTAACAGAGTACCTCAGTGGGTCCCAGCAGGGCCCAGTCCCCCTCTGGCTGTCCTTTAGGAGCTTGAGATGTCTCTGCCACCAGCTTGTGGCCACCCTCTGTGCCCAGCCTTGCCCTGTCCCCTCCGTGTCCTGTCCCATGCTGTTCCCCCACCCTCCACTCAACCTCTGACATTGCTTCTACAGGGCACGCTCTTGAGAAAACATGGCAAGGGGACAGAGAAGGTAAATAGCTGTGGGCTCCGTGTGTGTCATCGGCCTGGGGCCGCACTCGTGGCCTCACACCTGCCTGTTGTGGAGGTCCAGGCTTGTCTGTGCTTCCTCTGTCGTGCTGTCTGGATGTGGTGTTGTGGTGGGGTGTGCTGTGTTGTGTGCAGGTGGGGGACAGTCACCTGTTCTGTGTCACCCAGGGTAGGGAGTGGGTGCTGTGTGATGTTTGCCCCATGGTGGGGACATGGAGCGTCACCCATCCCTGTGATGGGGACATGGGGTGTCACCCATCCCCATGGGATTCACGTGGGGTGTCGCCCATCCCTGTGGGGGACACTGCCCCACAGTCCTCAGCACCCTCCAGCTGCCTGGCTGGGACAGTGAGGGAATGGGGCCCCCAACATGGGAAGACCCTATGCACAACCCCGTGCCATGGCAGGGGCTCAGGAAGAGGGGAACCCCATGCTGGGCTCACTGGGGGCTTGAGGCTTCTGAGATCCCCTGGATCTCTGAACTTGCTCCTCCCTCCTGCTCAGGGAGGCTCAGAAGGGCTTGCTGAGTCCCCAGCCTTGCCCGAAGGGTTTTCTCCAGCACATGTGCTCTGGCCCTGTCTGGAGGCTCCTCACCACGGGGTGGGGGCCCAGCACTGCCCCCCAGACTTCCTGCTCCCCAAATCCTGGGTCTTGTGAAGAGCCATGCCAGCATTGGTCTGGGCAATACCTACAGCACCTCCTGCTCCCCCTCCTCTCTTGAGGGACACACTCTGGCTTCTGTCCAGTTTGCTGAGTGTGCTTGGGGAGCTGATTCCCTCTGATTTCTCAGCCTCAAACGAGGTCAGGAGCAAACCTATCCCACCTCAGAAGAGACCTGGCACACTCCTCGCAGTTCACCAGCACGGGGCTGAGCCTTTGCAGATGTGAGCTGGTGCCAAACCAATGGCACCAGTGGAGAACTGGGCACAGCCAGAGGAGAGCACAGGGCCAGAGCCCGGGGCCGGGGTATGTGGGGGACCTGGAGCTGCGGCCGAATGCTGCTGGGGCCACCAGTAATTGTCCCTTGCTGTTCTCTTGCAGAGCAGGGTGAAGCTGCCCAGTCACACTGAAGTAAGGACATGGCTCTTCTGCTCCCCACTTGGCACTGCTCCCTCCTCTTGCCTCCTCCCCTTCCCTTGTGCCCTTGTACTCTGGCTTGGGGGGTCCCAGCTCAGTACAGTGTCCTGTCATGCTCTGTTTCGGGGACAGCAGCGTCCCCAGCTCCCCGCCTGCCCACCAGCTAGGAAAGATGGGGGCATCAAGAGTGGGATTAATGGGATAGAACTGGGTGGGCAGGAGGGTGGGCACAAAGATGAGGGCATGGATGGGGCTGGCTCCTGCAGAAGGTACTGGTTAGTGGAAGAGATGGTGGGATTTTTTTGTTGGGAAGGACTGGAGCTACTGGTGCTACTGGAGCTACTGGTGCTGGGAGAGGGAAGGCGGTGGGAACCGCTGGGCTCCAGTTTAACCAGTTGCATTTGCGTACTGGAGGAACTGAGAAGGGAAGCTCGTGCTCAGCCTGGTAAGGGGTGCCAGCCCAGGGAGGTGAGGGGGATCTGCCTGTGCCATGGGACTGCTGTTCCAGTGGGTCCTGCGTAATGACTTCCTGGCCTCTGCTCTGGTGGGGGCACAGGGCAGGCAAAGGCAGCCTGGTTCCCTGAGTTCCCTGGGGTGCCTCCCTGGGACTGAGCAGGTGTGCAGGTGGCAGGGGGGTGTGTGGTGGCTGCCAGCACTGTAGGGTACAGGCTGTGCCCTCCCCATGCCTGCTGTCTCCTGCACTCGCTCTCTGCTCCTGCCATGTCCAGTGTTCATGCGTTCGGTCGGTGCCATGCCCTGCCAGGCTCTGCTGGATGCAAAAGCAGGTGCTTGGAGCACAGGGAGCAGGATGGAACCCTTGGGCCAAGATGCTTGTGCCGAGCAGAGCATGAGGACCCTGATGCCAGAGTGACATCCCTACCTGGGGGACCTGTGCTGAGAATTCGGGGGCTGACACAGAGCTGCCAGTCCCGCACCTGTGTCACCTTCCTGGCCTGGGTGGTGGCACCTGGGGCTCTTCAAGGAGCACTGTCTGGTCCCCTGGAGGCTGGGGCAGCCCCCAGAATTGCAAGAAGCTTCTGGCTCGACGTGCCCAGCCTGGCCATGGCACCCCGTGTGCGGCTGCTCACCAGGGCTGTTCCTGTCTCTTTGCTCTCCGCAGGGCACGCAGATGATTTTCAATGCAGCCAAGGAGTTGGGGCAGCTCTCCAAGCTGAAGGTGAGGGTTTGGGGGTATGGTCTGGGGGGCCACTGAGCTGAAGGTGAGGGCTGCAGGGCTGGGTTCCTCTCTGTGCTACGGTGGGTGGCACGGTGCAGGCTGGCACTGCCACTCCTGCAAGGACACCACCAGTGCCCACTTGCTGATATGTCTGGGGTAAAGGGAGAAGGCTCCTGGCCCCATGCTGAGAGCAGGATTGGTGCACCCTAGGACCACATGGTGCGGGAGGAAGCCAAGAGCCTGACCCCAAAGCAGTGTGCCGTGGTGGAGCTTGCACTGGACACCATCAAGGTGAGGACCCTGTGTGGCTCAGGGTGCCCCCAGGGCTCTGACCCCGAGGCACAGACATGAGGAGCAGCGGGGGCACCCCAGCAGAATCACTGAGCATCCTGAGGCCGTCTCCCCCTCCAGCAATACTTCCATGCTGGCGGCGTGGGGCTGAAGAAGACGTTCCTGGAGAAGAGCCCAGACCTGCAGTCGCTGCGCTACGCCCTGTCCCTCTACACCCAGGCCACGGACCTGCTCATCAAAACCTTCGTGCAGACCCAGTCATCGCAGGGTAGGACACACTGCCCTGTCCCCGCCCTGGGCCCCTGTCCCCCCACAGGGGCTCTGCTGCCCTTGCCTCTGTCCCAGTGAGGGTCTCAGCCAGGCTCACAGTGTGGGGAAGGATAGGTGGGGAGGGAAGGGCTTTTCCTCCCATGGTTTGCAGGTGAACTGAAGCCATGGATGCTCAGTGGCAGCCTGGCAGTCCCCAGTCCCCACCAGCAAAAAGAGTGTTTCCCCAGTGCCAGGGCATGCCTGGGCAGGCACAGAAGTGGGGCTTGTGGGCGGGGGAAAGGTTACCCTCTGGCCAGCTGTCACAGTGTTTCTCCCCTCTGGATGGCCCCTGTCACCCAGCACAGGGTCCACTGGATCCAGATGCTGTGCCAGGACCAGTCCTGGGCACTCTGGGTGCCCACACACCCTGATTTGGGATCTGGGGTGCTGGGTGTGTATCTCAGATGCTGCCCCTATCCCTGTCCTGTGCAGTGCAGGGTGCTGGGCACCCTCCAGGGCAGAATCACCCCTCAGCTCTAACCACTGCCCTTTATTTTGTCCCTTGGCTGCTTGAGAAGGGGCCTGAGATGCTCGGTGGTGGTCACGGGCCACCGCAGAATGCCCCAGCCAGGCTTGTCTGCATCCTCGGGGAGTGGGACGTGCGTTTGCTGTCCATGAGTCTCCGCAAAGGACGTCTGTCCTGTCTGTGCCTCCTGTACCAGCCATGTCAGGGGCGTGGGGTTGGGTCTGGTGGGTGCCAGCACCCCTGGGTGTAACCTGGCCCCAGGAGCCCTGCACTCAGAGCTGGGGGCTGCCTGGCACTCTTGTGTCGCTGCAGTGTTGTCCAGGTGCTTGGCCGTCCGTCTGTCTGCGAGATCTGATCTCTCTTTCTCTCTCTTTGTTTTCTCCCCTCTCCCTCACTGTTCCTGTTCCCCACACACATCATCTCCCTCCTCTCTTCTTCGTCTCCTCCCTTCTCTCTTCTTTTTTATCTCTTTTGTCCTCTGTTTTCATCTCCTTCTTCCTCTCTTTTGTGTACTCCGTGCCGTGTCTCTGTCTCTTTTTCTCTCCTTCCCACTAGTTCATGGTGGGAAAGGGATTAGGTTTACCCTTAGTGAAGAGATTTATCCTGAGAAGGGTACGTGTGCTACTCGCCCACCCCTGCCCCTGCCTGCTGCCAGCCTGGGCTAGTAACAGTCCCAGCACCGCGGGCTGGGGCAATCCGGAGCCCCACCCCAGCATCCCTGGCCTTGTGGACCCCCAGTGTGGGCAGAGCTGGAGCCCCCTGCCCCCAGACTGCCACTCCCAGGGCTGCTTTGGGGTGAATTTGGAGGAACTGCGTTCAACCATATTGAGCTCCCCCAAAGTGGGTTGGGGACTGCCCCATGGGAATAGGGGTGTCTGCACACTCTGGGCTCTCCACATTGCCCCCAGTGCGGTTGCTGCCTGGGGGTGGGTGGGCACCCACCCTGACCTCCCCTGGGGGGGCCGTGCCACATCTGTGTCCCTCTCCTGCCAACCCTGCTGCCAGAGGGACCATTACTAGCCTTGCTGTGGCACACTCTGTGTGCTGAATGAGCCCAATCCCACGGGCCCCGCTTGGCCTCCATCACAACCCCCCGGGGGGGCCGGGACTGCACCCCCTGCTTGGCCTCCCATGCCCAGACACCCCCTCCCTGCCCTCCATCACCTCCATTCCAGCTCAGCATGTGGCTCCAGGTGCTGGGGGGGTGGG
The DNA here is from genome assembly GCA_013396695.1 of Sakesphorus luctuosus. Taxonomy (NCBI): domain Eukaryota; kingdom Metazoa; phylum Chordata; class Aves; order Passeriformes; family Thamnophilidae; genus Sakesphorus; species Sakesphorus luctuosus. Next base: position 109,081 of record VWZD01002497.1, read on the forward strand.
AGGAATGTGCCATCACCAGCCTCCACCCTGACCTGGCACCCTCAGTGACACGTGGGAACGTGTCCTGCTTCCACTGGTATTCCCACCTTGGGAGCTTTCTGCTGAGCCCTGTTTGATCTCTGTGGCCCCATTGGACCCACAGAGCCTGTCCCTCTGCCTTGCACCCCCTCCTTCACCCATGGGTGCATGCACAGCTCTTGGGGGGGATGGGGTGGGCTGAGCTGTTGGTCGCAGGTCACCCCAGTTCCCCAGGCTGGGGGACCCCAGGGCTTGACATGGTCTTTGGGATGGAAGGGTATGAGGGGGCCGGACAGGCTTGAGAGCCTGGTAGGGCCGTGGCTGCCCTGGTTGGGTCCCTCCTGCCCAGTGCTCTCCCCATAACACTGTCACCCTCTGTGGCCAGAGCAGGGGCAGCTGGACCACTGTCCTCTGCCCCATCCCAGCCAGGACCCTCAGCCCTGCCTGGGCAAGGGGAGTTCTCTTGACCATGGGGACATGGGGTGGGATGGCAGAGTCCACCTGGTGCTGGGGGTGTCGTGCCATGTCCATGACAGCAGTTGCAGCCACACTGCTGTGCCCATGACCCTTTGGCAGAGGCCACTTTGGGACAAAGCCCAGTGCCCACCCCTTGCCGCCCCACAGTGGGTGACCTGCCTCCTCCAGTGGGGTGGGTGGTGGGCAGGGGACATCAGGGACAGCAGGGACATGAGCACTCACATTCCCTCTCTCTCTCATGCAGGCTCTGGTGTGGATGACCCCGTTGGGGAGGTGTCAATCCATGTGGAGCTCTTAACCCACCCTGGCACTGGCGAGCACAAAGTCACTGTCAAAGGTGGGTTCTGCTGGCCGGGGTGCCAGGGGCCAGCAGGTGACAGTGCCCCATGAGCCTCACCTGTCCCCTCCCTGCAGTGGTGGCTGCAAACGACCTCAAGTGGCAGACATCGGGCATCTTCCGGCCCTTCATCGAGGTCAACATCATCGGGCCCCACCTCAGTGACAAGAAGAGGAAATTTGCCACCAAATCCAAGAACAACAGCTGGGCCCCCAAATACAACGAGAGCTTCCAGTTGTGAGTGGCAGCATGAGCTGGGAATGTGGGGACAGGCTGTGGGATGTGTCTCCAGCATGTGGGGACCTCCTGGGGTTTGCTAGTGAGTTTGCTCATCCCCCACGGGATGTTTTAGGGGGTTTTCTCATTGGTAGAAGTAGGGAGGGGGAAGAGTTAAAAAGGAAAAGGCTTTTATAGGGGCAGGCGGGAGGCAGCAGAGCCGGGCAAGGTTGGAAGTGTGACCCCAGTGCCAACCCTGCCCATCCCTTGCTCCCGCTCCAGCACGCTGGGAACAGAGACAGGCCCTGAGTGCTACGAGCTGCAGGTGTGTGTGAAGGATTACTGCTTCGCCCGGGAGGACCGGACGGTGGGCATTGCGGTGCTGCAGCTGCGGGACATCCTGCAGCGCCCTGGCTGTGCCTGCTGGCTGCCCCTGGGCCGCCGCATCCACATGGATGACACCGGCCTCACCGTGCTGCGCATCCTGTCCCAGCGCAACAACGACGACGTGGCCAAGGAGTTCGTCAAGCTCAAGTCGGACACGCGCTCGGCCGAGGAGGGCAGCAGTTAAACCCCTCTTGCCCCTGCCAGCCCTTGCCCCCCACTGCCGGCCCCCTCAGAGTGTCCTCCAGCCATGAATAAGCCATAAGAGTGGCCACAGAGCAGTCGCCATCTTGGCCCTGGGGAGGGGGTGATGTGGCTGCAGCGACAGACCCTCTCTTCCCTCCCTGGCCACAGTGGCTGTGTGACAGCAGTGCTGAGCACAGCCAAGCCCCCATCCCACCCTGCAGGAAAGTGCTGGGGCTGGGGGGCTGCAGGGGAGGGCTGGACCCCAGAATGGGTGATGGGACCAATCTGCCCTTCCCAGCATGTCTGAGATGAAGGAACCCCAGTGGCCCATCCCTGAACCTCCAGTATCACACACAGCCCCAAACCTCACTGAGTGACACAAGGAAAGGGCTGTGGGAGGTGTTGGGTGTGTGGGGGGATGTGTGGGGGGATGTGACAGGCTCTGTGTGTGTGTCTGTGTGTGTGTGTGTCTCCTTCCACCTGGGGGTGTTGATGAATGGCTGGCACAACGTGATGGCCCTTTATGCCCATCCCTGAGCATTGTAGTGTGCCCTGAGGGGCAGGGCCCACCCCTGAGCACCTGTACATATGTAAATACCTGTACATACAGGGCAGCCGGCCAGGCTGTGTCCTGCACCCGGAAGGGCTATTGGGGCTGTTGGGTTGGTGGGTGCAGCCCCCACGTGCCCTGCACAGAGTCCCCTCCCTGGCTGGCAGCGGCATCACCGGGCCGGGAGCAGCAGGGAGCAGCCCTCGGCCCATATCCTGTCTTCCCTGCCTTGCTGCCACCGTGGGCTGCCCCACTGCCCCCCACAAGGTGCCAGAGCTTGGGGGGGCAAGGGCTGGGGTCACCAGAGCAGAGGGACCTACCCCCTTTTACTCTGGCCAGTGGGGACCAGTGTCCCTGTGCAGTGCAGCCCATGGGACCCTCCTTGGCACAAGCAAGACCCTTCCCACCACAGCCCAGAGGGCCCCTCCCTGCATTTGCCCATTAAACACCAGTTCTGTCCCGCCCCAGTTCCCCAGTAAGCACCATTTCTGTGTGGTAAGTGGTGTGTGCATGTCTCGTGTGAGTGCCTGGGAGGTCAGGGTGTGTGGTGTTGGGGTGGCCACCCCAGCTGGCCAGTTTGCCCCAAATACTGAGGCAGACAGAGGCCTGACAACCTCACAAGTCAATACAGCTCTCTCAGTCCCCTCCCACCCCAAAACAGGGTACCCCGACTGGCCCTCACACTCCTTTTTCTAGAGGCTTTGCCTGGGACCAAAGGGTTTCGCTTTCCTCTCTCGTTTCTGTTCAATGTTTACACCCTTTTTCTACAGCTGCTCCTGCAGAGCCAGGCTGGGGCTCAGCCCTGCACCCCCAACTGTGGTGCCCCTGGCCCTGTGCCCCCTCCCCAGACTGTCCTGTTGGCATGTGATTGAACTGACCAATTCTGCTCCTGTAGCACAGTGTCACCGATGCCTGTGTGTCTGTCCCGCCGGCGGCGGCGGCTGCCATGGATGCATGACAGTGAGATGTTTTGCACTATTTTGAATTTTTTGGGCTCTGTAAAAATATTTTATTATAACTGACATTAAAAAGCACACCCTTCACTGTGGCTCCAGTGGGATGTGGGGGGCGGGGGGGGAGGGGGCAGGCACATGGGAGTTTCCAGCCCCTATCTCAAGGATATCCAACCCCAAGAATAGCCAGCTCCAAGGATCAACAGCCCAGGGATGCTGCAGCACCCCTATCCCCTCTCAGCTTCCCTGAGGGTGCTCAGCAGTGCACCCACCCTTTGCAAAGCCAAGAGCATCAGGACACAGGTTACATGGAATCATAGATTATAGAATCCCAGAATATCCTCAACTGAAAAGGACCCACAAGGATCATCAGTCCAACCCCTGGCACTGCACAGACACCCCAGAACATTATCCAAACTCTCCTGGAGCTCTGGCAGCCTTGGGGCCGTGCCCACCACCCTCTGGGGGAAGAACCTTTCCCTGAGATCCATCCCAACCCCCTGGCACAGCTCCAGCCATTCCCTGGGTCCTGTCCCTGGTCCCAGAGCAGAGCTCAGTGCCTGCCCCTCCACCTGCCCTTGGGACTTGCTGCAGAGCTGGGACAGACCATTCCTGGGAGGTGACACTCTATTCCCAATTACTGTGCTGCTGATTCCCAGGCATGGGATGGCTGGAGACAGTCAGTACAACCTCACCAAGAGCAAAACCATCCCTCACTGGTGTAGTGGCCTTTGACAACGGAGTGACTCTATCACTGGACAAGGGATGAGCTGTGGCTGTGAATCACCTGGACTTCCAAGAGGCTTTTGCCACACCCCCTCAAAACATGCCTCCCACTAAATTGGACCGATGTGGATTTGATGGATGTGGGGCCCTGATGATGTACAGAGGCACCAAGGGCTTTTCCTGGGGTCTAGCAGGGTCCTGCTTCCCTCAGTAATGGGGCTTTGCAAGAATCAGGGAATGGTTTGGGTTGGAAAGGACATCTAAAGCTCAGTGAGCCCAACCCTATCCTGACTGCTGGGCTCTTGTCCTTTTACAGATACACCCTTTCTTCAGGCCTTCTGGATTAATTAGTTTTAGCCATCAGTACTGGGGTTTCTATGTCCATATGAAGAGACAGAATATCCATCATTAACCTGTCACGGTCTACAAAGGTTATTCTAATATTCCAGAAGTTTGGCCTTGGGGGTGGGTCATGGGAACTGGGGGCTTGAGTTACAGAATCCTAGACTGGTGTGGATTGGAAGGGACCTTAAAGCCCATCTCACTCCACCCCTTTCCATGGGCAGGAACATTTCCACTGGATCAGGTGGCTCCAAGCCCGCCCAACCTGCTTGATCCCTGGAAGTGTCCTAGAGGCAGCCACAGATCCTCTGGTCAACCTGTACCGGGGCCTCACCACCCTCATTGGGAAGAATTCCTTCCCAATATCTGATCTAAAACTCTCATTCTGGGGTCATGACCCCACTGCCCTCCAAAGAGCCCCAGCTCCTACTTCCAGAAAGAACTGCCTGAGGGCTTTTCCTGGTCTTTCCCAGGGCCTGGGCAGTGTCCTGCTGCCCTTGAGGCCCAGGGACTGCACCAGGCTCCCTTGAGCCCTGCCAGGAGCCTCCTCTCCAGAACTGTCTGGGGCTTTTGCTGGTGTGTTGGGTTCATGTGCCAAGATTCTGGTGGCCAGGGGGGCTGGAAGGCTCTTCTGTGGGATGTCAGAAACTGCCCCACCCACAGACAGAGCCAGATGCCTGTCTGTAATTGAGCCAGGAGCCTTTTGGTGGTGAAAACTCCTGCCCCTGAGTGTCTCATCAGCCACAATGAGTTTGGAAGCAGGAGTGGCAAATGCTGCCCTCGCTCCCACTGCAGAGAGTGCTCCCTTGAAGCCATAAAAGGCTTTTTGAAATTTGTACCTTGAGACAGCCCAAAGGGGGCTGAAGCACAGAGATGGACCCAGAGTCACGAACAAGCTTTTTGAAGTAGCTTCATGATGAAACTTTCAGAAGGAGGGAAAATGGCCTCAAAGTGCACTAGGGGAGACTTATTTTGGATATTAGGGAAAATATTCCAGGAAGGGGTGGGTCAAGTACTGACAGAGGCAGCCCAGGGCAGTAGTGGAGTCACTTTCCCTAGAAGTGTTCAAAAAAGATGGGAATGTGGCATTTGGGGACATGGGTTAGTGGTCAGCATGGTGGGAGTGCTGTGTTGATGGGTGGACTTGATCTTAAAGGTCTTTTCCCAGCCCTGATTCCAGCTGTGATTTTATGAACAAGTTAGGATCTAAGGTACATGAAAATCACTTATCACTTCAGAACATTGTCTGCTGAAGCCTTGGCAGGTTATTTGGATTACAGTATATGTAAGAAAAAGGGAGGTTGTGTAAGTGCAATCATTTACATGCCACTGTGAGCAGGACAGTATCATGTTCAGAGGTTAATCAAGTCCTCTAGTTCCAGTCCATAAGAGTCACCCTTTGAAAACCTGTGCTGGGAGTCCAAATTAAGCTTTGAGCAAGCCTGAGGGGGCCAGTGTGACTGTGAGCTCCCTGGTGTGACGCTGGGCTCTGCAAAACCTGAAGGGTGGGCAATGCTGATGAGAACAGCACCCTCCAGCAGGAAAATGGAGTCCCCCAGACCCTGTGGGCCCTGGTGGAAGCAAACTCAGCTCAGCCTGGAGAGGAGAAGAGAAGGCTCTGGGGAGACTTTCAAGCCAAAGAGACCTGGAGAAGAACCTGGGACAAGGACCTGGACAGACAGGACAATGGGGAATGGCTTCCCACTGCCCGAGGGCAGGGTTAGATGGGATGTTACTGGTCCACCTCCCCACCACCAAATCTCACCTCAGTTCTAGTGTGAAAAGTAAGTGGAGATTCTTGTGTTTAAGTTCAAGGATCCTGCAGTTGTGATGCTCAGGACACTTCATCCTACTGCTTTCTTCGTGCACCTGATGCCTAAAAGTGTGATTTAATGTACTTTTAGAAGGTTTTAGAATCATATAGACTCTGTTCGGTTACCCTGATTTTAAGTCTGAATATTGAAGTGTCTTTCCCACAAGCTGTAGGCCTTGTCAAGGCCGAGCTGTTTTCCAGCAGACACCTGCAAGGTAACAGAAGACAAACAACAGGAGAAGGCCCGAGAAGGCCCATCTGCCCCCCGCCATGACAAAGGGGCAGATTGGCAGGACTTTTGGGTGGGCATTAGACAGAAATGAGAACTTATGATTGGATGTCCATGAGGGGTATAAAAACCCCGAGACTTCCTGACCTAGGGGTCAGACCCTCTGTAACACCCTCTGGGTTTGGTTGTCAAACCCCCTTGGGTTTGATCATGGAAGCTTCTAATAAAACCCTGTATCCTTCTCCATGAACTTGTCTGCAGTGTGTCTCTGTTCACAGGGGTACGCGATCAGACAGCATCACACCTCTCAATCCTAAGGATCCCAAAGCCATTCTAATTCCAGACCAGGACAGAGTGTTTTCACAGGATTAGTTCACCTACTCCTGAAATAGATCCTGTTTATGAGGAAAGAGGGAGACTGTCTGCAGTTAATATTGCAATTCCTCAGGGCTTGAGAGAGGATGGTGTGAGGCAGTGTCTAACTGGAACTGCACAGGTACTTCAGGGAAGAGCATGCAACTATTGATTCCTTCTCAAGAATAGCCCAACCTGGCCAAAGCTCCCTTCTAGAAATGCCCTTGTTCTCAGTCAGTGACATTACTCATGCCAGCACTCCTAACCCTAAAAGAGTAAGAAATCTTAAAGTCTGTGTTATGAGCTAAGGCAGATCATTTAAAATAAATCTTCCCAGTCTCCACAGAAAGCAGGTACTTCTGTTCAAAGCTTCCTGGCCACCCTTCTTTAGGGACTGAAGAGCTCCCTCACCTCTGCCTTCTCTCCCACCACTCTGCAAACAGCCTCAGCACCAAAGTTACCTGCAAAGACCTTTATTAACTTCAAAGGATTAAAAAGTGGCCAACCCCCCCCATGCAGGACTGTCCAGGGTCATGGTTGTGCCACAATCAAGACATCCAAATTTCAGTAAATAAGTAACTTCACAGAACTTCACACATGAAAAGTGCTGCCCACAACCATGTTCCCAGCCTTCCCAAACTTCAGAGGGTTCAGACACCCCTCAGTGAGGCATTGACAGTGGCACAGGGACAGACCCAGTTCAGAGGCGGACAAGGAAGGGCAGATTCAGGGTGTCAGGGATGTGGAGCTCATCCAGGTGCAGAGGGGAGGCTGTGAAGGGCAGGTGCACAGGGAAGATGTGGCTGCTGTTCACCAGGAGCTGGCTAGGTCCATCTCCATACTGGTCCCGCAGCTGCCTCTGTGGGGACAGTGGCCACATCAGGACTGCCCCAGAGAGGGGGTCCATGCAGGACAGCCTCCCTGCCCCTGCACTCACCTCCACAATGCTGATGAAGTGGGGGCTGACACGCTCCTCCAGCCCCTCAGCTGGAGTGTAAGCCCGGAGGATCTTCACAACCTGGAGCAGGGCGGGGGTGAGACTGAACAGGGAAGGGCTGGGCACATCCACCCTTCTGGATCCTCACCCCAGGGCAGCCCTGGTGCACCCAGGGAGGCCAAGGAGCCCCAGGATAGGTGAGTGCCCAGTGGGCACCGAGCCCCAGCCCTGCCAGTACCTGCTGAGGTGTGAGCACCGTGCACAGGCTGCAGAGAGCTCCAGCATCCTCCTCTGTCACCTTCTTCACCTGCAGCAGCTGGGCAGCCTGGACCAGGGGCTCCAGCACCTCATGGGCCCCCGCTCTGCTGCAGCCCCTCCGCCCGCAGCCACTGCTCCACCTGGCTGATGTTGTACCTGTCAGGGGTACCAGAGCAGGGAGTGCACAGGCCATCTTTCACCTCACCCAGGAACACCTGCCCTCCATGGGAACTGACCTGAGCCAGCTGCCACAGCTCAAGGAGCACTTGTCCTTCCACAGCAGCAGGGAGTTGAGGGTGGTGCTGCTGACAAGGAAGAGGAGCTGCCGCAGGAACTGGTGGCCCACGCTGGGGGCCAGCCCGTGGTGGTCCAGGGAGGCACAGAGGGAGTGCAGGTGCTGCAGCAGCTTGGGCAGGGTGTTGGCAGGGGCTGAGGAGGGGCGGTGGTGGCCAAGGAAGCAGGAGGAGGACAAACCATGGATGGGCTCGCTCTGCAGCATCACAGCAACTGCAGAGTAGAAAAGGCTCATCATAATGAGACAAAGACCCTGTATGGGGTCTCAAGGAGCTCTGGGGTGGTGTGTCCCAGGTGGGAAAGCAGGGGCTGATGACACTGCCAGGAGAGCTGGCCCAGGCCAGCCAGGGGCTGACCCTGCTCCATAGGGAACAAAGCTCCACTTGGATACATTCCAAGCTCCCCAAGGTGCTGAGGCCACTTGAGCTCTCCAGCCACCCCCTCTAAGCCAGGAGGCTCAAGGAGCACATATTCCCTCATAGAAGGGGCCCACCAAGTCAGAACCCACCTTCCTTCCCCAGGTACAGCCTCTGTCACCAGGCAGGCAGGTCACAGCTGAACACAGCCCTCCCCTTCCAAATCACCCCCTCCTGAGCACCCCAAAAGCTCCCCGAGGCCCAGCCATACTGATCATGGGTTTGAGGCCCTCCTCAGCTGTGCAGATGAGCTGGTGGTAGAGCTGCACCGCCAGGATCCCCAGGCGGCGGCAGCAGCTCCAGGGGTCCACATTCTTCAGGCGATGTTCGTTCTGCCACGCCGTGTTCCCCTGCCAGCAGCTCTGTGGGGACAGCTGGGTCAGGGCCACAGCACCACGGGACACAGCAGGGTCCCCAGGTGAGCATGGGGCAGTGTCAGCCCAGCTTCCCTGGGGGGGGGCAAAGAGAAAGCAGCTCCTGGTGGAGACAAACCCCACCAAGCCCCTACCCTTCCCGAGGGGGCGACAGACCTCACACAGCCCAGCCCACCCTACCTCATCCTGGCCATACTGGCACAGGCAGTTCTGGAGCCGGCAGGTGTTGGAGAGCCACAGTGCCACCGTGTCAAAGTCACTGCTGTGTTTCTGCAGGAGGGTACAGAGCATTAGGGTCAGCAGCAAGCCCCCATGCCAGCTCCATGAGCCACACAGAGCCTGATGGGGGGCTGTGAGGGTGTAGGGCTGTCAGACCCTCCAGGAGCCTGGCAGTATCCAGAGGCACCCCCACCCCAGGCAGGCACACACTGCAGCCCTGTGGACTGGGCTGCTGCCCCAGTGCCACCCCTCCAGAGCCAGAGAAGCTCCTACTCCTCAGCTCAGCCCCCAGCCCAGCACCTTCGTGACCCTTTTGATGGCATCGATGGCCAAGTCCAGGAGTGAGAGGGCCCGTGGCTTGTCGTGGCACTGATCCACATGCCGGAAACACAGGAACAAGATGTAGGCTGGCAGGTCTGGGAGCACCCCAGGACCACTCTGGGGTTTGTAGTCTGCAGGCAAGAAGCAGTGTGGTTGGGATGCAGCTATGGGTCCTGAGCCAGGCAGGATGTGCTGCCCCAGCAGCACTGGAAGGATGAACTCAAAGGAAGGGCATCAAGAAACCCCATCAGGGACGAAGCTGGGGTGAGACCCCATCTCTCCACACAGCACTACCTGTGATGATGGCTTTGATGATGAACCCCTCATCCTGCTTCCTCCATGCCAGCATGGCCAGGGATGAGACTGCAGGGGACTGGGATGGGACCACAGCAGGCACTTCTGACCCTCATGTTGGCCCAGGAGCCTCTCTCTTTGCTGGGGGAGAAACACAGGTCAGGTCCCCTCAGCTCAGTCCAAGTAGATGTTCCCCAGCAGCTGTTTTGGAGAGGCTCTGCTCCCCATAGTAAGGTTGGGTGATGCCCCAGCCCCCAAACCAGGCTAGGGACCTGCAACCACTCCCATCCCATCCCTCCCTCCCACACAGGAACTTACCTGCCAGCTCCTGCATCTGCTTAGCATAGGATCTCAGCTGCTTCTGGAGCTGCAGAATGGTCCTCTCCTGCTTCTCCAGCTTTTGGGCCAGCTCCTGGGTAGGGACAGCCCCAGGGGGCCTAAGCCACTCACCTCCCTCAGCTGGACACCCCCATCAGCCCCCCAGACGGGGGGGTGCAGCAGGGATCCCATACTGCTCCCTAAGGAGACACTGCAGCTCATTGCAGGGGAAGGGGGGGGGGGGGGGGGTCAGCTGCAAACCCAATCCTGTGCCCCCCGTACCCAGTTCTCCTCCTTGAGCTGCAGGACATGGTACTGCAGCCCCTCCTGGCCCTGCTGGCTCTGCAGGTTCTGGATGAGGGCTGCCTGCTTCTGGGTCAGCTCTTTCAGGGAGCAGATGCCAAGGCGGAGCCCTTGGACCTCCTCCTCATGGTGCTGCTTCTCCTCCTGCAGCTGGGTCACCAACAACCTGCACACAGCACAGGGAAACTGAGGCACAAGCCTTCTACAGCAGCTCCCCAGCCCTTTGGGGTGGGTGCTGAGGGGGTATCTCCTCCTGCCCAGGTGCTCTGGGGCAGCACAGCCCCAGCATCTCCCCTCTGAGCACAGCCATGGAACAGGCTCCACCAGTCCTTAGGGGGCTCCTGTTGAGCCCAGGACATCCTGCCTGCTCACACTGAAGCATGTCTGTGTTCCAAACACAGTGGGATGCTCCAGCCCCTCCGGGAAAACACAGCTGAGTACACTGGAGAGAAGCAAAGGTGAGCCAGCGGGATCCCCACCCAGCTGGGCAGTGAGGAACAGGCTGCCCTGGGGCTCTCCCAGCCCATCCAGGGCTGTGATGCCCCTCACTATGGAGGAGGTGGCTGCTCCAAAGAGGATTTGCAACTGCCCAGCACCACAGGCAGCCACACCCAAACCATGGCTGCTTCAACACCAGGAAAAGCCCCACTAGCAGCATGGAGGAATCAGCCTCAGCTGAGACCTCGCTCTAGGGGGCCACACTCACCTGTTGGCGACCTGCACTGCATCATAGGCGTGTTTCAGGTCTTCACCCACCGGCACTGGCTCCAGGCTCCTGCCCAGCCCCAGCGTCTCTGCTGTGTTCTGTGAGGAGGAGAGCAGGGTGAGGCCATCCCTGCCAGCCTGGACCCAGCCCAGATCCAGCCCTGCTCACAGCAGAGGGGCAGCAGCTCACCCTGCACTTGAGGAATTGCAAGGGGTTCTTCTCCTCCAGCTTCATGGGAGCCTTGGATCTCCTCAGCTCCTCCTGTGTCCTGAGCTCCTCGCTGGGGAGAAGACACACCTTCTCCAAGGGGCCCTGGCCCTTCAGCGGTGTCTCATCACTGGGCTGTGGCCCCTCTGGCCCTGTCTGCCAATGCTCTTCCAGCCCCTGGGTGCAGAGACAGGGTTTGTCACCAGTGGCCAGAAAACTCCTGCAGACACCCCACCCCCCGCCCCGAGGGGACCAGTCCCTAGTCAGGAGCCCCCAGGGACAGCTGTGCCCAAATCCAGGGGAAGAGACAGTCCACTCATCCCTCACTCCACTGTCCCACTTGCCTCAGCCTGTCCAAGCAGTGTCCAAGACCAGGGAAAGCATCTGCTGACCAACTCCCAGGCCAAGTGCCACAGCCCTTGCCACAGCTCTCAGCTGGGACAGCCAGCCCAGTGCTCACATCATCATGGCTGGGCAAGCCATGGCACCAGCACCCTGGGATGTGTCCCCCAGCTCCTGAGGGACTTAACACCACCCTCACACCTGGATCAATCCTCTTTGGAGCCACCCCACAGGGAGCAGGATCCCATGCTCAGGACAAGCAAAGGGAAAGAGGTGAGAACTGAAGCAAAAAACCTGAAACCCCTCATACAGACCCTGTTAAGTGGCAAGAGAGTGAACATCCAGCCCCAGGCTGGCACAGGGTCATCAGTCCTGTGGGGACAGGGAACCTGGCTCTGCTACCCCTGCTCCTGGCACAGGTGCCCACAGTATCACCTTGTGACTTGAGAGTGTTGTCCAAACCCTCCTGGAGCTCTGGCAGCCTTGGGGCCGTGCCCACTGCCCTGGGGAGCCTGGTCAGTGCCCACCACCCTCTGAGGGAAGAACCTTTCCCTGAGATCCATCCCAACCCCCTGGCACAGCTCCAGCCATTCCCTGCGTCCAGTCCCTGGTCCCAGAGCAGAGCTCAGTGCCTGCCCCTCCAGGGCCTGAAAAGTCATCCTGGTTTGCTGATTCTGCAGATTCAGGGAACTTGGCTGCAGCAAACGTTTCCAGGTCTGCAGCTTGCAAAGCATGTGTGCTAATGCACCATTAGAGTCAGTGAACTGAGCACTGAGCAGGCTGGGGAGAGAGAAGGGAGGGCTCACATGGGTTCACATTCAAGGAATCCTCACAGAATCCCAGAATGGTTTGGGCTGAGAGGGACCTTAAAGCTCATCTCACTCTACCCCCTGCCATGGGCAGGGACACCTTTCACCAGCCCAGGTTGCTCCAAGCCCTGTCCAATCTGGCCTTGGACGCTTCCAGGGATGGGGCAACACGACCGTGAATGGTGCAGAAATTCCAGCACCCTCCACAGGTGGGTCCTTGAGAGAGAAACGACCATGTTTTGGGGCTGCCCTATGGGATCATTTTTGATGCACAGCAGCACAAGGGAGCAGCCAGAGCCCATCCTGCTGCCTGCTCACAGCAGAAGGGTCCTCAATGGGCAGAGCTGGGCCAGCTCAGAGGGAGGAGGATGGATGGCAGGGTCCAGGGGATGAGAGCAGCCAGGTGAGTCTGCCAAGCAGCAGGACAGTGCCCAGGTGGTACCAAACCTGTGGTAAGCACTCTGTGAGGTGCTGCCCTGGCCAGGCCAGGGTGGGTCAGGGAGCCCTCCGAGCAGCCTCACCCACAGCAACACCCACATGGGACTGGCAGCCCACAGCTGGACCCACCACCAGGTACCTGCACCCCATGAGGTGCCAGCACAGTGGTGACCCCGGGGACACCTAAGCCACAGCACCTACAGCTTCCCAGGGTGCTAAGCCCCCCAGGTCCACAATGAGCCCCCCAAACCCGCAGCAGGGGGTGAAGCCCCACAGCCCACCTGGCTACACGGCGGGTGGGACCCCCGGAGCTCTCACCTGCACGTAAGGCTCCCCCAACACCATGACAGAGCCCTGCACCTCTGCTGCCAACTCTCTGCCTCCCCTGCCTGCAGCCCTTTATGCCGTTAATTGGTGCTAATTGGAGTGGGGTGTGTTGCTGCCCCCGCCCCTCTCCGCCCCTCGGTCCACCCCCCACC
>VWZD01002497.1:122483-136146 GCA_013396695.1 Sakesphorus luctuosus
CCCTGGCCCGAGGAGCTGCCGTGGGTGTTGGAAAGGGTCGTCCCCGCGCTGTGGCACCCCCAGATCCCTGCGCAGGACACCTCGAGACCCCCACTGGAAATACGCCGAGTCCCCAAAAGGAGCACCCCAAGACCCCACCTCGGACACGCTGAAAGGCAACACCAGGGACACCCCCCCACACCACCCAGGACACCTCAAACTCCCTTCCTACCTGGGACACCCCAAGAGGCCACGGAGGGCACCCAAGGATCTCTCCTATCCAGGCTACCCCAAAACTGCTCTCATCCAAGGGCACCAAGGGCCACCCCAGGTCTCTCATCCAGGGCACCCCAAGGACTCAGATGCCACTGCAGCCCCACAGCACAGCCCCCACTCCCCTCATTACAGAAAGACTCCTGTGACGATGGAAACTGATGGCACTGGTAGTGCCCTGACACCTGTGGGTGCTGCTGCCCACGGGGGCTACTGTGGGTCCCCACTGCCCCCAGGTGCCACTGCCTGGCACCCCACTGATCACGAGTGCCCCTCTCCAGGGGTGCCACTGTCTGTAGATCCCTATTTTCCATGACCCCAAAACACCTACCCAAGGGTCACCCCTGCCCGTGGCCGCTGCTGGCAGCAGGTCCCTGCTGTCCCCACATGCCTGAGTGTCCCAGCCAGCCCTGCAGGGCCAGGGTGAGGCCCTGGTGACCGGGTGCCATGTGCTGGGTGGGTGCACAGAGGGACAAAGAGTGACAAAGAGATGCCCAGGCAGGAGTGGAGGATGGTGAAGACGGTCACAGAATAGTTTGGGCTGGAAGGGACCTTAAAGCTCATCCAGCTTCACCCCCTGCCATGGGCAAGGACACCTTCCACTATCCCAGGTTGCTCCTTTGATCCAGCATGGCCTTGGACANGGAGCTCCAGCAGCTCCATGACCCTCTGGTGCTGGAGCACTTCCCAACAGCCACTACGGTGGGAGCCCCAGCAGGGCCAGGAGAGCTGTGGCACTGGGATGTGCAGCCTCCCAGCACAGCTCCCCAAAACAGAGCAGGGGGCTGGTCCTGAGGTGCTGAACGGGTGCCAAGAGGCTCCAGACAGGGAGACACCATGGGTAGCACAAGAATTCATATATAGTAAAAAGTCTTTATTAAGAAGGCTTTGAAGTCAAAAAATAAAACTCTTGATACAATTTTCATAACTGTCAAGTCAGCTCAGCAAATATATAATCAGTACTTTAGCCATGTAAGGTTAAAGGTCCGTTATTTTCTTTTTAAAATAAAATATATTTTAGTTCTTAAAATTTATTCAATAAAGTACATATTTTCCTATAAATTCCCTACATATACATAAAGAGGTAAAAAATAAAAAAATAAAACTAAAAGAGAAAGAAACGAAACAATGAAAACCAAAAGCAAAACAAAAAAAAAGACCCCCAAACCAACCACAAAATAAAATGGAGATAGAAATTTGTTTTTTGTGACATGGTGTGTTAGCTGTGCCCCCTCCATCCCATGACCTCCCAGCTTCACATCACACATTTTTGGGCAGTTTTCACATTGGCAAAATACAAGATAGACCTGCATTACAAAAAAAAAATATATATATTTATAGAACCATTGAGAATCATCCAAAAAATAACTACATACAAAAAGAACCACAAAAAAAATTATTATAATAATAATAGAATGATTTTAAAAAAATAAAAGACAACCCTTGCGTGTCCTAAAATAAAAAGTGCAACCGGACCTTTTCTTTCTGGTTATTTCAGTTTGCAAACAGAATACTGGTATATTTGGGAAGGACTGGTGGAGAACAGCCGGGCTCCCTCCCCAGCCCCACAGCCAGGTGAAGAGTTAAAGCTATTCTGTAAACATCGGAGTTTCCTCCTCACGGAATTCACGCCCCCTCATCCTCATCCTCATCCTTGTCATCTCCGGCCCCTTTGTCCCCACCCTCCCAACCGCCCGGATCTGGCCACCCCCCACCCGCCGTGCCCTCTGCGCCTCTCCAGCTCTCAGCAGCCTCTCCCCCCTCCCACCCCGTGCGCCCATCGGATCCATTATTAAATAAAAAGCTTGATTTAAACAGTTGAAAGTCCTTAAAACGCCGTGTTGGGGTGGAGGAGGTGGGGGGCGGCTGCCTGGCGAGCCCCCGGGCTAGGAGAAGATGTGGATGGCTTGGGTGGCGGGCGCGTGGCACGCGGGGCACTGCGGCTGCGCCCGGCCGCAGATGCGCAGGGCACACTCCATGCAGAAGAGGTTGTGGCCGCAGGGCACCAGGGCAGCCATCACCTCGCTCTCCAGGCACACCATGCACTCCCGGGAGCTCTTGCGGTGCCCGTCGGAGCTGCTGGAGTCGGTGGGCGAGCCCGAGGCGGCGGAGATGCTGCCGGGCAGCGAGGAAGAGGAGGAGTAGCCGGTGCTGTTGGAGAAGGAGGAGAGCGAGCCCTGGGCGGGCAGCCAGGCCAGGGCGCTGGCGGGGTCGCTGGGGATGCGGCGGGCAGAGGGGTGCTCCAGCCCCGCGCCGCCCTCGGGCAGGGTGGGCGAGTGGCGCGGCGTGGCCGGGCCGCTGTTGCGTCTCTGCGAGCTGTTGATGGAGGAGCAGCTGCTGAAGGCCTGCAGGGGGTTGCCCGAGCGCTCGAAGGGCGACCAGATGGTGGTGGTGGGCGTCGTGAGGTCGAGGGCCAAGAAGTCAAAGCCGAAGTCGCACTCCTCGGAGCCCAGCGGGGCAGGGGGCTCGCTGAAGGTGCTGTAGGGGCTGGTGGGGCTGGCGGCCGCCACCCGCCCACTGTAGTAGGACTCGGTGGAAGCGCTGCCCAGGGAGCTGAGGCTGTCGTTGCGCAGGGCGGCCGAGGAACGGTGGGCAGGGTGGGGGGCCTTGGCCCATGGGCCACCCGCGCTGCCCTGCAGGTCGAGGCAGACGTCGGTGCCATTGGAGTGGAAGTCGTTGTCGGTGTTGATGTCGATGAAGGAGCCTGTCCTCATGGTGATGTGCGCCTCAATCTCCTCGCGGGCACGGTCCACGTTCTCGGGCATGCCCGTCACCTCGAACACGGGCTCCTTGTCCCGGCTGGGCGTCACGATGTAGGTGTGTGTCTGCTGCTGGATCCGCTTGATGGTGGCTCCCTTGGGCCCCACCACCAGCCCCACCACCCGGTACGGGACCCTCACCTGGATTGTGGTCTGTCCCGGCAGGTTGGGGGGGCCCTGCATGGCTCCCGTCAGCCCGTTCACTTTGTTGCGCGTGGCCCGGATCATGGAGAAGTGCTCGGCGGCCGAGAGGATCTCCCGCTTCGCCATCTCCACATCCTCCTTCCTCCCCGTGACGATGAACACGGGCTCCTCGCCCCTCACCGGTGTCTTGATGTATGTGTTGGTCTTGGCACGCAGGGCTTTGATTTTGCAGCCTGCAGAGCAAGGAGAAGGGGGAGAAATGAGGCGCCAGCGCTGAGACCCCCCGGGGACCCCCTGCTCTCCCAGGACAGGGACATGCAGGACCAGCAGGACCCTTTGGTTCTGCACCTGCAGCACACACCCCCTTGGACAGGGGGGTCTCTCCTGTAGACAAAGGCTCACAGTTCAGTGCCTGGGGGGCTGCACTGGCTTCCAGGACACGCCAGGCTCCTGGCACTGGCCTGACCCTCTGGGTTCGAGGAGCAGCAGATTGCAGCCTGCAGCCCCACTCCCAAAGGCTGGGACACACATGGGCTGAGAGGGGCTGGGGCAGGCGGCCACAGGAGCATAGTCAGGGCTGCTGAGGGGTTGGGAAGCTGAACTCACTGAAAAGGTGTTTAAGGAGGTACAAGGTAAAAAATGACACCAAGACCAAAGAGAAAGAAAAAGGCTTGTTTGGATCCTGCAGGTCCTTTGACCACTCCCAGCCAGCAGCTGGACCTCAGGAACAGCCCTGGCCACGCTCCAGTGGCGGCAGAGATGGTCCCGAAGGGCTGGGGGAGCTGGAGCTCCCCATGGCAGGGGGCACAGGCACCCCTTCCCCTCCCTGCCCCGAGGGAGGGATCCCCAGCACCGAGGCTGGGGCAGAGGTGCTCCCAGGGCTCCCTGTTCTGGAAAGACCTGCTTCCCCCACATGGGAACATGATTCAGCAGAGCCCGGCCGGGACGTGGAGCCCAGAACTGCGCTGCCAACTCTGCCCTTGCCTCACACAGCCCTGGGCCACATCCCTGCCCCTTCCCTTCTGCGGCTGAGATGGGTCTTGGCTGGGGGTCCCGGCAGCATCAGTTCAGCCAAAGGCTCCTGCTCTCCTCCAGAACTGCAAAAGGCTCCAACTCTCTTCCAGGACCACTTTTCAGTGCTCCACTGAGGAGCCGCCTGCATGCCCAGCCCTAATTGCATCCGCTCTTAATTAAATCCCCATGAGCCTGGTACAGCACAGCCAGAGCTCAGCTCAGCTTGGCCCCGGCACACAGGAGTGTGTCTCCCACCCCCAAGACACCCCTGAGCTCTGCAGGGCACCCAGTGCAAAGCCAGAAGCCCGCAGGGATGGAGGGCAGAGCCCCGAGACTGCCCCTGTGCATTGCAAACGCTGCCACGGATCCACACGGATAAACAGCTGAGTCCTCCGGGCACAGCCAGGCGGCTGCAAGTGCCTGACCGGCTCCTCTGCAAACAGCTCGCTTGGGGCTCCCCTCCTCCTCCTCCTCCTTCCCAGACGCTCCCTGGGGAAGGGCAGGGCTGCTCTTCCAGCTTCGAGGCTGGAGAAGGGAGAGCCCTGGGAGGCTGAAGGGTCTCAGCATAGGAAAAATGCTGACCTGCTGGAGCGAGTCCAGAGGAGGCCATGGAGATGCTCCCAGGGCTGGAGCCCCTCTGCTCTGGAGCCAGGCTGGGAGAGCTGGGGGTGTTCACCTGGAGAAGAGAAGGCTCTGGGGAGACCTGAGAGCCCCTTCCAGTGTCTAAAGGGGCTGCAGGAGAGCTGGAGAGAGACCTGGGACAAGCAATGGAGGGACAGGATACAGGGAATGGCTTCCCACTGCCAAAGGGCAGGGTTAGTTGGGATACTGGGAAGAAATTCTTCCCCTGGTGAGGGTGGTGAATGTACTGGGTTTGCATGGCCATGGTTTGGTGTTTTCTATGAGAAGCTGCCAGAACCTTCCCCCATGTCTAGCAGAGCCAATTCCAGCTGTTCCAGGACAGACTCGCTGCTGGCCAAGGCCGAGCCCAG
Organism: Sakesphorus luctuosus; assembly: GCA_013396695.1. Taxonomy (NCBI): domain Eukaryota; kingdom Metazoa; phylum Chordata; class Aves; order Passeriformes; family Thamnophilidae; genus Sakesphorus; species Sakesphorus luctuosus. Next base: position 127,645 of record VWZD01002497.1, read on the forward strand.
CAGAGATGGTGGTAACATCTCTAGGATAATGTACTTAAGAAGGAAAAAATTTGTTGTGCAGATGTAACTGGGTGCAGAGAAGAGTGGAGTGAGAATACAGGAGAACAGCTCTGCAGAGCCCCAGGGCAGTGCAGGAGAGGCAGGAGGTGCCCCAGGCACGAGCTGAGAATCCTCTGGAGCCCATGGGGGGGCAGCTGTGCCCCTGCAGCACATGGGGGGCCACAGGGGGGCAGATCCACCTGCAGCACCTGGAGGAGCCCATACTGGAGCAGGGGGATGCCTGAAGGGAGGATGTGACCCTGTGGGAAGTCAGTGCTGGAGCAGGGTCCTGGCAGGGACCTGCTGACCTGTGGAGAGAGGAGCCCACACTGGAGCAGGTTTGCTGGAAGGATTTTGACTCTGTGGGAGACCCACCCTGGAGCTGTGCCTGAAGGACTGACCCAGTGGAAAAGCAGCCCACGTTGGAGCAGTGTATGGAAAACTGACTCCCATGGGAGGGACCCCACGGGAAGCAGAGCAAGGACTCCAACTCCCCTCTCTGAGCAGCAGCAAAAACAACCTGGGATGAACTGACTGTGACCCCCATTCCTGTCTCCCTGCACCACTGGTAGGGAGGAGGAAGAGCCTGGGAAGGAGGGAGGGGTGGGGGGGAAGGTGTTCGTAAGATTTATTTTACTTTTCACTGTCCTGCTCTGACTTTGTTAGTAATATATTCAATTAATATCCCCAGCTTGAGTCTGTTTTGCCTGGGATGATGTTCAGTGAGGGGCATCTCCTTGTCCTTATCTCAACTTGTGAACCTTTGTTGTATTTTCTCTCCCCTGTCCACTTGTTGAGGGGAGTGATGGAGCACCTTTGGTGGGCACTTGGCATCCAGGGAGGGCCGACCCACTACANAGCAGAGCAAGGACTCCAACTCCCCTCTCTGAGCAGCAGCAAAAACAACCTGGGATGAACTGACTGTGACCCCCATTCCTGTCTCCCTGCACCACTGGTAGGGAGGAGGAAGAGCCTGGGAAGGAGGGAGGGGTGGGGGGGAAGGTGTTCGTAAGATTTATTTTACTTTTCACTGTCCTGCTCTGACTTTGTTAGTAATATATTCAATTAATATCCCCAGCTTGAGTCTGTTTTGCCTGGGATGGTGATCAGTGAGGGGCATCTCCTTGTCCTTATCTCAACTTGTGAACCTTTGTTGTATTTTCTCTCCCCTGTCCACTTGTTGAGGGGAGTGATGGAGCACCTTTGGTGGGCACTTGGCATCCAGGAGGGCCGACCCACTACAGTGAGGCCCTGGCACAGGTTGCCCACAGCAGCTGCGGCTGCCCCATCCCTGAAGTGTTCAAGGCCAGGTTGGACAAGGCTTGGAGCAACCTGGGCTGGTGGGAGGTGTCCCTGACCTTGGCAGGGGGTGGGATGAGATGGGCTTTAATGTCCCTTCCAACCCAAACCCCTCTGGGATTCTGTGACTCAGTCAGGGCTGGGATAGCACAAGATCTACAGTCAGGTCTGTCCCAAGCAGGTAAATCAACTCAGGCTCCCCAGCAGCCAGAGAGCAGAGGGAGAACAGGAGCTGTGCAATCCTGCTGCACTTCCCAGGGCATTAAACATCAGGGATGACAACAAGGAAAAAAACTGTTGCAGATGCCCTGGGTGTCCCAGCCCAGCTCCCTGGCAGCTCTAACCTCTGGCAGGTGAGCTTATGGCTGGGGCACAGTGTAGGGAAAGCAACACCCCAGGGACTGGGGCAGGGCTAAACCATCCAAAGTGACGTTCAGGGAGAGGTGCCTGCAATGTCCCAGCTCCCCTCCCAAATTTATCCTGGTACCTGCTCTAAGCTCTGCCCCTGATCTGCTGCTTGGCAAACCAGGACAAGTCCAGGGCAGTGGGAAGAAGCTCTGCTGGTGCCTCCCATGATGGGGTACCATGTGCCTCCCAAAGTCCTAAATTTGCCCTTTGCAACATCACAGAAACTTGGAGTGTCCTGAGCTGGAAGTAACCCCCCAGGATCATCCAGTCCCACTCCTGGCCCTGCACAGACACCCCAACGATCCCATTCTGTCCCCCAGAGCGTTGTCCAAACACTCCTTGAGCTCTGGCAGCCTTGGGGCCGTGCCCACTGCCCTAGGGCAAGAACCTTTTCCTAATATCCAACCTAAACCTCCCTCTCTCTCATGAAGCGGCAGTTTCAAGATCCAAAGGCATTGGCAGCTCCCACAGAGGGGCTGCTCAGGAGCCAACATCTCACAGGGGACACGACACAGGGAGGCTCATCCTCATCCTGCTCCATCACTCTGGTGGCATCAGTGGGACCCAACTGATGCCATGGCAGCACAAAAGAGAGGAGAGTTTTTCCGACAGCTCCTGTGAGCCTTTCCTTGGGACAAAGCCTGGGATACAAATTAAAGGGGTGCCTGGCTTGACCAGTTCCACTCTCCTCAAACAAACAGGACAGGAAAAATGGTCCCAGTCTGCAGCTACCGGATGCTGCCAGGGCCAGCGATGGCACCAAATGCAGCCAGGGGGTGGGAGCTGGTTTTCCCAGTTGAGGTATAAATGGGGATGGTGGCACATCTGGGGTGGCAGGGTGGGGGCTCACCCCCCTATGTGCCCACAGAGCTACACTGGGGAACACTGTGGGGAAGGAGGCATCAGCCAGGAAAGGCACTGCCCGAGGCCACGTGCTGGCACCAGCACCAGGAACTGTGCCTGTCAGGAGCCTCCGTCACTGGGCACACTGGAGGGCACTCCCACAAACACGGAGGGAGCAGGGCCAGGACAGCACCACGGCCACGCCCAGGGCCCAACCTGTCCTGCCCTGTCCCCAGTCCCAAACTCCCCCTGAGACACCCCTTGGCTGCAGGGACTCCCCATGGCTGAGCCCCATAGAGCCCCCTGAGAGCCAGATGGACTCAAACCACAGACTGGTGGTTTAACCAGCAACAGCAGCCGGGGGAATCATAGAATAGTTTGGATCGGAAAGGATCTTAAAGCTCATCCAGTCCCATCCCCTGCCATTGACCCCTGGGACACCTTCCACCAGCCCAGGTTGCTCCAAGCCCCATCCAACTTGGCTTTGGACACTTCCAGGGATGAGGCAGCCACAGCTGCTCTGCCCAACCTGTGCTCAGGCCTGCCCACCCTCAGAAGGAACAATTTCTTCCCAAATATCCCACTTAGCCCTGCTCTCTGGCAGTGGAAGCCACTCCCTCTTTTCCTATCTCTCCACGCCCTTGCCCCAGGTCCCTCTCCAGCTCTCTTGGAGCCCCTTCAGGCACTGGAAGGGGCTCTCAGGTCTCCCCAGAGCCTCCTCTTCTCCAGGTGAGCCCCCCCAGCTCTCCCAGCCTGGCTCCAGGAGAGAAGGGTTCCAGCTCTGGGAGCATCTCTGTGGCCTCCTCTGGACTCATTCCAGCAGCTCCACATCTTTCTTGTGCTTGGAATGATGCAGACCAATATGAGATGTTTCCCTGCCAGCCCCCACCCCAGCACACTGTGACACCACCCTGGACAGTCACAACCCTGGGAAGCTGCTGCAGGAACCGGGCTGTGGTGGAGAGGACTGTCGAAAGGACCTGGAGCTGCCCAGCAGAGCAGGTGAGCCCCACCACAGGCAATGCCAGACCTCAGCTCAACAGCATCAGTTGGCATCCCCACATGCCCCTTGCCAAGGGCCAGTGCAGCACCAATGGCCACAGAGCAGTAGAACAAGGTGCCAGACTTTGCTCCAAGTCTCTAACCAAGGTGGCTATAATGGCACTGCTCACATCCAAATGTGAACACCCAAAAATCAGGGGTAGGATGAGGGGACAGATTCAGGGATGCTTCAGCCCCAGAAGCTTCTCAACACCAGAGCCTGGGTCTTGCCAGAGCACAGAGTCCCTGCGGGCCCAAACTCATCCTGACATCCCATGCCCATTCTCAGCTGCCAGCAAACACCCACATTCCAGAGGTGTCCAGCCCAGTCACAGCTGCCTATTCCACCACACCCCGTTCTGCCCACATGGATGGCACCTATGGAGGGAGGGGATGAGCTGGACACAACCCTGCCCCATCTCCACACTCCACATCCTTCTCTTCTGCCTTCTACCCATTCCACATGGTTCCTGCCACACTCCACTCCACACAACTGCCCTGGCTGGACCTGTCTCAGGCTGGGAAAAGACTATTTTCAGACAAAAAAACAGAATCCCAAGGGATTCTGCCCAGGATGATGCAGTGACAGGAGCAGCACCCCAGGAACGGCTGTGCTGTCCCTGAATGCCCTCCCTCAGCATCACCAAAGAGAACCTGGGCCTCTGTGAGGACCCCCAGCCTGGCCAGGGCTGTGCCCACTGCAAGGGACCATGAAAACCAGTACAACACTGGGGCAGCAAGGTGGGAAGGGCCTCTCCATCCTCTGTGCTCCTGCCGACACCCACAGCAGAGACGAGGGAGCCACTGCAGCTCATCCACGCGCCGATCCCCAGCATGGCCCCGGCAGCGTCTGCTCTGCCATCAGGTGCCTCCCTCACACACACACAAGGACAGAGCCAGTCCATGGCCTTGCCCAGATCACAGCTCCACTTGCCCAAGGAGGTCTCTGCTGGCCATGCTCAGGTCCAAGCTGGGAAAACCCAAGAAAGGTCCAACAGAGCTTTACTGGAGGAGCCTCTGATGGCATCACCCAGCAGGATGATGCCTGTCACAGCCTCTGGAGCCTGCTGACACCTTGTGCCTGGGCCTCTGGACCATGTTACACACTGTCTTCCTCTTCCCCAGCTCTGCAGCATCTCTTGGCCTCTGATCCAGCTCTGTTCCAAAGCTACTGGTCCCCTTCACAACTGGTGATGGGCACAGGATGGTCCAGGCCTGGGGCCAGACATGGAGAACATGCTGCACCTCCATTGCATTTCATTGCCCTCTTTCCAAGCGCTTCTTCCCACCTCTGCACACAGTAATGAATTCATCCTGCAGCAGGAGGCAAGCACATCACACCTTGGCTTCTTCTCCAAGCACCAGGAGAGCGAGGCAGGAGGCTGGGCCCGTCCCCTTGGGACACAGAGTGTAGCCAGCACCAGAGTAGAGTGGCACAGGCAGATCCTTCAGTGACCAGATCCATCTGTGTGACCAGCCTCAGGAGCTCCTGTCTCTGCTATGACCCAGGGAGTGGGAGGAGGCAGCCAGGAGGATGTGCCAGGTAGCATGACAGGCAGCAGACAGCAGCAGGAGAGCAGCCCAGGGCTCCAGAATGAGAGGATTCACCACACCCCTGGGATCCATAGCAAGGTTACAGGTGCTCGTGCTGGCCCAGGGAGGCCCAGGTGATCTCCCCGTGCATCCTCCAAGCACTGGAATGTTGGCTGTGCTGTTCCATCCTTCCCTGGATCTCCCCTTTGAGCATCCCAGTGTTTTCTATAAATGGCAACTATGCTTTTGCAGAGCTGTGACAGTCCTTGCATGTCACAGATGGGGAGCGGAGTCCTGGCTCCATCCCACGGGAGGCACACGGCGTGGGAGGGGAGAGCAGAGCTGGGGCAGAGGCTGCTGGAAATGCCCCTCCAAAGGCAGGACAGCACGAACCCACACTGGCACAGCACTGAGGAGCAAGAGTCATGGCAGCTCCAACACCTCCCCAGTGACTCCCACAATCACCATGGCTCTTTGCTGGATGGAAAGAGGAGCCCACACCGTCACAATCAGTGCCCGCAGCACTTTCTGGAGACGGTCCCTCCCATGGCAGGAGTCATGAACAGGCTTGCAGGTAAGGGCATGGCCACAGAATCCCGCCTGGCCACGCTGCCTGTCAATTCTGTGTGGGCAGGGGAAGGCTGCAGATCCCAGCTGGCAGACTCCGCTCAGTGCCATCACTGATGCCAATCCAGACACGAGGCCATGGCAATTGCTCCTCCAGCTCGGGCAAGGAAACAGTGATTTGCATTACAGAACAAAGATTTATCTGCTGGGCTGCTGCTGCTCCTTGGGGAAAGGTTTAAATTAGGGGATCTGGAGGACAGAAATTGAAAAAAAAGGAGAAATAGTGTTCGATTGGCTCTGTCCCACCTCAGATGGCACAGGACACCCACATGTTGGTCCTGGCTGCCAGGGCCTCTCTTGTCCCCATTCATCATCGCAGTGAGGGGCTGCCAGGTCTGGGGACAGCAGGACAGGTCCCAAAGTGCCCCAAGAACTGCTCCTCAGCACACGGTGCGTGAGGAGAGAGTCTGAGCCTTGCCCCAACTCCATCTCCTTCCACATCTTCATCCCTTCCTGAGTTCCAAGCACGGCGGCACCACAAGTATTTGCTCCTGTATCACGGCCAGGCTGGGCCGTACAGGAAAGACAAGAGTGACAGGGACACTGTCTGGGTGACCCGACCCTGCCTTGCAACGTCACCTGTAGCACATCTTGTCACTGCAACAACGCCAGGCCCAGCTAAGCACTCCAAGGCTCAGCTGTGCAGTCCGACCTCACTGCCCCGGCACTGCCAAAACCGAGGGAGACCCACAAGGGGGGACCTGGGGACCAGAATGACCCAGGGGAAAAGCACAGGGAGAATGAGTGGGCCTCTGCTTGGTGAGAGCCCTGGGAAATGACCTCGGTATTGCCCCTGCTCAGCCTACACGGGCCTCACACAGCCTTGGTTTATAATCCAGCTGCTGGCGACACCGGAGAGCGGCCGGAGCACAAAGACACGGTGCTGCCAGCCCTGTCCCCTCCAGTGCTGCCCAACCACGCTGCCCTCCACACCAAAAACCCAGCATGAGGCCCCTGAACGGCATTGCAACAGGATGAGACCAGGAGAGGGGCAGAAAACACGTGGGGAAACCCCTGGGGAGAGCTGTTCCTGCCCATGGGCCGGGCTGCAGCTGGTACCTACAGCCCATGGCTGGGCTCAGGTCCCCTCCAAGCCCACCAGTGGGACACGACCAGCACCCCTCATCAAGCTGGTGCAATAATTTCTTTGGCAACACTTTTTCCATGAGCCCTTGGAGCTTAGCAAGCACCCAAACTCCACCCAGGGTGCTGAGGCAGGTACCCGGCTGCCCATTGAACTCGTTGGTGGTGCTGGAGGTGCAGCACCGAGGTCTCACCACACCAAAACACCCAGGGGAAGGTGCCAACCGGCAGCTCCGAGCTCGAACGCAGCTGGTCCTCCGCCCTCCTCCATCCGGCAGAACCAGCCGGTTCCCTGGCACAGGTTTGGTTCCAAGTTGTGGGACCCCAGGGCTCTGCAGAGCCCGTCGGAGAAGCCACCAAATCCAGGTCTCCACGCAGCCACGGGAGCAGGAGGCTCCTCGGAGCAGGGCGCGGTGCCCGCTGCTCCCCTGTGGCTCTGCCGGGCCGCCCCGTCCGGGTGGGCAGCTCGGGGGGACCCGGGGCCGGGCCGGTGGGACCGAGAGGGGTGCCTGGAAAAGTTGGGAGGCCGGGAAGCGGGGCCGGCTGGGAGGCAGCGCAGGCCAATGGGAAGCGCAGAGCATGATGTCACCGCGCTCATCACAGCATGGCTCTGGCTAACAAAGAGAACAATGAGCCTGCCCAGCTCCTCGCTTCCCCCCGGGAAAAAAAGCCCCCCGGCCCGCAGCCCCCCGGCCAGGGAGGGGTGGGCGCCGCGGGGCGAGGGCAGGGCTGGGGTGCCAGAGCCCACATGGCCAAAACACCCCGGAGGTCACACTCCCTGCGAGAGGATTCCTGCCGGGATCCCTGCGGGCACCAGCCCCCTTCCTTTTCCTTTCTTTCTTTAAATCCTTCGCCTTGGGGTCTTTTCCTTTCGATTTCCAAAGGTGAGACTTCGGTTTATTTGGGATTTCCTGGAGACAAAGCCCCTCTGCAGGCACACCCACCCGGTCCTTTGGTGACAGCTGGGTGCGGGGGGCTCCGCGCCCCGGCCGCCCGCGAGGAGCTCCGGACACCACGAGCGAGCGGGTTAATTTAGGCCATTTATACCGGATTTATCACCAGGCTTTACAAATGAAGCCGGAGACAAGCGGCACCGTTCACACACTGGCGCTGAGATACGGAGCCTGGAGGGGAGGGGACAGAAGCACAACTACAATGAAAGCAATGAAAGCTCGGCGTCCTGGCAGCTCCCCCGGCCCCGCGAGGCTCCCGGGAACTTTCCGCGGGCACCCGGGGCCATCCCACGCGGGCCGTTCTCCCGCACGGTGGAGTTTAATCGCTATTTACGGGCAGCGCGGCGGGACCGGCGCGGGGCGCAGCTCCGGGACCCGCGGCCGAGTTTCGGGGCCGCCGCTGGATCCGCCGCCGCGAAGTTTCCGCCTCCGCGCGGAGATAAAAGCGCCGGAGCCGCCCCGGCCCGAGGGGGTCCCCGCCGAGCCCCCTTACCTTGCCGGCCCACGATCTCGGCGACGTGCTCGGAGCTGGGCACGGGCACGCACTCGGTCATGTTCACGCTCTTCTTCCTGCCGGCGGGCGGCTCTGCGAGCAGCGCGGGCGGTCCGAGCGGCGGGGCCAGGCTGCCGAAGGCGGCCGGGGCGGGGGCCGGCCCCGGGGACCCGCCGCGCTCCC
>VWZD01002497.1:136162-161420 GCA_013396695.1 Sakesphorus luctuosus
GCCCCGCCCGGCGATGGGCCGGGCCGCGCCCGCCGCGCGCAGGCGCGGGAGAGCCCCGCCCACCGAGCGGGAACACGCCCATCGCCCCGCCCGCGCCCGAGAGGCCACGCCCACCCCAAGGGAGCCGCGACCCCCGCCCGGCACAGCGCGGGGGGATCGGGACCTCCGGGGAGGAACTGCACATCTAGGGGGGATCAGAACATCCGGGGGGGATCGGGACATCCAGCGGGATCGGGACCTCCGGGGAGATCGGGACCTCCGGGGGGATCAGAGCAGCCCTGGGGGTCCGAGCATCCTCCGGGGATTCTACGCATCGCGAGGCGGTCGAGCGTGTCGCAGGGTCCGAGTATCGCAGGGGAAGTGGAGGGGTCGAACGTCCCGGGGAGGCCCCTCCGAGCATCCCGGGGGTGCTCTGAGCGCACCGAGGGGGCTCCGAGCATCGCGGGGACGGCGGGGGTTGTCGAGCGTCCTAAAGGCTCCGAGCATCCCGGGGGCTCTGAGTATCGCTGGGGGAAAAGGAGGGGTCGAACAGCTCGGGAAGGACCCCCGAGCATCCCAAGAGGACTCCGAGCAGCCTGGGGGGAGTGGGCTCGAGCATCGCTGGGGCTGCGAGCATCTCGGTGGCTCTGGACAGCCCCGAGGGCCTCCCAGCATCGCGGGGGGGAAGGGGTGCTTTGGGGAGGCGGGGGCAGAAGTCCGAGCATCGCTGGAGGGTTCTTGAGCATCGCGGGGGTTCGAGCAACCCGGGGGGCTCCGACCATCCCGGGGGAGCTCCGAACATCTCGGAGCGGTGGGAGCATCGCGAGGACGCCGAACGTCCCGGGGGGATTCCGGCACGCCCGAGGGTTCTGAGCATCGCTGGGAGGGTCCGAGCAGCCCGGGGGGTTCTGAACATACGAGAGCGGCCCCGAGCACCGCGGGGAAGTGGGGCGGGGGGGGTGTCGAACACCCCAAGCCATCCGAGCATTCTGGGCGGTTCCGACCATCCCAGAGAGGACTCGAGCCCCTCCGGAGGGGTCCCGAGCATTCCCGGGGCGCGGCCTCGCCACCCTCCCACCCCCGCAGCTGCAACTGGCGGTTCCCACCGCGGAGCTGCCGCAGAAACGCCGCCGAAACCGAGGGAGGTGGGAGGGGACCGGGGCGAAGGGGACAGTCCGGCTCTGTCCTGCCACGCGGTGCCACTTCTGCCACCGTCCGTCGGCACCGCTCGGCACAGCAGGGACCGGGGCCGGGCAGCGCTGCATCCCACCATCCTCCTCGCCTTATTACACTTAGGAAAAGGAAAATCTTTGCCTTTTCCCCTTCGATCTTTACTTTCTGTTTCACAGGGTTATTCCACAGAACGCCAGAGCAGTTCGGATTGGAAGGGACCTTAAAGCCCACCCGGTTCCACCGCCCCGGTTTTGCTGTTCATGCTCAGCAGCAGCAGCACCGGGACTTGCCTGACAGAGCCACAGCCAGCTCAGCAGCCTGGACACCCAAACACCACAGCGATCCCAATCACCACCTCAAGCTTCCCTTCCCAACACCCCCCCACAGCAGGTCCCTGCTGCCATGGACTGTGCCCCCACCCTGGCTCACTGCTCAACACTTGCCTCTAAACACTCTGTCCCAGCTGGGCTGTGGCTTTACACAGCCAGAGCTTTAGGAACCCTTGTGGAAGTGCTGGCACAGCACACATTCACTAGACACACACATTAAGACCAACTCCCAGCTCATCCACAACCCCAAATGCCCAGACGCTCCCATTCCACAGCTCCCATACTCTATTTTCACATAACTGTCTTTCCCAATCATGATCTTTGGGATTAATTCAACCATTTGGCTTGGGATTGTTTTTAATTGCAAGAACCATCAGTGTCTGGGCTAGAAACCCCCCCTCCAATACACCCACTCTGTTCCCATTTCCCAGATCCTGAGAAACATTAACTCCTGCTGCTCCATGGCACAAACACGAGCCACATAGGCTGGTCCTCTCATTCCAGGCTTTGCACTTCAGCTGGTGATGACTCTATGGAGAGAGGCTTTCACCTTCTGATACTCTGAAAGGGACACCTGAAACTTCTGTGGGATCCTCCAACAAGGTAACAGCCACCAGAACTGTATCCTTAATTCTTTCCACTCCTCTCACCTGCCAACTAAACCCAGTGTCTTCCAGCTTCTGAGAAGTTTAATGAAAACAGGTAAGGAGCTTTCTCCCCTCCTGCTTTACCTTCTCTCCTTCCTCTCCTTCTGCTTTACCTCCAGAGGACTCAGTTGTGAGCTCCCACCAGCCCTTCCCTTCTGTCTGGCTGCTGCAGAGGAAGACTGGGGGGAAAACAGAAGTTGCCACAAACAGCTCAATTTCATGGAGATGTGTTCACATCCATCCCAATTCCTCTGTGCTTACACAGATCCAGCAGCATCAGCACAGCTCTGGGAATCCTCCCACTCCAGACTCACCTTCCCCATGCCAGGAGCTACTCAGAGTTAGCAGCAACTCCAGGATTATCACAGAGAATCAGAGAATCCTGAATATCCTGAGCTGGAATGGCCCCACATGCATCATTAGTCCAACTCCTGTCCCTGCACAGACACCCCAACAATCCCAGCCTGTCCCTGTTCCATTCTCCAAACACTCCTGGAGCTCTGGCAGCCTTGGGGCCATGCCCACTGCCCTGGGGAGCCTGGTCAGTGCCCACCACCCTCTGGGGGAAGAACCTTTCCCTGAGATCCATCCCCAACCCCACTGACAACAGCTCAGTTTGCACCTACTGAGGACAGAATCCTCCTCCAGGGACAGACACAGCCAATCCAGGTCTGAGCCTCACAAACTGGCTGTGAGATCTCTCTGCTCTTATGTCCCAAAATATTTAATTCAGTTAAGTGGGAATACCTCACTAAACTACTAAAAATAGTGGGGTTTCTATAACTTGAGACAAGTGGGTACAATCCCTCCTGTCTGAGCTTCTTGTGTTTCCAGAAAATGGAGAAAACTCATGAACGACCCAACACCACATCTGGTGACTTCCCTGGGCAGCCTTCACCCACACAGAGGACTACACCTGTACCCAAACCTGCCTGAGTGGCTCCTTAGGTATATCCTTACTGCAATTCCAACACTAACACACTCATGACCACCACAGGCCACCATGTCACCATCTCTAGGGCCCCTGAGAAGTGCTGTACAGGGGCTTTCAAAATCCCTTCAGGAACTGCACTCCCAACACTGCCATTTTTGCCTCTCTGTGCTCTCTCAGTCCTTCTGGGAAATTTCTACATCAAGTCCAACAACACACAGGGAAACTGCCAGTTGTTATTTTAAGTGCTTTGGCAAACCTGGTTTGTAGATGTTGTGCCTCTGATCTGCTCCATTTTCAGCAGAACTAGCTCACGCTTTCTTCTGAGAGTCTTAATTCTACTCATGACACACTCAGTGGCCTTTGGGTTTTTTTTAACCTGAGCAATTAACAGCTCTTAAAGAGACTTGTGTCTCCCATTAACAGAGAAAATGATTCTGCAAACTAGAGAAGTTGTTCAGCACAACTCCGTTTCTTATCCAAAACACCACCATGCAGAAGAACCAAATTCACTAAACAGAGAAAAGAGAAGGCACTTGATTGCTGCTTCCAAGCCCATCCCTCCAAATGCTTTTCCCTTTTCCCAGCAGGGATCCTTCCCAACTGTTGGTGCTGCCCCTAATCATTTGGTCTCTGACCACTGAAGCTGTGGCTGCTCCATCCCTGAAGTGTCCAAGGCCAGGCTGGACAGGGTTTGGAGCAACCTGGGCTGGTGGGAGGTGTCCCTGCCCATGGCAGGGGGTGGGACGGAATGAGATTTAAGGTCCCCTCCAAGCCAAACCATTCTGGGATTCTGCGACCTACAGAATAAAGATGTCCCCCACAGTGACCAGTGCAATCCCTTGGGTGTGCACAAGGAATCACAGAACACTGGACTGAAGCACAGCAGAGGTGGAACAAACAGCTCATTAAGGTGTTTTCTACAGGGAGAAACAAAGCAACAGAACTACAACAGTGTTAGTGCAGCTACAGCTCCATAAACCCAACTCCCCTGGGAACAACCCAGCAACAGCCACTTATTCCAGGTCAACTGTGCAATGGCGGAAGTGGCAATATCTGAGCTAGAATATTTGTTCTGCTATAGAGCACATCAACCTTTGTAGATCAACCCCAAAGACGAGATTCCTGAACACAGAGGGGGGAACCCCCCTGCCCCTCCAACCCAAAGTCCCCACAGTTGTCACAGAATCATCCCCAGAATGGTTTGGGTTAGAAAGGACCTTAAACACAATCTTGTTCCATCCCCCACCATGGGCAGGGACACCATAAACTAGACCAGGATGCTCCAAGCCCTGTCCAGCCTGGCCTTGGACACTCCCAGGGATGGGGCAGCCACAGCTGCTCTGCCCAACCTGTGCCCGGGCCTCACTGCCCTCAGAGTCAAGAATTTCTTTGCAATATCCCATCTAACCCTGCCCTCTGGCAGTGGGAAGCCATTCCCTCTTGGCCTGTCCCTCCATCCCTTGTTCCAAGTCCCTCTCCAGCTCTACTGGAGCTCCTTTAGGCTCTGGAAGGGGCTCTCAGGTCTCCCCAGAGCCTTCTCTTCTCCAGGTGAGCCCCCCCAGCTCTTCCAGCCTGGCTCCAGAGCAGAGGGGGCTCCAGCCCTGAGAACATCTCTGTGGCCTCCTCTGGACTCTCTCCAGCATCTCCACATCCTTCTGCTGTTGTTCCCCAGAGCTGGAGGCAGCTCTGCAGGTGGGGTCTCACCTGATCAGGGCAGAGGGGCAGAATCCCCTCTTCCCTGCTGTGGGATCAGCCCAGGGCATGGGGGGTTTCTGGGTGCCAGCAAACGTGGCTGGGACATATCCAGCTTTTCATCCACCAACACCCTCAAGTCCTCCCCAGGGCTGCTCTCGACATTTCATTCATTTGCCTAAATCACAGCACTGCACACAATTACAGTAGCTGCTCCTCTCACTCTTCAGGAGCTCAGACTCTTTCTGCAGTTCTCCAAGCACATGCAAATACCATGCAAAAAACCCGGGGTTGGAGCACAGCACAGAAGAGGTGCTGCAGCTTGGAGCAGAAGTACAAAAAAGTCCTTACTCTGTGTGGGAAGGGAATATTTCAGCACATCAGGAGCTGAATCACTGCCTGTGGGTGGAGCCAGACAGATTGACAAGATCTGGAACTTGAGAGATGACCTCAGCCCAGGATCAATCATCCCACAAAGTCGCTGACGGAGGGAACAGCACAGGGACAGCTCGAGGTGACAGTGGCTCAAATGTCACCATGATGTGCCAAAACTGCATTAGAGGCACAAGCTACAACTGACCAACCCTGAGAGAACTCAAACCATGGGCCTCTGTGATCCCTCAGCACCAACAGGCCCAGCAGCCTTTTCTCTGTCATCCCTTGGCATCACCACCACAGTGATTTCTTCATCATTTTCTTCACAAATTTACTCACTACAGCAGGACATGAAAGAGGCACCTTGGGGGAAGCCATTAGCAAGTGGCTCTTTCTCATGCATTAGATGAAGAATGGAGCTGTCAGGTAAGGATTTTGGAGCTGTGGAGCAGCCACTTGATGGAAGGCTAAGAATTAATTGCAGATCAGACAAAAGCATGAAAAATAAGACAGTCTACCACGTTTTCAGGTTTTACAGCCCTTCAGATCACTGAACCCCATGGAATGTGCCCAGTAAGCTAATACAGGGTATGGAAATGGGCTCATATGACAAACATAACCATATATTAACTTTTCAGTATTCACCTCCTTAAAAGCTCAGCCCTGGGGGTCTGTACCACACCTGGAGCACCTTGTCCAGCTCTAGAGACCCAAACTGTGGGAGTGAGTCCAGAGGAGGCCACAGAGATGCTCCCAGGGCTGGAGCCCCCTCTGCTCTGGAGCCAGGCTGGGAGAGCTGGGGGGGCTCACCTGGAGAGGAGAAGGCTCTGGGGAGACCTGAGAGCCCCTTCCAGAGCCTAAAGGGGCTCCAGGAGAGCTGGAGAGGGACTTGGGACACGGGATGGAGGGACAGGATACAGGGAATGGCTTCCCACTGACAGAGGGCAGGGTTAGATGGGATATTGGGAAGGAATTCTTGGCTGTGAGGGTGGGCAGGCCCTGGCACAGGTTACCCAGAGCAGCTGTGGCTGCCCCATCCCTGGGAGTGTCCAAGGCCAGGCTGGACAGGGTTTGGAGCAACCTGGGACAGTGGGAGGTGTCCCTGCCCATGGCAGGGGGGGGGGCTGGATGGGCTTTCAGGTTCCTTCTCACCCAAACCATTCTGGGATCCTCTTTATCAGAAAACCTGTAACTTGTATATGCAAATGAAACCAGATCCCTACAGCCAAACATTTCTGAATTTTGCCACTGGACTAATCATTAATTGTCACAATATTCCAACTTTGTACAGTCTCAAACCATTCCCATTTGTGACTCTGCAATATAAGAAAAACACACTGAAAGTTAAAGAGATTTATTTAATGAATTGATTAAACAGTTTCCCATGCTTGGTAAATGTTACTGATCACTAGTAGTTAGTGTTATCAGTTGGTAGTAGTAGTTATTTATGGATATTGTGAAGAAATTAGCAATACTAAATCAGATTTCTAACCAGTGCCCTGACAATTTGAAGTGAATTTGGTGGGTCATTCTGAGGTTCAACATGGTTTTTTTCTCCTCACCCTCCCAAATGCTCTGTCACTGTAAATACCATTTAGCACATGCTGTTCTGTGCTGTTCTCTCCTACACTCAGCTACTCACAGGGTCAGACTGGGGGGGAATGGTTTTCCCTCATTAGTTCAAGTTGATCCCTGCTAATCTGAGAACAAATCCAAGTTTTTAGCTCCCCACAGCCTATGCAGGACATTATTTTCTGTGCTGCAGAATTAGGACACCACCTTCTCGTGGCTCTCTGTGCCCCATTAATGCAGGGAGCTAAAATATGCAGCTCTGGGAACCTCGGCCGACCCCAAAGTCTGTTCTGAAGCAATTCCAGTGGATGCAGAAATTCCTGTTCAGAGTGACAACACATAAGAATATGCATTTTATTTGATAGGGAGTAAGTGGCATAATACAAATATTTGCATGGGCACCTGGGCTCTTGGAAATTTTTTGTTTAATGAAGAAAAGTAAGTTTTTTGGGATTAACTCCCCACTTAGATAATCCTAGTTATTTGGGATTATGTCCATAAGAACATTCTCCTGCCTCCCCCAGCTTTGACACACCACACCACCCTCTTTCTGAGGACCAGGAGTATCAGGGCAGACAGAATGGTCTCTCCTTAAGGCAAGACAAAAGGACATGACTCAGGAGTGCTGATGGACCAGCTTTCCTTCCAGGTGTCCTACTTCATCTGCATCCTGCAGAGTGATGGGATATTGGGAAGGAATTCTTGGTTGGGAGGGTGGGCAGGCCCTGGCACAGGGTGCCCAGAGCAGCTGTGGCTGCCCCATCCCTGGGAGTGTCCAAGGCCAGGTTGGACAGGGCTTGGAACAACCTGGGCTGGTGGGAGGTGTCCCTGCCCATGGCAGTGGGTGGGACTGAATGAGCTTTAAGGTCCTTTCCAACCCAAACTGTTGCATGACTGTCACTCTCAGCCATGACAGAGCCTCCACAGGCAGAGTGTAACATGTCTGCACTCCCAGAGTCCAGCCATGTCATTCCTGACTGTTTTCCCTTCCTGATGTGCTCAGTTTACAAGCAAGAAAACCCCTCCCTATCCTTGCTCAACAGCCAGTTCAGCAAGTTCAACTTCACA
Source organism: Sakesphorus luctuosus (assembly GCA_013396695.1). Taxonomy (NCBI): domain Eukaryota; kingdom Metazoa; phylum Chordata; class Aves; order Passeriformes; family Thamnophilidae; genus Sakesphorus; species Sakesphorus luctuosus. The sequence goes on from VWZD01002497.1 coordinate 143,932, forward strand.
TGTGAATTGAGCCAATTTTTCCTCTAAAAGCTCTGCAGGCCAAACCCAGACTGTCCCACATCCATGGTAATTCATTCTTTGGCCTGCACAAAATTTTATCCAACTAGGATGCAATAAAAGTAACACTGGGAATCCAAACAGGGAGATAATGACATTCCCTTTAAAATTGTAAGTTTTGGAAAACAAAGAAGAGAGGAAAAAATCTGGAGCCATCTTACTGAAGCAGCTCCAACACACTGTGCAGAGAATATTAATTAATTAAATACAAGTTTTGCCCCAGTTCTACTAAACTGCCTTTAAATATATTCTTTACTAATCATCTGCTTAACAAGTTATACCTCGAACAAGCCTCTTTCTCCACCCTGGGGATATATATGATGATGGCAGACATTTTATCCCCATCATTCACATCCAAGGCTGTGATAAGACAAAGTAATCCAGTTATTGCAACAACATGAGAGACATCATGGTCAGTGAAAAAAATTACTTAGCTTACTTACCTGTCTTGATAAGCAGATGAAGTTCTTGCAGTTTCTTTGGCTGTGAGAGGAGTCCTGGGCCCCCTTTTGACACTTTACACAACCAACTTCTCCACAGGAATACAAATATGAATAAACTTTACAAATCTCTGAAGGAAGAACAGGACAGGAAAAACATATTGGGAAAAACAAGAGAGTTGGCAGCAATTTGAACTTAATATTCAATGCATCAAAATAATGAGTATCAACACCTCAATCCTCTATGTTATGGTTCTACAGATGCTTATGGTTATGTTTAGATTCAAGTAGAAGTAAATAAAGACATCACTAGATATTAAACAGGCTTTACAATAGTGTCAGAATAGTGTCAGAATACGACTGCTGTGGTCACAAGGACACCTCTGGTGTGGGTCAGGGGAGGTTTAGGTTGGAGATTATGGAGGGGTTTTGCCACAGAAAGGGCTGCCCAGCCCTGGCACAGCTGCCCAGGGCAGTGGTGCAGTCACCAGTCCTGGAAGTGTTCAGACAATGTGTAGATGTGGCACCTGGGGACATGGTTAGTGGTGAACACGGTGCTGGGCTGACAGTTGCACTTGATGACCTTAAAGGTCTTTTCCAACCAATTCCATGATTCTGTACAACCAACCTGCCCATGAGATGGGACATCCTGGCAGCCGCTCACTCTATGAGGACAGAGGAGAGAACTCTGCACAAGGATGGACTGTTTTCCCCATGTTTCCCTCTGTATTCCCCCAAATATCAAGACCCAAATCTCAGAGTGGAGCCCACAACAAACCCCCCCAGAGCATCTCTGGGATAACTGGAAAGGGCAGAGCACAAAACTCCAGGTAAGGCCTCAAGACAGACTAGAGGCACCTCTTCTTTGTGAGAAACATTTAATTAAACACCATGACTTACAAGAGGACAGATTTACAGAGTAATAACTGTAACAGACTGTTCAGAAAGGAAAAGAATGGCCACTGCCTGCAGTGCCAGGTAGAGCCCCCCAAAGCAACACCTGGCAGAGCAGCAGAGCACAGTTCAGTCTCCTGGCAGTACTCAAATGAGCAATATCAAAGGATTTTGTACTTTCAAACCTTTAAGAAAAGGGTGAATACAGGATCAATCACTTTGGCATGGGATATTTTTCAGGGATCACTAAGCTGAACCACTCCCAAAGGCAATTCCCTGGTCCCTTGCTGTCCCTGCTAATAATTCTTACACAATAAAGGCTCTGGGAGCTACTTTCTTCCCCAAGTTTTGGGTTACCAACAACTTGTACAATTGGTCAGTGGCATAATATTTAATCCACCACTTTATACTGTTCTCTCAGCTGAGACTAAAATAATTTTACAACCTAGTCAACACATTCTCCAAGCTATAAACTCTCATCTTCTTCCCCTCTCCCTGTCCCCCTTCCCAGAGAAATCAATTTTTAGCCACAAGTTACCCCAATATGCCCACAGATGTACTGGAAGAGACTGAGGAATCAATCAAGGTACCCATGGTGAAGCCAAATACTTATAAACACATTAAGGCAGGTTTCACATCAGTTCAATTTTCAACACAAAATGCTGGTCACTTCACTGCACATGCAAATAAGAAAAGATTTAATACTTAATAAAAAGCTTTAAATTCCTTTTTAGGTATCAATTATAGAAAAATCAACCTTTTTCCTTTTTTTTTTTTAAAGAGGTCAGAACATTACTGCACATGAAAGCAGGTGTGTAGCCACACCTGTTGGAATGGATCCCCTTCCCTCTACACAGAGGAACAGAGGGCAGGTTCTTGGCACCAGAAGAGAAAAAGGAGGAAGTTTTCCTCATTGTCAGTCACAAATGAGTCATCCTTCCATTCCCAGTTGAGAAAGTCCTTCTGACTGGACTTGAACCAAAACAAAAATATACCTCAGGTTGGGTATATTTATCTCCAGAACTCTATTTAGACTGTTTGGACACACAGAGCCCAAACTGTGCTCGGGAGTGCTCTCAGGGTGGTGTGGAACTAAACCCAAACCCCAACTTCCAGAGCTGGCAGCCCAATTCCTCGAGTGTAATTCCCCCTCTTCACCAACCCTCAGGTGGGACAGGCACTGGCAGTTCAGCTCTGAGACTGCACTGCCAAGACCAGTGCGGTCTTGAGAGGAAATGGCGATGCAGTGACTGGAATTCACACACGGAATGACAACCCACAACATGAAATGACCTCCCCACAGCCAGGTACAAACAGGGAACCCACAGCAGAGTAGCCAAGGAGTGAAACAGCATCTTCCTTGGGTTAGAGAGAAAATTGTTTCTATGGGTCATTAAAGGTATTTTGATAAAAAAGCTTAAAAATGTATCACCTTGCACTGACCCACCAAAAAATAATCAAAAAAAAGAGAAAACCAATTTGGTTTCTAGTATTTTCCCTCCCACCATGTGATATTCCTTTATCCCCTCCCACTTTTTCATTCCCAATCACCCCAGTCCTTGAAAGAAAGGAGGGGGAGTAGAGTTTAGTCAAGTTCCATCTGCAAAACTCCCCAGCAGTTAATGAACCACCAGCTTCCATGTTTCCTGAAGAACATCCAAATGCTCCAAGGGAAGCTGGACTGGTGGTGCACCCTTGGCTCTGTAAATGGTTGTGCTGACCCTGCTGATTGGGTTTAGTCTGGAAATTCTGAGATGGAACTCCCTGGAAGAGAAAAAAAAGACCGTGTAAGTCAGAAGAACTTTTTATATCTTTATAGGCAAGTTGAGTTCTTAAAAGAAGAATTCCCACTGCCACAACATATCCATGTCTTTATCTCCTGGGTTTCACCTGCAGCAGACAGTTCGTTCTGGTTCTTGCCTGCTGCCAGACCTTTGCAGCAGAAAGGAATTCAAGACATTCACTGTCCAAATAGAGCTACTGTCAGTGACATGGGAAAATGGGAGAAAAGAGAGCCCAGATAAGAGATGGGATCTCCTAAAGGCCAAGCAGATTTCATATTATAATAATAATCGTCCACCTTGAAGGTTTGTTTAACATAAAAATCACTCTTCCTTCTTCTACCTGAAATCCAGGTGTCATTTGCTCCAAAGGGGTTTTTCTTCTGCTATTCATCCTAAAAAGTCCTTTTTTTCCCCATCCACATTCTTGATTCCTGCCTCACAGGTTCCAGAGGTCACTGAGTTGATCCCTCCCTCTGCTTTGGAGACAGGCTGGGAGAGCCAAGGGTGTTCCCCCTGGGCCTCCTTTTCTCCAGGCTGGGCCCTCCCAGCTCCCCTGGCCACTCCTTGTCAGACTTCTGCTCCAGCCCCTTCTGGAGCCCTGTCCAACCTGGCCTTGAACACTTCCAGGGATGGGGCAGCCACAGCTGCTCTGCCCAGCCTGTGCCAGGGCCTGCCCACCCTCACAGCCAAGAATTCCTTCCCAATATCCCATCTAGCCCTGCCCTCTGGCAGTGGGAAGCCATTCCCCTTGTCCCATCCCTCAGTCCGTTGTCCCAGGTCCCTCTCAAGCTCTCCTGGAGCCCCTTTAGGCTCTGGAAGGGGCTCTCAGGTCTCCCCAGAGCCTTCTCTTCTCCAGGTGAGCCCCCCCAGCTCTCCCAGCCTGGCTCCAGAGCAGAGGGGGCTCCAGCCCCGGGTTCATCTCTTTGGCCTCCTCTGGACTCTCTCCAGCATCTCCACATCCTTCTGCTGTTGTCCCCCAGAGCTGGAGGCAGCTCTGCAGGTGGGGTCTCACCTGATGCTCAACCACCACACCTTTAAAAGTGCATGCTAAAAATATTTGTCCATATTTAAGATTCCTCCTGAAAACCTTCCTGCCTCCAATGAAGTCCAGTTTAAGGGGAGGAGTAACTCTGGCACATTACCTGGACTATACATTCTCCATCTCCTGGTCATGGTCCTGCTCCTCCTCCTCCTCTTCCTCTTCTCCTTCTTCCTCCCCTCCTTCTTTCTCTGAGGGAGGTTCCCCATCCCTGGCAATCTCCTCCACGTGGGCCAGCATGTCAGCCATCAGGGCCTCCTCCAGTCTCTTCCTCACCTGCTGCACCAGCTCCTCCTGCTTCCTGCCCAGAGCAAGGAACACCAATATCAACCTCCAGGGCTGCCCCTTCCAAGGGAAAGGAATCTCAAATCATTCCAACACGAGGCTGGGCAGACAAGAATGAATTGGAAAAGCCCTCTAACAATTGCACTGTAAAAAGACCTTGGCATTATATTGATGGTGAAGATGAAAAACACTTTTAAAAACTTGTCCAATATTTTCTATTACAAGTCCTGTATCTGATGAATTCTGGCTCAAATTTGACCAATCTAGCAGCTGACTCAGGACTTTTTTCTTTTTAACCCCTAGTACTAATATTAAATAAGAAAAATTCAGCCTACCTTGCTCAGATTTCCAAAAATCAGACTGGATTAAAATTAAGTTTCTGACCATTTCTTTTTGCTTTTTCCCCTTCTGAGTTCAAATCTTAAATTTTACACCTCCTTTGCTACCCAAGTCACAGTAAAGAAGAGATCCCTAATTAGTGGCTCACAGGTCTCCTACTTCAGTTCAGGCACGGGAAATCTAAGTTAGGAATTGGCCACTTTTTCTGGTCATTCTGGTACAAAACAAGCACAAAAAAGTCATCCTGTAATTCCAAAAGACTAATCAAGCAGTCCCAGGAAGGATTACCTTGAAACACTTAGTGGCTGCAAACAGCACTTGCAGGTTGGTGTCTGATATCTTTAATTCTCTTCCAGGTGTTTACAAGCCGAGTTTGACTAGCCCTGACTTAGCAATATAATTCATTACTAAAGCAACCTATAGGTAGCTAAATAAACTGTAACCTTGTTCCCTGCCACAACAGCAGGCAGGACTCTGACCTGGTCAATTCATAAATTTTATTTATTTTATTTACTGACACAGAGGAAGGTGAAGAGAATCCAATCCCACTGCTCAGGATTTCTCCAATCCCACCTGTGCTCAGAGGTGCCTAATCAAGGTTACCCCAATTCAGACACTTTTGTCAATAAAAGGAAACTTTGACACGAAACCCCAAAACAAACCTGAAACTTCAGAGTATGGCCAAAATAAACACTAATGGGTCTGAGCACGAGAGCAGCTTTGTGTGACAATTTTTGTCTACTCTGCTACTAAAGAGCCACCCAAATTAATTCCCAAGCCACAGTGCTCCATCACACACTGACAAAAAGAGAGAAGTACTGTCTTCCCATAAGGAATATTTCTAGTTAGTACCTGATATCTTCATCTGTCACCATGAAGGCTTTGCAGAGGGGTTGGGAGGTGTTGAGCCAAACCCCAGGGTTCTTCTCCACAGCTGCAGAGAGCTGCCCTGTGATGGGCATGGTGCTGGTGTGCAGGGCACTGGCAATGGCAGAGAGCAGAGTCTCATCTGTGCACCCAGGGCCCACCCCTGCAGGGGGAGGAAAAGCCATCACAAGAGAGCACAAGGCACAGAGCAGCAAACCAGGACAGCAGGAATTAGACTGGAGTGGCAGAGCACATGTTGCTGTTTGAAAGGGAAAAGGATGTAAATCTCAGACCTAAATATTTCAACAGCACCTGTGCAGCTCCCCAGGGGGATTCAGACTTAGGGCAATTCCTCCTTCTGTTACACAAAACCAACAATAATAAAGAAAACCTAAACTGGGAACAGAAGCTGCTTCCACTGTTTGAATGGAAATATAAGAGAGCTGGGGGTGTTCACCTGGAGAAGAGAAGGCTCCAGGGACACCTTGGAGCCCCTTCAAGGACCTAAAGGGGCTCCAGGGGCTCCAGAAGAGCTGGAGAGGGTCTTTCAAGAAGGGATGGAGGGACAGGACAAGGGGGAATGGCTTCCCACTGACAGAGGGCAGGGTTAGGTGGGATATTGGGAAGGAATTCTTGGTTGTGAGGGTGGGCAGGCCCTGGCACAGGCTGGGCAGAGCAGCTGTGGTTGCCCCATCCCTGGGAATGCCCAAGGTCAGGCTGGACAGGGCTTGGAGCAACCTGGGCTGGTGGAAGGTGTCCCTGCCCATGGCAGGGGTGGGACTGGGTGATCTTTAAGGTCTTTCCCACCCAAACCTGTCTGATTGTGTGATGAGTCTGGAAAATGGACCCCAAAAATGTCAGGGAGTTTTGCTTCAGTGTTTCCTCAGGCCAAAGGGCACCGAGACTCCCAGAGAGCACTGACAGCTCCTGCTGCAGCAGGAATGGCCATGGCACCACCAGGCTCTGGGGAATGAGGAGGGCACACACCACACCTGCACTCACTGCTGCCAGGCACCAAAATGCCAGCCCTGAGTGAAGGGCACACTCTCATTACCTTGCAAACCTTTGGGAAGGTCCATTGTTTTCACCAGCTCCTCTGCAATGTCAAAGGCATTGAGGCCACTTAATTTCTTCTCCCAGAAGAGCTGAAATCGAAGAAAGTGGTTATTGGCACAAAGAGAAATGGAATTCACAACTCCACAAAGCATCTGTTTCCTGTGCAGAGAGGGAAAAGCTCTGCTGGGAACAGTTTCATGTGGATGGAGTGCAAGAGGGACCTGCCAGCAGGGACAATCCTCACTGCCCATCAGCCCCACAGCTCCTCTGTCCCAACCTGCTGCTTTGAAAGAGACTTTCTGTTCTTCCAGGGCCTGGTATTTTCACTGCTCTGAGCTGGAGCAGCAAGGCCAGGCTTGCTGACGTTCAACTACAACCGCAGAGCGTGGGGCAGTCCTTTTTACACTCCATTCCTCTCCTGCTTTCTCAGATGACCCACAGAAAGTTGAGGAATGCAAGAACTGTATCCAAGTAAAATATTATTTTCTTGCTCTCCAGCAGTTTCTTATGAGGACAACCATGTCTGGTCCTTCACCAGATTCTGAGCCACAGATTCTCCTGAAGAACATCTGAATGTCTGGTTTGGTGGAAAGTCAGACACGACACCTGACACACCTACAACTCTCCATCTGGGTTCATGAAGATTATCAATGAAGAGCTGGATAATCAGTTATATTTCAAAAAACCACTTTTATCCAGGTTTTGAGAAATCAAGAATTTACCCAAACATTCCTGTCTATCAAAACCCAAGTACAACAGAACCCACATGGCTTTTCTAGCAAGGGGAACAAGGGCAGTCACAGCCAACACACACGAGCTGGATGTTTTCCAGCCCACAGCTTTCAAATAGGAGAGGTTTTTTGTTGCCAGAGCAGCTGTGGCTGCCCCAAACGTGGAAGTGTCCAAGGCCAGGTTGGACAGGGCTTGGAGCAACCTGGGCTGGTGGGAGGTGTCCCTGCCCATGGCAGGGGGTGGGACTGGAGGAGCTTCAAGGTCCCTTCCAGCCCAAACCATTCTGGGATTCTGTGATTTTTAAGGCAGTGCCTCAGCACTGCTTGCAAATTTTGCAGAAACACCTGGAGTCTGTGACCAGAAGTTTGAATATTCTGCAGTCTGATAAAATATTTTAAACAGGGACACAGATCTCTGTCCAGCTTAGAATTTGGAGATCAGTGTCATATCTTTAGGGTTCTCCTATTGCCTCTGCTATCAAAGCTACAGGAATAGTAACAACACTGTGAACACACAGGTTCTACTTTCTTAGGAAACCAGGGTAAAACTCTGCCAATCTGTGTAAAAAGCACAAAAAAATCCACCCAACCATCAAAACAAACCACCCAACTCCAAACAGGTTCTATCTCACACCTGAAGGTCTAGTTGAATGAGGTTCATGTGAACCACCTTCAAAATGCAGTTTTGAAGTTTGCAGAAAAGCTTTTCAGTGGGAGAGATGGGGAGTTTATAAGGACATTTTTAGATTTTATTCAAATCACTTTCCCTCTTGAAATGAATTTTAATTCCACTAAACCTATAAGAAGTTAAACTGTACTCACCATTGCTTCCAACAGGTACAGCTTATTTTACCAGGGCCTTTACTTGCCCTACACTTTTTCCTTCCTTTCAGCAGATGAAAGATTTCCCTTGATTTTGGTATATTCTCTCATTTGCAAATACACAGTTTGATAAGAAAACCACTTTGATTTTGTATTAATAATGACATTCTAAATGAATTTATGAACTCACTCACAGTGGCAGAGTTAACTACTACTGATATTCAATCCCTCACACTACATCAAACACCACACTGGATGTGGTCTGTGCAGGAACATGGATTTCAAACATGGAATTCTTACACAACTGGAACGTTTGACAGTGATTCTAATCCTAAATGTCCCCTGAAGTGACTATAAGGTTTGACTAAGTTTTTAGATAATACTTACCTTCAGCATTAAGGAAATTAAGGTTTAACTACCCCAGAATTGTGATCCAACCAAAGGCTGCAGCTCAGTTATAAATCCCAGTGCACACAGCCTGGAACTATGGATTAGAAATGGGGTTTGATCTGATTGGAAAAGCTGGGAGCACTGCAAGGCAATGCTGCTGAAATACCACATTCTTCTGAATTCAGAAACACCAGAGAACAGGAAGCACCAGGGAGCATTTGCTCAGCATCCCAAAATTAAAGGGCTTTATTTTGGGAGCCTCCCAGCAGCCCATCCAGGAGTTTCTGGGGTTTTTCGAGGAGCAGCTGCAGCCTCACCTGCCGGGGCTGGTCCACAGCTTTCTGGGGGTCACTCTTCACCTTGTTGCTGGGGTGGTTTGTGATCTTTGTGACAGGCTGTTTGAAGATGGAGGCTGTTTGTCTCACAGGCAGGGCTGTGTTCAAGTCAGGCTTGCCCTGTTTCGAACAAAAGCAGAGGAAAAGCCCCCCCAAAAATGGCTTCAATTTGCTAAAATGCTACTACAGCAACAAGGATGTGCAGCAGCAAACAGAAATCTTGTCTGGTCTCAAGTTGTACAAGTTAGACTGCTAAAATTGCATAACCAGATTCAAATCTTGCCTCAGACCTATCAAAATCAGAGTTTTCCACTCATTCTGTTTAACATACAAGCCTCCACCCATTCTAGTTTATATACATCAGTTTTATCCCTATTTTGACAGAATTCAGCAGGCAGAAGGCCTGGCCAAGCCACTTCCAGATCACTAAACCAGGAGATCACAACACAGTATTTGTAGTAATTAGAAAAATTAGGAAAAGAGATTTAGAGACTGATTTGTGAATTCAGAAACTATTCTAAACCACTCCAATTAAATCCAGATGAGACCAATAAACAAACCAACATGGCTGGAATCTGGATCCCTTTTTTTAACCTTCAGTTCTGAACAAAACTCAGCTTTTCAGTGAAGCTCTTAGTCCATTTTGCACTACATGACTGCATTTTCTGTTAGTGGAAGCAGAGGAAGACTGTTCCTCATGCCCAAAACCTAACATGTAACTCTTGGAATGGCTCTAGGACACACTTTGTTCCTGAGGATGCAAACACTGCATCTGCTTCACAGATTTATTCATGAGATGTAGAAAAGATGTATTCAGGACAAATATAATTCTGAACCATCTGGGTGCTAACCCATTCAGAAGCCAATGGGAACGATTTGTACGTTTATTGAGAGGTTTGGGCAGAATTTTTAGCCTGAGAGGTGTGTGAGCTGCTGGTCTCTGCCTCAGGGCAGGTCTCAAAATACCACAGCAGCACCAAGGGCTGTGAGGAAACGTTCCCTCACTGCCTGGTGATGGCTCTGCCCTGGCTGAGGGATTTAAAACACAAGCATTGTGCCTGTTCCACATTATTTAATGTGCACAGACATCAGCTTTTGGGTTCTGAGAAAGCTTTCAGCACCCAGTGAAGATCCTTAGGAATGAGCTGGGTGGATCAATTCAGACAGGCAGCCCCTCCAACATCACTGTCACCCTGACTAAACCTCAATGATCCAAATTACCAAACATAGGCTCTTATTTGCTTCTACAAATAGGCATCACCATCCTCTTGCCTGTTCAGCTTTTTGCCCCAGATGCCTCCTCCCCTTTGATCAGTTCCAAAGCTGGGACACTGGCATGGCCTGGGAGAGCCCCAGTGAGTCACTGGCAAGAGGCTGCCCCATCTCCTCACCCCATATCCCTCCTCTCCTCCCAGAGCAAAAGCCAGGGCAGGGCAGAGCTGCTGCACAGCCCAGGAGCCACCTGGAGATGTGGGGTTCTGGAGAAGACTGTGCTGGAGAAGGTGAGTCCACACTGCAGTGAGGGGCATCATAAAATCATGGAATGCTTTCAGCTAGAAGGGACCTTAAAGCTCATCTCATTCCACTCCCTGCCATGGGCAGGGACACCTCCCACCAGCCCAGGCTGCTCCAAGCCCTGTTCAGCCTGGCCTGGGACACTTCCAGGGATGGGGCAGCCACAGCTGCTCTGCCCAGCCTGTGCCAGGGCCTGCCCACCCTCACAACCAAGAATTCCTTCCCAATATCCCATCTAACCCTCTGGCAGCGGGAAGCCATTCCCCCTTGTCCTCTCCCTCCATCCCATGTCCCAGGTCCCTCTCCAGCTCTCCTAGAGCCCCTTCAGGCACTGCAAGGGGCTCTCAGGTCTCCCCAGAGCCTTCTCCTCTCCAGGTGAACACCCCCAGCTCTCCCAGCCTGGCTCCAGCCCTGAAGCATCTCCGTGGCCCCCTCTGGATTCTGACAGGTCCATGTCTTTCTTACACTGGGAAGAGACAAAGATGCCAGAGGCTCTTCCCTGCTCTTCTGCAGAGATGTAGAGCAGTACCACAACATTGTCCATGGCACCAACCCCCTGGGAGCAGCAGGGAATGGCATTTGTCCAACCCCCCACAACAGAGATGTTCTCACACAACTCCAAATTCACACTCAAAGCACAGAACACTTCATTCTCACTCCACCACAGCCACTGAGAGATCATAGACACTGCTCTGGCAGCACAACAGCAGGCAGGGGGGAAGTGGCGCTGCCTCTGCTCTCACTTTGGCTTGGTTGGAGCAGTCATAGCGCATCCTCTGCCTGTTCTTGTTCATTTTGTTCATCAGCATCTTGCCCGTGCGGAAGTCGAAGGTGCCCAGGTCCATGGAGCTGCCCAGGTACCGCGCCAGCTGGGGTTTGCTGCGGAACTTCTTCCCACTTGGGCTGCAACAAACACGGCAGAGAAACACAGAAGCAAATTTAAATCCTCTGGATTTCAATCCCTGCACTCACTGCAGCTCAGGAGAGGCAATTCCTCCTTCCTTCCTGACAAACCTGGGCTGATTTTCCCAGCATGAAGATCATGGGAAACTCTAAATGGATGGGTTTGCTTTTATATTAACTCCTTCTCATGTGGAAGAGGCAAATTAAGCGTAGACCACGTTACAAAGTTTTTCTGTGTTAAGAGGAAGATTCAGATCAAATAAACAGCGTGGCACAATTCACACAATCACCAACATGGCAGATATGGGCACAGGTGAACTTCTCACTCAGTTGTCTCACACAGCAAATGCCCATTTTCAAGCACAGTTTCTTCTCCCAGGAGTGTTGCATTTGACCAGCACCACAAAAGTCTCCTCATCTCCTCTCCCTCCCCCCTGAGCAGCACATTTGGGCTTTGTTTGCATCCTGAACACCTCAGGATGACTCAGAAGCAAGGAGAAAAACAGAAGTTAATTGCAGACAAGCTGGAGAACAAAGAATTATAAAGCTTAAGTGATGCAAAGATAAAGGTCAAAATCTTGGAAAATTTTCCCTGAATGGCAAAGGAGAAGAGATATTCCTTTTGAATACCTGGGTTCCCATGAAAGACTCAACTTGGAGAGTTGGCACAAACAACTTGGGGTTGTTTTTTAAATAATGTAACATTATAAGCTCTTATTTTATGCATAAGGCAAAAATAAGTCAGTATGTTATGTCTGCAGTGTAGAACTCTACAGACAATAAGCACAAAGTATTCTTCATATCACTGAGCAGCAAAAACCACTTTATTCCCTTAATTTTGGTCACTTTTGGCTTTCTCTACCCTACAACTTGCATATTCAATCCCAGCATCCATTCAGGAGAAGCTCATCCCACGTAAATTCATTTTATTATCGCAGGTTAATGGGGTGAAAGGCATTTCAAGATCAAAAATGCCAGTTACCACCTTACCTCCCACTGGTGAGATACTGACAACCTCACCAGGGTCTTCTCAACAACAAAACATTAAAGGAAAAGTCTATTTTCACACATTATCTGCTGCCCTGAAGCTTTTATTAGGGGAAAAAACAGCATAAGCAGAGAATTTCTGGTATGGGACAGTGGCAATTAGACCAAGTCAGGTTGAACATGAAAAAAATAGATTAAAATAAACAAAACCACTAAGAACCAAAGTAGTAAAAGCTTTCCAGAATCTGAGGCAAAGTTAAAATGAATTATACTGAAACAGTCTCTCAAAGGAGTTAAAACTTAAAGATTGTGGTCATCCCACACAGCATCTGCTTGGGAAGCTCCTGGCTCTGAGTGCTCCAAAGCTGCTTATCCTGCCTGGATCTGCTCCCTGCCACCAGCACTGCTCAAACACCAACGTGTCCATGCAAAGGAGCCAGCTGGGGAAAATAATCCATCTTTGGAGGGTGGGGAGAGGAGGAGGAGGAAATGCTCCATCACTGGTTATTCCTCAGCTGGACCAGCTCACTGTGGAACTGAAGGCAACACAGAGCAGGGACAAGCAGCCAGGAACAGAGTCTGGGTCCAGCCTCAGATTTGTCAACCACGTTTTAACTATAAAGGGAGTTATTTGCCTCAATAAAGAGAGAGGAACAACGAACTCCAGCAGCTTTAGGGCAGAGCTGCCAGTGAAGCCAGGAAGAGAAACTCCTGCTGTATGAAGAACATGGCACTGCTGCCTCCTCCAAGATCTGCTGCTCCAATTTAAGGCTTAGTGTCTTTGTAATTTTAAAAATAATGAATTAAAGTGCAGAGTAACTTCCAGGACAAGTCAGATACACCCAGAGACAAGATTTTAAATTAGTAGAGCCCTTCAGCTTTTTGTGTTTGTGCTGTGGTTATTTTGCATTGGAACTACAAAGCTGCTCAAAGTCCACAAACATCTCAAAAAACCCACCTGAAATGACTGAGAGTCCTGTCTCTTCCTGGGGAAGCTTGGCCCAAGGGAAAAGCACTGAAATGGTCAGAAGAAAAACTTTTATTCTGATTAGGTCTTGCAGAAGGCAGGATCACCCCAAACTTGTCTGAGACAATGGCAGATGAAGAGCAAAGCTACAACCCAAAGGTGACAGTGAGCCCAGAAAGGAGGGGCTGGGGTGCTCTGGGGCTCCTGGGGACCCTCTGGCAGGGACATGCAGGACACTGGGGGCACCTCCACACACGTGAGAGGGTCAGAGGAGCCCAAAGCACCCCAACCTTGAGCAGCAGCACCGCCCTCTGCTCCCCACAACACCCAGGAGCTGCACCCCAACCCCTCAGAACTCTGAGCACTGCTGGAGTGCCTGTGCCCTTTAAATGTCAAAAACCACAGAATTTACCTCCTCTCACCCCAGAGCAAAGGCCTTGCCCTGCACTCCTGGTTTGGAGGCACAAAGACTTTACAAAGGCCCAGAAAGGAGACATTTTCACACACAGAATCACAGACTGTTCCGAGTTGGAGGGACCCACAAGGACCATCGAGTCCAACTCTTAAGTCAATGGCCCACACAGGGGATTGAACCCATGACCTTGGCATTATTACAACCAAGTTTTAACCAAATTTTGGTACAAAGCTGCAAACCCCAAACTCTCTGAGGCACAAACACTGCAGGGAGCACAGCTGCAAGGCTGAATCAATGCTGGGCTCCCAAACTGGGGGCTGTCCCACCTCCCTAAGGGTGAAAGGCCAGGACAAGCAAAGCTGCAAAGGATTTGACATGCTTGTCCATGTAAAACGTGGGGGCTTTATCTGCTTTATCTGCTCCTGGCTGCCCCCACCAAGCAGAGCCGGGTGCTGGGACCCATCCCGAGCCCCCAGCCCCCATTCCCAGCCCTCATTCCCAGTCTGTGCCCACGGATTGAGCCGCCCTGGGGCAGCCCCTGGCAGGGCCAGGCCTGGCAGGTGCCCCTGCGCTCCATGTGCTGCTCAGCCTTTGTTTCCTGCCTTATATCCTTAAGGAGGGAGCGCTGCCAGCCCAGGCCCTCTTCCTCCTCCCTCCTCACACGAGTCTCCTCCCCTCTGCTCTCCCATTTAGCCTGCACAGGATCTGCACAACTTGGGAAGCGAGGGACAAAAGACAAAAAAAGCCCGAGCAAAGGCAGCCCTGTGGAAGGAATGGAGACGGAATAAGGCGGGGAAAACGGGACCCACAGCACACACCCAGGGCCTCTTTCCCTTGCAGAGGGGGAGAACACAAAATGATTTTCCTTCTCCTTTTCCGTCGTGCTTCCTCCTCTCACTTCTCCCCCCAGCTCTGCTCCAGGGACCCCCGGGGGGCCGCAGGACCCCCACCTCTGCCCCAGGGACATGGGATCCTGGCACTGGCAGTGCCCCTCGCAGCATCCCCTGGATAGGCATCCCCACCCAGCCCTGCCTGGTGGCCCCAAACTCCAGCTGGGTCCTGCTGGCATGGGCTGGCACAGACACAAACACTGCTGGGAACAAGCCAGCCCAAGCTGGGCGACTCCTCCAGCTGCCAAACCCCACCCCACACCTTCACACCCACACAGAGGCATCTCCCACCACCCTGGGGACCTGAGCTGTCCCACCAGAGCTGTCCCCACGCTGGTGCAGCAGCAGGGAAGGGATGGTGCTCCCTCCCTGCAGGGCAATGGGATGTCTTTGTTCAGCAACTTGGGCTCCAACCACACCAAACCCCCCAAAACTAAGAACTTTGATACACAAAATCTCCCAAATTTCCAGAAGCAACACACCCCCAAACAGGAGCCCAAGTGGCAGCTCCACAGCACAGGAATGAGCACAACCAGAACCAGATGTTTTTATAAGGCTCAACTCAAGCATCACGGAATCAAGGAATTGTTAAGGATGGAAAAGGCCTTTAGGATCATCAACCCAGCACCACTACCATGTTCATCACTAAACCACATCCCCAGGTGCCACATTCACATGTTTTTTGAACACTTCCAGAGATGGTGACTCCACTACTGCCCTGAGCAGCCAGTGCCAATGCTTTACAATCTCTTCCACAAAAAAAATCCCTAATATTTAATCTAAACCTCCTCTGGTGCAACTTGAGGCTGTTTCCCTCTCATCAGAGGAATCATGAGAGCTTTCCTGTGAGCAAACCAGAACAGAGGAAAAGCAAAGCATAGACTCAGTTAAAGCATTCTCCTTCATAGTTTTTTGGGAAAAAAACTATACTGATCAAAATATCCTTGAGAGAGTGTCAAAAATGTTTTCTTCCAACTTTTCACATTAGTGCTGCAAAGGCAAGAAATTCTCAACAAAATACGTTTCACACAAGAGATCTGTGAAGTTCCCCAGCACAGCTTGAAGAAGAGACAAGCAGAGATCCCGAATTTCTAACACTTGGTCATCAAACCTTCAGCAGAAACATACTCTGACAAAAAGCTCCAAAAAGCAGGGCTAAGTTCTCCTTCCCCTCGGTGAGAATCCTGACTTTGGAGAGAGCCTTTGTGGCTAAAACTCCCTTAAAGAAAACCTGCCACTTTCCCCAAATCCCTGACACACTTCCCTTCCTGAAATCCTGCATCTCTGCACCTTTTCTGCTCACTCCAAATCTGGCCCACAAGCCCCACCGTATCAGCCTCAACCCTGAGGTTTGAGGATTGGTTTTAAAAACTTGCTCAGGTATTTACACCTTGAGGAGGGTTTAATTTCCAGCCAGAAACTGGCTCACACACACACACATCTCACAGGGAATTTTCCACAAACCCTCACTGCATCCAGGGCAGCTGGACAGAAAAATCACCCAGCCAAGCAAGAGGAAGAACCAGCAGAGGTTTTACAGAACCACCACACCTGCATTTGCCACTCTGAGGTAACGCAAAATGCAACAGTAACCAAAACTTAGTGCAACAAAGCCCTGTTCTACCTTTCACCTCTGTCCAAATTGATAGAAAGGGACAACCCATTTTAATCTGGGAATAAAAACATGCTACTTATCATCTCTCTTTTAAAAGTTTCGCTCCTGTACTGCAACTGTACAAGCTCTGGGAAAGAGAGGGATCTGTGAAGTTTTCAGCTACTGCTGGTGGTCTTGTCCCCCCTCGCCCTCTGAGCTGCAGCAGCAGAGCTGGCACCTCCAGCTCTCTGCTCTCGAGGATGGTATTTTCTGGTTCACTCACGCTTTTCTCACAACCTGATTCTAAAAATGAAACCTAAAGCTGTGGCTGTCCCATCCCTGGAAGTGTCCAAGGCCAGGCTGGACGGGGCTTGGAGCAACCTGGGCTGGTGGGAGGTGTCCCTGCCCATGGCAGGGGGTGGAACAGGATGGGCTATAAAGCCCTTCCCAACCCAAACCATTTGGTGATGATTCCATGACAGATGCACAAGTTGATGGAATGTATTTTTCCCGACAAGCAGGGCCAGGTGAGGACACAGGGATAACTCCCGTGTGCTCAGCAGCTCCCGAAGGACCCAAGTTTCGCAGCTCAGCCCGCGGGTGTGCCGAGCGGATCCATATGGGCCACCTACAGCCAGATGAGCCATCGGAGGGGGGATAAAAATAGCAACCCCCCCGCTCCGGGCCATGTGCTCCCTTCCCACGGCCGCTCCCGGGAAGGCGCATCCCGAGGGGCTCCTCCTGGCCCTCCCCAGAACCCCCCAATGCACCCAAAGAGCAGCAGAGCAAGGAACGCCACGCCGGCCACTCGCAAACACCCCGTTCACTGGACAATAAAAAACCCAAACAGAGCAGGGGCTGCAGGGATTTGGCCCGAAGGGACGCGGGGGCCGCCCCCGCACACGGACAGCGCTGCGGGACATGGGGCTGAGCACCCTGAGGTGGGGGGCTGAGCACCCCGGGAACACTGCGGGATATGGGGCTGAGCATCCCCGGGCTGGGGGGCTGAGCACCCCGGGAACACTGCGGGGTGGGGGGCTGAGCACCCCCAGGGCCGGTCCCAGCCCCCCCACCTGTGGCTGCAGCCCCGGCCCGGCCCCCCCGGGCTCCCCACGCGGGCAGCGCGGCCCGAGCCCCCCCCCGCGCCCGGGGCGGCCCCGCCGAGCGCTCCCACCTCTT
>VWZD01002497.1:162134-186568 GCA_013396695.1 Sakesphorus luctuosus
GGGGAAAATGTGCTCAGGAGAGGCTGGAATGAAGACAAAGCAATGAAAAGTTTTTCGGGAAAAAGTGTAAACCAGCCCGTCCTGCAGCGGGCCTGAACCGGCCGCTGTGGTAACCCCGGGAGGGGTGTCCGACCCCGCTGCCGGGAACACCCGGCTGGAACCCCCGCTGGGGGAAGGAGGGACCGCCCAGCACCCCAATCCCCGCGGCTCGTGTTCCCCGCCATTCCAGCATCCACATGCTGGGAAACACCAAGCGCCGCGAGGCAGCCTCCTTCCCACGGCAAGTGAGAGGAATCAATTTGCCTTCAGTGAGTGGATGATGGCTAAGACTTTTGTTAAGAATCCTGCTGGCAGCGGCAGTCGGGAAGGGATCAGTGTCAGACTTTGGAGCAGTGGGAGAGCGCCTGGATCGTGCCGGGCTGAGTGCGGTGAGCCCAGACCAGCCACACTCCGGGCGGGACCAAACTCGGGCTGTGCGAACTGCCAGTGCCTCCTCCAGTCCACAGCTGGTGGGAGTTTAAGTTGGAATCACAGAATATCCCGAGCTGGAAAGGACACAAGCACAGACACACCAACAATCCCACCCTGTCCCCCCGAGTGTTGTCCAGACCCTCCTGGAGCTCTGGCAGCCTTGGGGCCGTGCCCACTGCCCTGGGGAGCCTGGTCAGTGCCCACCACCCTCTGGGGGAAGAGCCTTTCCCTGAGATCCATCCCAACCCCCTGGCACAGCTCCAGCCATTCCCTGGCTCCTGTCCCTGGTCCCAGAGCAGAGCTCAGTGCCTGCCCCTCCACCTGCCCTCGGGAGGAGCTGCAGCCCCCGAGGAGTCTCCCCTCAGTGTGCTCTGCCCCAGCTGAACAAGCCCAGTGCCCTCAGCTGCTCCTCAGACCCTTCCCCTCCAGACCCTTCCCAATGTCTGTGTCCCTCCTTTGGACACTCGAGGTGATGCCACCCCATAGCAGGACAATCCCCTCCCTCACCCAGCCAGCGATGCTGGGCCTGATGCCCCCCAGGTCACAGTGATGGCCCTTTGGGCTGCCAGGACACTCTGCTGACTGATACCCAACTTGCCACTGACCAGGACCCCCAGGTCCCTTCCTGTGGTGCTGGTCTCCAGCCTCTCATTTCCCATCTGTCCATGCATCCAGGGATGCTCCAGCCCAGGGGCAGGATCCAGCACCGACCCCTGTTAAACTTCACACAGTTGGTTATTACTTGTTACCTTTTTTCCTTTTTAAATCAGGGCTCACTCATTTGTTTCAAACTCCCTCATTGGAAAGCAGCAGCAGTGGAAGGATGTTGAGACACGTGTGGCAGATGAGAGGGAAACCCAAGACCCCCATAATGGGGTTCAAGTTGTCCAGACTTAGGGGTAGAAACTGAAAAGAGCTTCCAAGAGCTGGGTGTGCCTGTAGGTGCTGGGTTACATTTGTTTTGTTCAGAAAGACTTAAGATCCAGGAGGGTGGAGGTGTTGACTTTAATGCGATCAATCCACAGCTTTCCTTTGCCCTCAAGGCATTCCAGCTCCCCAGGGATTGGTTTGAGGCTTGGTACTTCAACACTGTCTCCTCTGGGCTCACACTTAAGGAATGCCTCTCTCTGCTGTTGTTGTTTCCTGCAATCTTGCACAAACAGATCAGAAAAGTCCCAATTCCCAGTATTGATCAAACACGTAGTTTTCTATAATATATAAATCTTTTTTTTTTTTTTTTGGAAAACCACTCCAAAACCTCACAACCCAGCTCGTATTGTTCTAACCAAAAACTTGTACTGAAATACAGCTTCTTGATTGGAAATGAAAGTGTAAAAGAGTGCAGGAGAGAAACTGAAGAGCTGTGAAATCTCCTTCAGTGGCATTTTGAAGAATGAACTCGCAAAGCTGGGGCTGTGGGTGCAGATGGGGAAGGGCATCCCTAAAATGCCCTCTGGGCCTCGAGCTCAGGGTATCAGGAGGTAGAAAATCAGTTTTCTCTGGCACCAAGGCACCAGCTTGTGGAGGGGAAACTTCCTAGGACTGGGTGTGGTTGGAGCCCGGTGCTAATAACATCAAGGTTGTGGGTTTGATCCCCACAGGGGGATCAATTACGAGTTGGACTCGACGATCCCTGTGGACCCCTTCCAACTCAGAATATTCTCTGTGAAATGTTTGGGTAGAAATGAACTCTTGAGTCCAAGGGGAAATATTCCAGTATTTCTTTGGGAACACTGTGAAGGTAGTGAAGATGAGGTATTTCCAGGTATTGCCAGCAGCTGAAAGGGGATTCAGCAGTCCATGTTGCTCCAGGATGAGAAGATAATCTAAAAAATCACTAAAATCAGTTGTTGCCAGTCATGGAAGGAAGTGACACGGTACCCTGACAGAAAAACTCTTGAATTAGCCCTGCAGATAACTCTGGTTTGAAGCTCCCTACTCCACAGTCGAATATCCCAGAGCCAACAGAGGAACTTATTGCAGAGCAGGACTGGCCAGAGTTCCCAACCAGGGAGCCCCTCTGGCAGAACCTGAAGGGTCCACGAGAAGAGACCACCAAGGGCTGAATGTCACAGGCTGACAGTGCTGAGGTGTTTGCAGTAACAACTCCCTGGCCCTTCTCCATTTACATCTTCCATGATGCAGGTGAAGTGGAGGTACCAGTATGGACTGTCTGGAGAAGGTAGGCAGGAATGCAAAGCCCTCCTCTTCTTAGAGGCAGGTTTGAAGTTACATCATCAACCCAGAATTTGCTTTATGTCTGTAAATCCAAAGCCCCTGCAGTTTGGCCACCTCTGTGCCCTCTCCAGGTTTGGAAGGAGAAGCTTTTCCCTCTCTATCAGACCACTGTCTTTTAATTTGTTCCTCTAAAGTATGTGATACTCAGTAGCTCATTATGAAAATAATTAACTATTAGAAAAGAGGCAATGCTGGGATATTAAACATTACAAAGCCCACCCCTGCCACTTGAACAGTAATTATCTGAATTTTAACAGAAACTTGCCCAGGAATGCAGAAGGTATTTCTAGCAGAGTATTTTCTGCTCTTGTGGCAGGCAAAATACAGCAATTAAATCAGTTGTACAGTAATCCTAGTGTTAATTAGCAATAAAACCATCACTGGAAATGCTGCAAGAGAACATACAGCTGAATAATCCCCAAACAAATCCCAGGTCTGCACAATCCTTGCAGTGCTGCCTGTGCAGAGATTTGAGATTGTGAGTAAGTTTTTCTCCTTTAAGTATCTCCTAATGTGCCTACTGGGCACAATGCAGTCCCTGAGGCTTTGCAAAAGGAACTCTCACCAAGGACTGCCAGCCCGGGGAGCCCAGGGCCTCAAAGGGGTGGGCACCACACACAGGTCTCCCAAAGACCTCTGAGCTGTGGGAACAGCTCTGCCTGCCCATGGAAACCAGGCAAACCCAGGGAATTTCTGAAGCAGCCGATTATGCCCATCCTCTCCAGGTGTGTTCACAGGGAAGTATGAACAGTCCCTGCTCTATCTGAGCTTACAGTCCTGCTGCCACATTTCCATCCAAATTACGCCTGGAATTACAGTCTGTCAGCCTGTCCCCTTTCCAGGCATAATTTGGATGGAAAGGGGTCAGTGCCAACACCTCTACGTAACGCACAGGCTGCTGTTGTCAAAGCTACACTTTCAGCACTCCGATGTCAGGGTGAGGCTTTGGCCTTCTGGAAGTCAGTCAGGAGCACTGCTGGAGAGGGAATGGGACAGACTGAGGAAACAGCACAGTTATCCCATTATTCCATAAGCTTCAGTTTCCTCAGGCTCCCAGGGAAGCTGCCCCAAGGCTGCCAGAGATCAAGGAGTGCTTGGACAATGCTCTCAGGCACAGGATGGGATTGTTGGGGTGTCCAGTGCAGGGCCAGGAGTTAGACTTGATCCTTGTGGGTTCCTTCTCACTCTGGATATCCCAGGATTCTCTGATTCTGTTCCATTAGACAGAGCAGGGCAGCAAAGTCAATTCTGCATGAGAAAATTGTGTTCCTTGACTCCCTATTAATTAACAATGATGGTCCTGAATCAACACTAAACAATGAGTGTGTTAAGTAAGTGGTCCAAGTGCCACTGTTTGGGCAGGTTTTCCAACAGTTGTCCATAAAACATCCCTCAGAAGTCTCCACCCCTGACAGTGACACAAAGCTGCACAGCTACAACTGGGATTTCCCCCTGAAGAGTTTCAAACATTGCATTACAGCCAAAAAATTATACTAAGGTGAAATTGGACACTAAGCAGAGAAAACAGTGACCCTGTTCTCAGACAAACAAAAGTTTGTTTGCAAATTCTGGTCTTTGTGAAAAGGGATGAACTTTTCCCCTCTGAGTCTGAGTCATTACTCTGGCTGAGTGGCAGAGACCAGAGAAAGAATAACCCCTGTTCTTCCTTTTTCTGACAGCTAAAATCTCAGTCATCTCAAGGGCTGTGGTAGTGGGTTGTTTCCTCACCAATTTTTGCTGACAAACACACAGACCTATGAAGCAAGGATAGAGATTCTTCTATTCAAACCACACATTAAGGAGGACCAGAGCAGCTCTCTGAAGCTCTGGGTTTCACCCTGGTACACAGGAAGGCTCCCAGGGGTTGGGAACCGCCTTCCTTGAGCCCCCAGATTAAGCCAGAACAGCTCAAAAGCAGCGTGTGCCCTGTGAGACAGTTGAAGTGGCCCATAAATTGATGTTAAAACCCCAAAACCTTTCTTTAAACTACATGTCAGGAATCTGTTACCAGGAAACTCTGGAATATTGGCTATGAAAAGTTAACTGCATGAGCGAGGCCACAGTTACTGAGGAATAAGGAGCTTTAAATCAACACATCACTAAGAGTAGCTCAAGAACTATAACTGATACAGATAAATCATCAAACCCAGCTGCCACTGATTGATTCCCAAGGAACTTGCACAGGAAAAGAGGCAAACACGTGGCAGGCTTGCCTTAGGACACAGTCAAACAAGCTGAAGACATAACAGGCTGCTCAGAGCAGCTGTGGCTGCCCCATCCCTGGAAGTGTCCCAGGCCAGGTTGGACAAGGCCTGGAGCACCCTGGGCTGGTGGGAGGTGTCCCTGCCCATGGCAGGGGTGGCACTGGATGATCTTCCAACCCAAGTAATTCTGTGACTCCATAAACCAAAAGCAAACCAGGAGTCTGGTCTAATGAAGGTAACATTAAAAAAACCAAAACGCCCAAAACACCATTCACTTGGTTTATTGTGTAAATCAAGCTTATAAATTACTCCCATTAGTGCAAGATCTGCTGGGAAAGTCATCAGAGAAGTGGTCAGTGAAGACAGATGTGCTCACAGCTGTTCGTGGAAGAGACACAGCCCAACCTGCAGCAGGATCTGCACTGGGCATCTCGAGGGCACCTCAAGGCAGGGTCTCAGGGGACGGATGGCTCCAAACACTCCTCCCAGCACTGCATTTCCTACAACAGACACAGAGGAGTTGGTAAGCAAAGCTGCCTGCCCAGGGCCACAGCAGCTAACACAACAGATTACAAAAGCCTCCAACACCCAGGCAGAAGGTTCTGCTACAGGAGCTTATCCAGGCCCAGCAGATGCAGGTGTGCCAGCCTGGAGTCCCTTTGGAAGGGACCACAGGCCATCACAGACACATCCCCTTTCTCTGCTTCTCTTTCCAGAGGACTGACATATGAAGTTCCTTCTTCAAATCAGAAACCCCACATTGCTGGCTCAGGAATGGATCTGTGTTCCAACTGCTGCTTGAGACAATTTTTAAGTAAAGAAAGCCCTTTATGAGATACTTTAATTGCCTCTACGTAACTTGGGAGCTTTCCCACTTGTGAACTTTTCCCTATTCAGGTTGGATAGGGCTTGGAGCACCCTGGTTTGGTGGAATGTGTCCCTGTCTGTGGCAGGGTTGGAATTGGATGGTCTTTAAGGTCCATTCCAACCCAACCCATTCTGAGATCTGTCACTTCTCTGTAAACATCTCTGATCACCCAAGGTGCTTCCAGTGCAGCTGACACTCATGAGAAGGCTCTTTCCTCCTTTGGTTACAGAAGGATCTGTGCAATACAAGGTTTTCAAACATGGAAGACACAGTAAATTGTTTAAACTGCAGTAAATATTGCCAGGAAAAGAGGTTTAAAAGTACTGTCTGTGCCTTCCAGACTAGCTGTTTTCCCTACAAAATACTGTGCAGCTGGACTGCAAGTTGCTCTCTTTCACTAATCAACATTTAGATGTAGTTATTCTGACCAGAAGAAACAAGTATTGAGGTGTACAGTTTCCTCTGGAGCCTTGCCTTTAACACCAGGGGAAAACGTTCCTGACTCCCTTCTACCTGCAGCAAGGAATAAGAAAGTCCTGAGCTTGCCTACTACAACAAATAAGTACTGAGAGGTCCAGCAGAAGGTCTGTCTAATGCTTCTCCAGCTTTAGGGAGGTTCAGACTTCCAGAACATCCAGCACAGCACTTTTGATACGTAATTAAAGAAGCAAAATAACCAAAACCTTGAGAAAGCCAATTTTCCAAGGAATTTGTGTAATACAGTAGCCAGCTCTGAACATTTCAATTTACTTTCAGTAACAGTTACAAGAAGAAGAAAGTGTGAATTTGTCTGATCATAAAACTAGTCCTGAGCCTGTAGCCCTTGCTCCCAGGAACAGAAGAGACACAAAAGGCCCAAATGACCACAGAAAACTTGATTTTTCTTCTCAGGAACCACATTACATTGTGGAAACCAACGACTTGAGAAACATATTCCTATTAGAATTTCATGCTTCTGTGAAGCTGCATTAAAAAAAAAGTTCTGAAAAAAAAATGGAGCAGTTTTGGGGAGCAACAATATGATTGCACCTCAGAAAAACAGGAAACATCAACTGTCACACCAACAGAGGGTTCTTGTATTCAAGTGTTCCAGGCCAGGTTGGACAGGGCTTGGAACAACAACCTGGGATAGTGGAAGGTGTCCCTGCCCATAGCAGGGGGTGGGACAAGATGGGGTTTAAGGTCCCTCCCAACCCAAACCAGTCTGGGATTCTGTGATTTTATGATTATATTACTCAATCTAAGAGATGCACAAACAAAACTCACCATTAGAAGGAAGCTCAGTCTTCAGTTTTGTACTTGCCACCAATGTAGGGAACATATTGCAGGACCAGCTTCCAGTCTGTGGCCCAGATCACCCCAACACCGGCCACACCACCCCATGTCAGAAGGGTGGGAGTCCTGAAGAACAGACACACAGACAGGTGACCAACAGTCCTTCTCCACTGTGAAAGGCCAAGGTACTTGAGAAGTCATTTCAATCAGGAAAAGAGTTTGGAATCCTGGAATATTCTGAGCTGGAAAGGACCCACAAGGATGGTCAGTCCTGGTCCTGCACAGACACCCCAACAATCCCACCCTGTCCCCCAGAGCATTGTCCAAACCCTCCTGGAGCTCTGGCAGCCTTGGGGCCGTGCCCACTGCCCTGGGGAGCCTGGTCAGTGCCCACCACCCTCTGGGGGAAGAAGAACCTTTCCCTGAGATCCATCCCAACCCCCTGGCACAGCTCCAGCCATTCCCTGGCTCCTGTCCCTGGTCCCAGAGCAGAGCTCAGTGCCTGCCCCTCCACCTGCCCTCGGGAGGAGCTGCAGCCCCCGAGGAGTCTCCCCTCAGTGTGCTCTGCCCCAGCTGAACAAGCCCAGTGCCCTCAGCTGCTCCTCAGACCCTTCCCAATGTCCCTGTCCCTCCGGTGGCCACTCTCCAACAGCTTTAGATCCTTCTGACACTGTGGCGCCCAATCGAGACAGAGAAATACTGAAAAAGCCTCACACACACAGAGCAGCATTAGCCAAGATATATGACAGCAAAAGAGTAAAACGCTTTTACTTAACAAAGCCCACTACTCAACAAAGAGAAAAGACACACTGGTACAGCCACATGCCCTTGTCCTGTCCCACAGACCACTTTGTACTGACCACATAGCCCTGCCAAGGGCACCTGTGGGCACCGCGACATTTATATCTATATATAAATATATATGGAATGCAGATAGCGGCAAGTGGACGCAGAGTGCTTCCCCGCCTCCCGCCCGCAGCGCGGCCCGGCAGCCCCGACAGCCCGGCCCGACAGCCCCGACAGCCTGGCCCGACTGCCCCGGCACCGACAGCCTCGGCAGCCCAGCCCAGCCCGGCCCGGTCCCGCCGCCCTCACCAGTTCTGCAGCAGTTGGACGTAGCGCGGCCCCACCAGCCGGTTCAACATGGTGCGGCCTCAAAGTGACCCCCGGCGCGCATGCGCGGCCCCGGCCGATGGCGATGGCGGCGGGGCCGCTCCGAGCACGCGCGGCGGGCGGGGCGGGCCCGGGACGGCGGTGGCGTGGGAAGGACAGGGGACACCGGCGGGGTGGGGCGGGGACGCGAGGACTGAGGGGACATGAGCCCTGGCACAATCCCTGAGGGGGTGAAGGGCTGTCCCCACGCCAGAGAGGGGACACGGGCTGGAACACAAGTCCTGAGGGGGCACAAACCGTGAGGGGACAGACTGTCCTCCCGTCGGAGAAGGGAGACGAGCCCTGAGGGGACAACGAGTCCTGAAGGGACACGAGCCCTGAGGGATGATGGGCTGTCCCCTCGCTGGGGACAGGGGACACGAGCGGCCCTGAGGGAACAGTCTGGCCCCACAGTGGAGAGGGGACACGAGCCCAGAGGGGTGGCACTGATGCAGGAAGGGCTTTTGATTTTCACATCTTTATAGATTTTAGGAACACAGTAGCTGTAGCAAAGTACTAGTGTGTTAATATTTCCAGCAGCTTGAGTTTAATGTCTTTCTATTGCTCCCCCTGTTTCAGAACAGTGAGCTCAAACTCCTTTGCTGTTTAGTCTTTTTTTCAAGGTAGAAGGTTGAAGAATATCAAAAGGAGACATAAACACAGAGCAGAGTGACCCAGAAGCCCGAGAAAGAGGAGGCTGATGAAGAGAAGGTCTCACCGACCCCAGACTCAAATCCTGAGGGGGTGGAACAGGGGTGGGACCAGAGGGGGAAAAAGTTGAACTGGAGATGTGTAAAGTAATGATTGGATGGATCATATTATAAAAGCCATGGATATTAGAGCTTTCCCACGCGGGTGTCGATGTATTCCTGGGGGAGCCTGGGTGCTCATTAAAGTCACTACCTTGTTATCTCCTACCAAAATTTGGCTTGGAGTCTTTTTTACAGACTTTTCAAGCAACACACCATCCCCACAGTGAGCTGGGGCTGCTCTGACCTGAGGGATAGTGGCCCCTTGCCCAGTGCCTGTCAGTGCCTCCCAAACCTCCCGTCATGGCTGCTCAGCCTCTCCCCACAGCAGAGGGAGTTTCCAGCCAGATTTTTCAGCAGAGGGTCCTAAATTCACCATCAGTTCCATAATTCCCCGGGCTCTGCTCTGAGCCTGCTCAGCCCCTTGGGAACCTGCTGGAAGAGCACTGGAAAAGGCTGCCCAATCCCTACAAATGTTCCAGCCCAGGTTGGACAGGGCTTGGAATAACCTGGGCTAGTGGAAGGTGGTCAGGTGGAGTCACAGTCTCTGGAAGTGTCCCAACAACGTGTGGATGTCACATTTGGGGACATGTTTTAGTGGTGCTGGTTTGATGGTTGGACTTGATGACCTTAAAGGTTTTTTCCAGATTCTGTGATTGAGTCTGTGAAAGGACTGCCAGTCCCTGCACCCGGAGCAGCTTGGGAAGGGCAGTGCTGTCCCAGAGCTGGCTCACTGCTGAGAGAAGGGTGACCAGGGCTAAGGGAGGTTTAACTGGTGCCTTCCAGAGCCACTCCTAGTTAATTTGGGCTGTTTTCCTGTCCTATATGGACAAGCCCTGAGCCAGAGCAGCACAGCAAAAATATTGGGGTCACCCTTTGTAGGTTAAGGGGGGTGTTAATGATGGTCAGAAGAGCTCAGGCACAGCAGCATCAGAAGGCTTGGTCAGAATGCTTACAGCTAAGAGGTTTTTTTTTTTAGTTACAGCTACACTTTTTANGCCATCTTGGCCACCTGGACACAGTATGTCATGACACTGTTGGTTAGTTAGTTTACCTTATATACATGGAAAGATCCTACTGGTTACAAGGTATCCCACATTCTATGGGTGGTTCTCTGCTCCTGCATTCATCAGTTACCTCAGACTTTAAGAGATCCACACACACAGTGTCACCCCGACACAAAAACACAGGCAGCAAATGTGGAGGCTGCTTCCAGGTGGCTGCTCCATCCCTGGAAATGCTCACAGACAGGCTGGATGGGGCTTGGAGCAACCTGGTCTAGTGGAAGGTGTCCCTGTCCATGGCAGGGGGTTGGAACAAGATGAACTTTAAGGTCCCTTCCAACCCAACCATTCCAGCTGTGCCAGAGCTGATGGAGGGGGGCAGGACTTGTGCCCAGAGCAAGTGTTTGAAAACCTGTCTGGTGTTTTTATTTTTTTTGTTTTTTTAGTTCAAGGTAAAACCTTTATTCCAACTTCTCATTCCTAGGAATACAATATCTGAAAGACAAACATGAGGAAAAGAAAATAATATTGTTATAAAATGTCACATTTATTGCTACATTACTGTTATATACAGGACAGTTCTCAAAATCTACTTTAAAAAAGTTAGGATTATTTAAAAATTCCAAATAATCCAGCCAGCTGTTTTGACACTTGTATAAAATTATTTAAAAAATGAAAACAATTCATATCTTGAGGCACTCAGAAACACAATTTCATCCCCCAATTGTGATTCATTTCAAAGAGCAACGCATTTCCCACCCCCAAATACTTTATTTTTTTATTTTTTTTTGCTGGGTTAGGCATATATATATATATATTTACTATATATATAGTTCAAAACTATAATGTGTATCTGATTTAAGAACAAGGATTTCAGCCACTTAAGTACATCTGGATTTACAGGTAGGCAGCATAAACATCAAAAGCAAGGACCATTTTTTTTTTAAAAGGCCAAAAACCAAAGACAACCCCAAACTTTCTACAGGGTTAAAAATAAAGAACTTCCGCAGGCATCTCCCATCTGCTCTCCCACCCCCATCCTACAAAAATATAGGGAAAGAGCATCCCAGGAATGCTTTGTTTCCCCAGCGAGCTGGAGCCCTCCACACCCAGCAGGGTCATTCCCAAGAGCTCGAACCCTCCAGACCCAATGGGTCATTCCCAAGAGATGGAATCCTCCATACCCAATGGGTCACTCCTAAGAGCTGGAACCTTCCAGACACAACAGGTTATTCCCAAGAGCTAGAGCCCTCCACACCCAAGGGGTCATTCTGCAGCCTGGGGTTGGGATCATCCCTGTCCTGCCTCACCAGGTGCTTCTTTCCCCTCTCCCCTCTCCTGGAACATTAACCACGGCTGGTGCAAGGTGCCTTCCCTCCCCAAGAGGCGCCATGTTACAGGGTTTGCTCCAAAGCTGGTGGATTCAAGTGATTTGGGAAGACGTGGCCCTGGGGAGGGGGACCCGCAGTGTCCCCAGCTCGCTGCCTTGAGGAGCTCCATGGCTGGCCCAGGCACAGCCCAGGGGTGCAGGGCACAGGGATGCTTTTTGGCAAAAGGCCTTGGTCAGGACACCCCGTTTGGAAGCAGAAAACCCTTTGCTTTCCCGTGCTGTGCTGCAGCTGAGCCGAGATGCGCTGGGGTGAGTGTTATACCCTCGCCCTCCACCACGGCGGGTGCTTGGCTGGGCCAAGGTGGGAAGTGAGAGCCCTGAAGAGCAAGAGGTGGACAAAACCAGGGGAACAGAAATACCAGTGTGGAGAGCCATGGCAGGACTACCTCCTGCCCTGGGCTGGGCTGCAGGATGGACGCAATGTTTGGCAGAACCCTGGAGCCTGCACCACCCTCCTAACCAGAGCCCACACCACTATGTGAGTCCTGCAGGCCAAGGCACGGCAGTGCTGGCTCCCCAGAAGGGCTGAATTGCCCTGAAAATCAAAGTACAGAGCACCAGGTACCCCCACACCGCAGGGAGAGGCAGCTGTGCCCTGGGACTGACCTGCAGCACCCACCTCCCAAATCCTCCTGCCTCCACCCCAGCTGATGCCCCATTTCAAAGGGAAACAGCTCAGAGGTCCTGGCTGTAGAGACTGGGGAGCACGGGAGACAGGGAAACACACCTTCAGGCTTGGGATGGCTGAAGGAAGAGCAGCCAAGCCACACCTGAGGCTCTGGTGTTAAGAGAACAGTCCAGGCAGCAATAAGGTGGGAAACAGCTTCTGCCTCCAGGGTACCAGGGGATGAAGGACGGCTGTGAGCCACCAGAATCAAGCAGAAGGCACAGGAGGGTGAAGGGTGTGTGGAGGAGCCCCAGTACCAGGCCTTGCCCCCTCCAATTCAGTGCTCAGCTCCTGCAGTACGAGTTGGAAGGGGTGTTCCTGCAGCCTCAGCCCTCATTTGCCCAGTCCCAGCTCCAGGGCATGGGACTTGGAATGCTTTTGGAGCTGCCAGAAATGAAGCTGGACCCTGAGAGCAGCAGGGAGCAGGAACTCAGCAGTCATGGGACAAGATCAGAGAATGGGCTGGGTTGGGATCTGGAGAGTCCTGATGAGAGGAGAGGGGGTTGCATAGGATTTAACAGGGCAAAGACCTTGTGCAAGCTTGGGGGACAGAAAACAGACCTTGCTATTGCTGGTGTCAGGCAGGATCGGGGGTGTCCAGTGGCCACAACTTGCTCTGTGTTAGCCAGCACTGCAGGAAGGGCCGATGGCTTGTCCTGGCCCAACTCCAGCCCCAGCTTTGCCTCACTTAAAGACCAGGCCAGGGCCTTGCTGAGACTGGAGCTGGCCCAGGGTCCCCAGTATAGCTCAGAGCAAGAGGAGCTTGGGCCCCACTGGCCCCAGTGTTGGCAGCAAAGCGCAGGGGTTGCAGAGAGTTGGGTGTTTCCAAAGCCTCCTGTTTCTCAAGCCCCTCCAATCTGTTGAAGGGAGGACGTGCAGAATCCCCCAGCAAGCGCCCAGGGCCCAAAGGCTGTTCTGGCTTCAGTGGGGACACTGGGGGGACACAAAGGACCTTCAAGAGCAGGTTCTGCACTGCCCCCGGAATTGCAGTTGCTTGGCTGTGAGTTGGTCTGACTGGGGGGGTCCTGGGCTGGGGGAGTGGCTGCCAAACAGCTGTAATTCTGCTCCTGGGGATGTGAGCAGGAGCAGGAGCAGGAGCAGGAGCAGGAGCAGGAGCAGGAGAAGAGCAGAAGCAGGAGCGGGAACAGAGCAGGAGCAGGAGAAGAGCAGAAGCAGGAGCGGGAACAGAGCAGGAGCAGGAGCAGGAGCAGGAGCAGGAGCAGGAGCAGGAGCAGGAGCAGGAGCAGGAGCAGGAGCAGGAGCAGGCACAGGCTGCCACCACTGCCCCAG
Organism: Sakesphorus luctuosus; assembly: GCA_013396695.1. Lineage (NCBI taxonomy): Eukaryota > Metazoa > Chordata > Aves > Passeriformes > Thamnophilidae > Sakesphorus > Sakesphorus luctuosus. The sequence continues at coordinate 175,443 of VWZD01002497.1, forward strand.
CACCAGCCCAGGAAGGTGCAGGTTCAGGGAGGCTGCAGCTGCTTTGCTCTGGGGCAAAAGCAGGTGAAAAGGGAGAAAGAACAAAAATCTGCAATTTTACTGTTAATAAACTGGATTCCAGACACTTCTCAGCACTGTGGCATGAACAACTCAAGTAGGGAGGCAGGGGGCTGGCTGAGGGGGAGGAAAGAGGAGACCCTTTGGGCTGAGGACCCCATGACTGCACCCCAGGACCGTCTCTGCCACAGGAGAAGTGTCCCAAGGCAGATGGGACCCCAGTTCTCCTGCTTGACTGGGATGTAGCCTGGGAAAAGAGGAACTAGAAGCTGCACAGAGGGGAGGGCACCCCTTTGATTCCCTGTCTGATGAAGGAAGCTTTGGGGGGGCTCTGTGGCCCCCTAACAAGGATTGACACATGGCCCAGGAGCACCTGTGCATGCAAGGCTGAGAGAGGAAGCAGAAAAGTGAATAAATGGCACCCTACAGCCTGTCACCCACCTGGGACACCTCTCTTGGCAGCACCATGGGTGTGAGGGAAATGCAGACAGGCAAAGAAGCAGGTTTGGGGATCTGTAAGATCCCAAGTGGAATCCCAAGAGGCACAGACCTGGCCCTCACTGATCACAACACCTAAACACAAGAGTTTCAATGCTCCAGGGTGACATTTCAGGGCTGGTCTGGTGGTATTTTGGGGACAGCCCCTGACAGTGCTTGTTTTTAGAGAAGCCACTTGCCCAGGCAGGTTACAGGCACCAAATTCACACTGAGCCAAACACACTGGGAAGCCAAGGCAATTTTTCCTTGGTGCACTTCCTGATTGCTCCCTGAGCACCTGGAAAGCAGAGATGCCACAGAGGCCACACTGGGCGGGCACACAAAGCTGTGGCATGGAGGCAGCTCTGGACACAGCACTGCCACCCCCACATTGTGCTTTCATGCTGGAAGAACCAAGGTCTCCTTCAAACCCTGGCTCCATGTGTTTGTCCTCAAGGATCTTCATCCAAGCCTTGCCAAGGAAGGAAGTTGGCTGGGTTTGCTGTAAGAAAACAGCATCTCAACTCCTGAAATGCAGTTAAAAAGGCTCATCTCTGTTGCAATGCTTGGGTGTTTGGGGGTGGTGGGAAAAGCTCTGGCTCATCAGAAATCCCCCCTGGCCTGCAGGACTTGGAGGGGATGAAGAAGTTCAGCAGAAGTTTGACCAACTCATAAATCTTCTCAAATTTCCAATTTTTTTGAGTTCCTAGAGCTTTCTTGATTAGTCCCTTTAAATCCAGTTGTCCATGATTGCCACATCCAATTCTTGTGGCAAAATCAAAGGGTTTAGGAAGCACTTTTAAATTTTTTTTTGTAAGGTTTCAAGCTTGCCAGGGTTCGGACACTGCTCTATCCCTCCCACTTCTTGGGCAGGGGCACTGAGCCAGCTGAAAACCCTGGGCAGTGAGAGCTCTGCAGCCCCAACACTGCCCCACTCAAGCAGCAGGAATTCTCATGGAAGGAAGCCACCTCTTACAGGTGCAAAACCCCCCAGATTTGTACCCCAGAGCATGAATGGGAGTCAAGGCTGTCCCACATGGAAAGAAACCTCATCCATCTCACTGCCCAGTGCTTCAGCAGCCAGAAGAACCCAAGGGAGGAAAGTGTCTTAACCTGATTAGCTAATTAGGCTGAAAGGTGTCTCTTGAGACAGGCAAGAAGAACCTGGACTGCTGGAACCACTGACTTTTCCTGGCCTTCCCAGGGACAGAGTTGGGAGCTGCTGTGGTCTCAGGTCTCACCATGGAGAAGAAATGGTGGGAACAGCAAGCTGAGGAAAGCCAGGAGCACCCAAAAGTTTCAGAGCTATGGTTGGAGCCTGGGGACCCGAGGCAGTGCCAGGGGCAGCAGGGACAGTTCCAGTGCTGTCCTGGCACTTGGAGGGGCTCCTCTCAGAGATGCTGCAGGAAGTGAGGCCACGGTGCCCAGGTGAGGTGGGAGACAAGCACTGCTCTGAGCACTTCCAGCAGGGCTTGCCAGAGCACAAAGCACAGCCACAAGCACAGAGGAGCACCAGGAGGTTATGCCACAGCCCAGGATTGCTGAGAAGTGCTACAGGACCTAATCCTGTTTGCCAGTCCTTCCCTTTCCCTGTACCCAAGCAGCACAGCTTCCCCAGCTCAGGCTGGAGCAGCAGTGGGGAGAGATGGACCCTGTGGGGGAGAGGGGATGTCCTACCATCCTCCTTGTCCCCATGTCCCCCCCAGGCCAGTACCCATGTTCCATGCACTGTCCTGTCTGACTGAGCTCTGCCAGGCACATCTGGGCAGCTGTGGCCTCAGTCCAAGAGCATTCCAGATGTTACACACACTCCCCAGGGAACTGCCCTGTCTGCCTGCAGAGCTGGGAAGAACCAGGCACAAAATGTTTCAGAAGGGAAAGGAGAGAGACAAGAGTAAATTCCCAGTGGATATTTTTCCATGGCCATCTCCAGAATGGCTGCTGCAGCTCAGCACTGCCCAGCACCTCCTTCCTTTGCTCCACACCTCCAGGGCACCCCGTGGGGCTGCTGGGGATCCTCCTCCTGCTGAGCACACTGGAGTGGTCTGGAGCAACACTGGGAATCCCTGGGAGCGAAGGATGGCTGGCCCAGCTTGGCTGCTGGAGCATGTCATGCAGGAGAGGTGCTCCTGCTTCCTTCCTTCCCAGCATGGAGAGAGGAGCCCACGTGCAGGTGAAGTGGCCACTCACATCCCCACGGGAAGACTATGCCAAGCTCAGTTTGCCTCCAAGGACACTCTGGAGATGTGACAGCAGGTGACAGCGGGGTGTGAAGCCCCTCTTCCTGAGCCTGCAGTGTTTTCCACTTCCAGTGGTGGTGACTCCAGTGCTGGGAGAAGGGATCCTGATGCTGGTCACGGCTTGCCAAGGGCTGGAGCGAGCCCATGTGCCAGGTCGCTGCTCCCTTCCTGCCACCAGCACCTGCAGCTCTGGCTGCCTGGCGCAGTTTCCTGCTGCTGCCTCTGCCTCTTCCCAGTATTCCAGCTTTGTTCAGTTGGTCTTTGTTCAGTGCTGCTCCTGGAAGTGCCTCCGACAGCTCTGGCATGTGGGGAACTGATGCTTCCCTCCGCCCTGGGCTTTCCTCGTGTATCCGTGTTCCTCCTTCGTGTCACCTGGAAGCGCCCCAGTCTCTTGGATCTCCTCCATCCCTGCTCTGTCCCAGCAGCTCTGGGACAGCCGTGGGGCCTCCTCTCCCACACTGGACCGTGGCGCCTCCAGGATCTCCAGGAATAAAGCAATCCTTGCAGGGCACCTCGGTCACCTCCCGGCAGGCGTGGGAGCACTGCTGCCACTTGTCTTGCTGTTTAACTTCCTTTTCCCAAATCAGAAGTGGCCGAAGCAAAGAGATGGTGAATTCAGCACATGAGTTTGTTTGTTTTTTATCATGGAAGGTACAAGCCGCAAGGAAGAACATCCCCTTGCTGTGGCTACATTCGCTTTTAGTGGCTTTCTGAGCCGAATCTGAGAATTCCTCTCTTTATATCCAGTCTCTCTTAATACAATTTTAATATTCTGGTTGATCCTAAAGATGCAACGTTAACTATAGAAACAGCAGCAGAAAAGCGGAGGGTACAAGACATGTTTTTATACAAAAAAAAATTCTTTCGTCGCTTACAAAACATATGCAAAAGAAGCTAAAAAAACCAAAAGGCATTGCTATTTGTTCTACATAAAAAATCTCATAACTAATGTTCTTTTTTTTTAAAAAAGAAATATCAAGCTTAGGCACAATTTTGCTGCTGGCTGCTTGTGAACAAGCCAAGAGAACACGCCACCCCCTCCTAACTGAGTGATATGTATTGACTGTTCTGCACTTTATACTTAAGGCAATTTTTTTGTTTTCATTTTGTTTTTGACAAAGTGTTTTTTCCACCCCTTACGTCACAGCAGGATCCGTCCGCGTGTGTCAGTATGAGCAGTACTACAGTTCATGGTTCAAGAAGGTTGCAGGTCACACCAAGGGCTTTCTTCCTACAGATCTTTGTATCCAGAGAAACAAGATCTGCAAATAAAATAAAATAATAATTAAAAAAAAAAGAGTCTGAAGTGATGGAAACCCAAATGAGAATAAAACTGTGTTCTCCTCTCAGCCCCGAGGCTCCTGCTGCAGCCTGTCCATGCACGAGGCTGCCCTGAGGGTCAGTGGGGCTGCAGCAGAGCTGGGACATGAGCTTTGCCTTTATTTTGGTCAGGCCACCCCCAGGCACCCCCGGGGAGAGGGGAAACTGAGGGACTGTGGTCCCTCCAGGCACTCCATGCCCCACTGGTGGGGGATCCTGGATCTGCTCAATCCTTGCCAACATCTCTGCACCACTGGGATGAACAGGCTCAGCTGCTCCTGGCCAAGCTCCCTAAAAATAGGGACAGACCCTCAGGGCCTGTGCCTGCCATGGACCCACTCTGGGATTTTCACCTTCTGTGTCTCTCTGGCAGTTCTGGGACCTGCCGTTCCCTCCCATATTGCAACAAGGAAAAGGGAGTTGCTGGTTTCCAGTAGGCAGCTGGGGCAGGTCTGGGAGATGCAGAGCAGAGCTGAGCTCACTCAGGAGCTCCTGTGCCAGTTATGGAGGACCAGAGGCTTTGGATATCTACAGGGCACATGACATGCACAGAATCATGGAATGGTTTGGGTTGGAAGGGACCTTAAAGCTCATCTCCTTCCAATTCCCTGCCGTGGGCAGGGACACCTCCCACCAGCCCAGGCTGCTCTAAGCCCTGTCCAACCCGGCCTTGGACACTTCCAGGGCTGGGGAGTCCCCAGCCTCTCTGGGTAACCTGTGCCAGTACCCGGGACACATGAAGTCACTGATTTCAGGTAAATGAAGCAGGACTTGGCTGATGCTGAGAGAAAACGGGGCTGAGCAGCCACAGCAGAGCAGTGTTGTTGGCACGGGGTCGGGGTGTGGGATCACGGGTGGGGGCAGTACCTTTACATGTGTCCAACAGGGTTGTGACCATCTCCTAGACCAGGATGTGAAGCTGAAAGTGTCATCTGGGGGTCTCCTACCACTCCGGACACTTTCTCCTCTTCCCGACGCTTCAAGCAGGCAGCTTTAGGGTTCAGGTTGCGCTCTGTGCCAGGGACAGCAAGGGAGGGGGAACAACCTCAGTGTGGGCAACACATCACACATGGCAGCAGCACCCAGGAGGGAGGGCAAGGACAGAGGCCCAGAGCAGCCCCACGTGGCCATGCGGGCAGACAACTCCCGTGCAGCTGCTCCTTGCTGTGCCTGCTGGAATTTGGCTGGACCCCTGTTTGAGCAGAACCCCAGACCTGGCTGGACCCCCACACCAATTTAAACATAGAATCCCAGAATGGTTTGAGTTGGAAGGGACCTTAAAGATCACCCAGTTTCATGGGCAGGGACTCCTTCCACTAGTTCAGGTTGCTCCAAGCCCCATCCAACCTGGCCTTGGACACTTCCAGGGATGGGGCAGCCACAGCTGCTCTGGGCACCCTGTGCCAGCGTCTCACCATGTGCTTGTTACAGGAACCCCCAAGTGCCTCAGCCAGCTCTTGGAGTTGGGGATTCAGTTTTCCAAAGCTGCTTAATGGGATCCAGGTGCCAAATTCCCATTAAGCAAGAGGGGAGAGGGAGAGAGCAGCCTTAAATCCACCACAGGCCAGGGCTGGGGAGAGCTCAGCCAGCCCCCAGGGGTGCTGCTGGCACTGTGAACACACACCTCGCACCAAAAGCAGGAGTCAGGACAGAGATGCACGAACATGCAGAGACAGGGGGAAGAGACAGGCCCCGAAATGCCCCTGCCAGCTGGTACCATACCTCGTACTTGCTGCTCCAGGCCCAGAATGACCTGCACCGCTTGCTGCAGGATGATCAGTTTGGTCTGTGCTTTGTCCGTTTTTAAGTGCATCTGACACATGCGTCCCAGTTCCTTAAAGGCCTCGTTAATGTCCCGCACACGCACCCTCTCCCTGGCGTTATTGGCCATTCTCCTCTCCCGGTCCCTCAGATCTTTGTCCTCCAGTGACAAGGCCTCGTCTGTACTGCTGGGTTCACAGCACCACAGGGATTAGTCAGGGGGTGGTACCGAGGGGGTGTTTATGTTGCCATGCTGGGAGTGCTCCTGGTGTCCACTGCAAATGGCGCAAACAGCCTCACTTTGCAAAGCCAATTCCTCTGGGCGCTTCCAGGGGTGGCCTGGGCTGTGTCACCTCTGTGAGCCAGGTGAAGGTGCTGCCAGCACAGGGCCAGGTGCCCACGGGGCTGGAGGACGCCCACAGAGCTGGAGGGTGCTGCCAGCACGGGGTTGAAGGGTGACCATGGGGCTAGAGGATGCTGCCAGCATGGGGCTGGAGGGTGCCCATGGGGCTGGAGGATGCCCACAGAGCTGGAGGGTGCTGCCAGCACGGGGCTGGAGGGTGCTCAGGGGGCTGCAGGGTGCTGCAGGGTCAGTGATGTGACATCAACACTGATACCTTCTCTTCTCTGCAAAATTTTGCCTTCCTGTTTTTTTTGTCTGAAAACTTGAAGTCTGGGGTAGGGTCTCAGCCAAAAACATCAGTTCTGTTCCCCCCAAAAGACTTTTTGGCAGAAAGTAAATCCCTCTTCGTAAGATTTCCTTCCCAAATTCCACCTGCAGCTCCCAGTGAAGGTGTTTCGGGTAGCAGTGCCACAGCAGCAGGAGCAGCCTGGCCTGGCACCCTCTTGGGGGACAGGGCAGCACCAGGGGCAGGAGCCAAGTGCCTGGGCTGCTGCTGAGGATCAGACTCGGATGCAGACACTGGATCCCACCAGAACAGGGTGATTTTTTTTTCCAGGCACAGTCAGAAGCTCTAGGAAAGCCTCTGCTGCCAACAGCACCCCAGGGATGCCTGAACAGGCAGGAGGAGGGGAAGGCAGAGTTGTGCTGGCAGCACCTTGAACCATGGCCTTGCCACAGCCGGTCCCATCCAAAGCCCCAGTTTATGCACAGACGACCTTCTCCCCCAGAGCAAAAATTCTTGCAGGAAGACACCTATCTGAGAAGGGCCCTTGGGTGAGCCCTGGCACTGGGACAGACTGTGGCCTTCCAGGGGAGCCACATGGGGATAAGCCTTCAGTGAAGAGGGGCCACAGAGTCAGAGCCTTCCGGGGGGGCTGGAGAGCCCCCAGATGGTGTAAGGATGCAGGAAGGGGGAGCAAGGGCTCCCCAGGCAAGTGTTTGCCTGTGTGGGACAAAGGGCTGCCCACTGTCCCTGCCTGCAGCCTCTCCTTGCTGTCTTGTCCCTGTCCATGTCCCCTCCTCACTGCCTCACCTGGCACTGCCACTGTCTCTCCACAAGCCCAGGACAGGCAGGGGGATGGGGCCACTCCCCCCCTCCACTGCAGGAGCCCATCTCACTCCTCCCAGCTCAGGCTGGTGGCCTTGAGTCCAGGCTGGTGGCTTTCCTTGGATGTCACAACTTAGAAGTCACACCTGGGCAGGACAGAGCCGTGTCCCTGCCGCCAGCACGTGCCACTGGCAGCTTGCAGGGGGTTATAAGGATGGGATGCTTTGGCTGCCTTGTAGCCCTCTCCAAGGGGTCACCTACCTGTCTGCCTATGCCCTCAACCTTCTCCTTTCCCTTCCTGTCCCGTAGCTGCTGTGGCAGCAGCAGGTCCTGACAGTCCTGGCTGGGCACACGGGGACCCGACAGCCCCATTTCCACAGCAGCACTGCCAGAGGGGCTGTCAGGGTGGGATTCCCTCCTGGAAACCCACAGAGACAGGTCACTGGCTGCCTGCACTAACACTCCTGAGTGCAGCCCACAGGGCTTGGCCACTTCCCTGGCTGCCTCCAGGAAGGGATTAAAAAGGGACAAGCATGGGAGACCAAAGTGAATAAGGTGCCAACTCTGCCTAACCCCTGCCCCCGCCCTCGGTCCTGCCTTGGATTTGTGAGCAGCAAGTACAAGGTAGAGTGGGACCACCGAGGGGTCACGGCTGGGGACTGTCTGTAGGAGATCGGAAAGAACAGAACCAAAAAATAAAAACTCGAAATAAAAAAAAAATCAAAAGGAAGGGGAAATTAAAAAAGAGACAGGAAAAAATATACATGTTATGAAAGGCAAAAAATTACAAACTGAAGAGAGGCACAAAGGACTCCAACATCAAGGCACAGCAAGGCCAGCAGAAAGGAGCACAGCCAGGCACAGCCCCCGACGCGTGTTACGGCAGGCTCTGCAGAGAGAAAGGGGTTATCCTGCCCTGGCAGCATGGGCTGGAGCGGAACATGCACTGCGGGATGCGGGAACAAAGCAGCCACATCCTCTGGAGCGGACACCGAGCCCTCCGCCTCCCATCCCACGGGATGGGTGCACAGAGAGGGCACACAGGAGGTGGGTGCACACAGCACGGGTGCACACCGTGTGGAAGGAGGTGAGGGTGCCCTGGCGAGGGGGAGACCCTGCACATGCCTGCTGGCAGCTCCACGCTTGGCTCGGAATGTGCAGAGCTCCCAGCTTTTGTCTGGGACCAGCCAGTGCAGGCAGCGAGGGCTGCTCAGCCTGGGGCATCCTGCTGCCCCTCGCACAGCTCCGGTGATCCCAGGGCTTTGCCAGGTGCCACACTGGTGGGACAGGAGTGCAGAGCTCCCTTGGGCACGAGGAGGGACAGAGATGTGCTCTGTGCTCAGAAGCAGCCCTTGGAGGTGGCAGAGCTGGGTCCCTCTGGGAGATCTGCTGGCTGGGGTTTTTCCAAGCTGGCCAAGCACTGAGCACTCCCTGCCTCGGGGCAGCGACGGCGCAGAGTCCCTGCGGGGACCAGCATGCAGCACACGCAGTGGCAGTGGGGAACGAAGGAGAGAACAGCAGGGAGGAATGCAAAGAAGGCAAAAAAAATAAAAATAAAAAAGACATCAACAGCCTTGGGTTGGTCTCCAAGGCCACAGGGGAGAGAGACAGTGCGAGGTACCACAGCATGTCACAGGAGACAGACAGACAGACAGCCCCGTGCCGATCAGATACGTAAAATATCACCACTCCGGGACCCTCACTGACCTCTAACTTGTTGCTCCAGGTTCAGTATGACTGAAACGGCCTGGTGTAGGATTAGCAGTTTGGTCTGTGGTTTTTCGCTGTTTAGGTGCAGTTGGCACATGCGTCCGAGCTCTTTAAAGGCCTCGTTGATGTCACGGACCCGCAGGCGCTCACGGGCATTATTGGCGACCCTCCTTTCTCTCTCTCTCTCGGCTTTTTGCTCTGGGGGAAGAAGATCGTCCTCCTCATCCTCATCTTGACTAATGGTTTAAAATAAGAACGAGACAGGGACATTCCTCGCGTGCACTCTCAGCACTGGTCAACTCACAGACAAGAAACACATGGTGAGGCACCGAGATGCCGAGCCCCGCGTGGCCCCGGGTGCCCGATGGGACACGCTGGCCTGTGCCACACACTTGACACAGGAACACGCAGGGACTTTGGAGAGAAGCAACTGAGGCTCTTCTTCTGCCTCTTTTTGTTTTGTTTTGGTTTTAAACATGAAAGAAAGAAACCATAATGAGAATAAAGCTTGTTGCTGGGAAGGGTGCAGGTGGGTCTGGAGAAGGTGAGGGCCAACACTGGAATCCCCAGCTGAAATTTGGGAAGACACAGCCCTCTGCCTCCAGGGCAGAGCAGAGTGGGAGCTGGGCATCACCACCCTGGTGAGGTCTCTAAACTGGTGGTGAGGCTGTAGAGCAGCCAGCACGCTGGAAGGGCTTTACCTGACCTGCTGCCACTTTTCTGGATGGATGTGACAGAAGACACAGGAGCCCAAAGCAGACAGTAGAGACACCCCAAGGCAAGGAAGAGGACAAACCTTCCCTGCCTGGGGCTGAGCACTTGCTCCTTCCCATGCACCACACACACAAGCAGGTGCAGCTCCTGTGGGTAAGGGTTATCCCTCTGCTTTAGGAGCACGAGGAAGCCTGAGGCCACAGGGAGAGGAGCCAGCAGGAGGGTGTGAGGGCACACCAGGTTCCTGGGGTGGGCAGGGGCTGGGGATCTGCGCCGCAGGACAACCCTCAGCCTCACTGGGCCAAGCCCAGCACCTGGCCGGTCACAGCAGCCACACCCCAGCCCAAACACCCCCAGCCTGGGAACAGAGTAAGTGAAGGGAGAGACCTGTTCAAAGAGCACCTTGTTCTGTTCCGAGAGGGTTTCAGCTCCTTCTTCTCCTCCTCTGAGTTATCGGCCACCGACGTGTTCTCTTCGTCCTCCTTCTCTTCCCTCTTTATTTCACTCGTTCCCGAGGAGACGCTGCTCCGCCCCAGCCCTCCAGACAAACCTGCAGAGAGAGCAGAGCCACCCATGCAGGGGGTCAGGGGCCTGGCTCACACAGGGGGCTGGGAGCCCCCAGGCCCTGCTCCTGCTGTGCCATCAAAAACTCATCCTGCACTGCTGCTCTACAGCCAGGGAAAGATGGAGAGGTGCTGGCTCTGCCCTGCTGTTGTTCCCTGTTCTCCTCTCACCTTCCAGGCCCTACCAAACAAGAGCCCAACCTCCCCAGCAGAGCAGGGCCTGGGGCACTGTGCCCACAGCTGGCAGAAGGGACAGGGACATGTAGGTCAAACCTAATAGAGTTAGATGGGATATTTGGAAAAAATTCCTCCCTGTGAGGGTGATTGATGGGGTCCCAGCACAGATTGCTCAGAGGCTGCCCCATTCCCTGGAAGTGTCCAAGGCCAGGTTGGACAGGGCTTGGAGCAACCTGGGCTGGTGGGAGGTGTCCCTGCCCATGGCAGGGGATGGGACTGGATGAGCTTTAAGGTCCCTTCCAGCCTAAACCATTCTGGGATTCTATGACACCTCTGGAAAAGGCTCAAAGTCAAAACTGCCCTGTGGATTATGGAAGGAAAGCACCAGCCCTGCAGGAGCATCCACCTGCCACTGGGCTGCTGGTGCACAGGGCAGGACCTAACAGGTGACCCCAACCCCACCACCCTGGCACAGGTGAGCCCCAGTACAGGTGAGCCCCGACACAGATAAGCCCAGCACAGGTGAGCCCCAGCACAGGTGAGCCCCGGCACAGGTGAGCCCTGGCACAGGTGAGCCCCTAGCACAGGTGAGCCCCAGCACAGGTGAGCCCCTAGAACAGGTGAGCCCCCAGCACAGGTGAGCCCCCAGCACAGGT
>VWZD01002497.1:186894-246391 GCA_013396695.1 Sakesphorus luctuosus
AGGTGAGCCCCAGCACAGGTGAGCCCCAGCACAGGTGAGTCCCCATCACAGGTGAGCCCCCAGCACAGGTGAAGCCCCAGCACAGGTGAGGCCCCAGCACAGGTGAGCCCTGGCATAGATGAGCCCCGGCACCAGTGAGCCCCCCAGCAGAGATGAGTCCCCAGCACAGGTGAGCCCTGCCATGCACAGCTGCCTTACCGCTGTACGTGTCCTGCTGCCTGCTGAGGTCAGGGAGTGAGCTGGGCTGGGATGGAAGTGTGACGTGGTTGTGGAGCAAGGTGGGGTTGCTGGACAAGCCATCTTCGGGGTGACCTCCTCCCACCTGCAGCACAACAAGAAGAGCAACCCTTAAGGGGGGATGTGTCACAGCCAGAGGGCAGGGGGACAGTCACCTGAGAACTGAACATGAGCTGGGCCCAGCCCAAAGCCCCCATCAGTGCTCTGTCCCTGCTGTGGAAAAGCCTCTCCCTGCCTGGATGCAAGGCTGGCACACTGGGGAGGACACGTGTCCTGTCTCCATCAAACACCACTGTGTCTGCCACCTCCCCAGCGCCACCAGAGTGAGGGACATCCCAGCAATGTGAACTTGGCTGCAAAGGGTGAGGGCCAGGCAGCCCTCGTGAGCTCACAGCCCCAAGGCTGTGCCACACAGCTGGGGACTGGCAGGACAGAGCCAGTCCTGCTGCCCACATGCTGGGTTTTCAGCTGGCAGGACACATGTATGATCAAGTCTGATTCCTTGCTCACGGACAGAGTCCAGGGAGCCTGGAAAGGGATGACCACTGGTTCTCCAGATACTGGAGATGGGTTGCTCCAGCAGGCAACCAGCTCTGCCAGAAACATGCTGCTGTGGGCACCAGCCTCTGGACAAGGGAGAGCCTGCTGACCCAGCATGGCACCTCAGCATCCACATGCTCTGTCAGATTCCCAGGAGCCTGAATGAGCACTCCCCACATGCAGGGGTGGGTCATGGTGCCTGCCCAAACCATTCAGAACAGAGAATTCCTCGTGATACCTTACACCCACTGCATCCCTCCTCTCCTTCTCCCTGCATACTCCAGGGATGGCTTGAAGCAGTTTTGAGAGATTTCCATGGATGTTGCAGGGGAAGAAGAGTTTTCACCACCTTTGCCTGCTCTGAGAAAGAGCATGAGCGAAGGGCACATAGAGCTTGTGCCAAGGGCCACATCTGTGCAGAGGGTGGACTTGATGTGCCCAGAGAAGCTGTGGCAGCTCCACCCCTGAAAGTGTCCTAGGCCAGGTTGGACAGGGCTTGGAGCAACCTGCTCTAGTGGAAGGTGTCTCTGCTCATAGCTGGGGGCGGAATGGGATGGGCTTTAAGGTCTCTTCCAGCCCAAATCATTCTGTGATTCCACAGTTCAGCTGCCACAACGCTCCCACACTTACCAGGCTCGGGTGCCTGTTGCCCAGGGCCATGACCGAGGCAGGGAAGGCCTGGCCCAGGCTGCCCACGGCGGCGCTGTGGGGTGGTGCTGAGCCCAGGAGCCCGTGCATGTCCCCGTGGTTGCTGGGCATGGCAGCGGTCTGGCCCACGGCGTGATTCCTCAGCACGTGGATGGCTTCGTCCAACCTGTCTTCCATTTTGTTTTGCTGAAGGACAAGACAGGGACAGGTTGTGTTAACTGCCCATCCCTGGAAGTGTCCAAGGCCAGGCTGGACAGGACTTGGAGCAACCTGGGCTGGTGGAAGGTGTCCCTGCCCAGGGAACAAGATGGGCTTTAAGGTCCCTGCCAACCTAAACTATTCCATGATTCCATGATTGCAGTCTCATCAAGCCAGCAGCCTGCTGCAGCTCTGCACTGCAGAATGGCTCGTGGCACTCCTAACTGAGGTACCACAGGGCAGGAATGGGCAGAAATAACCCCTCAGACAGTGCTGTCCCCTAAAGGCACAGGGAGTCACATCAGTGGAGCTGTGCAGGGAAGGCAGGCAGAAACCTGCCAGGAATCCATTCAGCTGGGCCCAACCCTAATGATGGGTCTGGGCCATGGACAGGGGAGCGTGCCAGGATGCCCCAGTGCCAGTGAGGCTTCAGGAATACAGCACCCAGCTCTGCTGAGCTGCTGCCAACCAACCATCCATCCCTACACCAACCACCTGATTCCAGGCCCCAGGTGTTCAGGGGAGGGGACTTCACCCAAAAATCCTTCACCACCAAGGTATGGGAGAGAAGAGGAGAAGCCAGAACTTTGAGGGCCACTTACCAAAGTGTGGAGGCTCCCTTCGTAGCTGGGGGATAAGGCACCCGCTCCACTCGCCCGCGGCCACTGCGACGTGCCTGGGGACAGACAGAGAGTTGGGCACCAGCACTGGCTGCCACTAGATGGGGCTGGAAGCTGGGCCATTGCATGGCACTGCATGGATCACCAGGCACTGCAAGGCACCACGTGGGACAGCACAGCACCACACAGGTCACTGTGGCACCGCATGGGCCACATGGGCCATCACGGCACTGCATGGCACAACATGGGCCACCACAGCACCACTGAGGCCACCATGGCACCATATGGGCCACTCTGGCACTGCATAGAGTGGCATGGGCCACTACAGCACCACACGGCTCCACATGGGCTGCCATGGCAAGGCAGGGCATTGCACAGGCCATGGTGCCACCACAGGCACTGCACAGGCCACCACAGCACTGTGTGACACCACACAGGTCACCACAGCACCACATGGCACCACATGGCACCACATGGCACTGCAGGCTCAGCCTCTGCTCTGGCTCAGCAGGAAACTGAGCTCAGGCCTTCAGACCTCAAAGGATTTCCAAATGTCCCCAATGTCTCAGTGACACACTGTGAACCTGAGGCCACACCCTAGGCATGGGGAACCTGGGCACCAGCTCTGCTGGGCACAGTGGGACCTGTCCTGCCTGAGGGGAGCAGGGACTGGCTGTCACCAGGTGCTGGAAAGGGGTTTTAAGTAGTTGGCTGCTTCCCAGTTCCCACTGTGCTTCTCCCAAGGGAGCTAAATCCAGGGACAGTCCCTCTGATAGAATGCCCAGGGACGGGTCAGAAATGGCAGGAGCAGGTTCTGGGGTTGCTGCCACCTCTGGGCTCTGTACTGAGGGTTTGGGGCTGGTCTGGGAAGGTCCTGAAAGCAAACCTGAAACCCCCTTTACCCAGAACAACGTGTGCCACTCACCTGCAAGCCCCTGTGGGGAGCCGACCGGTGTGGAGGGGTTTGAGGAGAAGTTATTGCTAGAGTGATCAGGGGAGTAAATCTGGAGAGAGACAAGTGGGTATGAGCAGTGCCCACCCTGAGCTGCTGCTCCCACCCACCAGCACCCACCACCTGCTGGGACCCCGAGTGGGACCTCCCTTCCCAAACCCAAACCCAGCGTGAAGGCCCAGCCCAGCTTCCCCATCAACCCCGGGGCCTCTCTGTCCCCACTGTCCCCTGCCCTGAGTGCAGCCTTGCCCTTCAGGTCCCACCTTGGAAGGCAGTGAGAACCCCATGGAACTGTGGCAGTAGGCACCCAAGCAGTGCCTCAGTCTCCCCATCAGTGCCTCAGTTTCCTCCCCTGCCAAGAGGTACCAGGACTGAGATGGCAGCACATAGAGCAGGGAAAACCCTCCCTCAGAGGCTGCCGTGGATTTGAAGTGCATTCACCCAAACTTCTCAAAGTGTCCATGTTCCCTGTTATGGACAGGGGGTCCAGGGCAGCAACAGCACCAGGAGCAAGTCAAGGATGATCTCAGCTCTTACCGAGGCCAGCGCCTTCCCAAGTGCGTCTCCGGAGCTCCCGGCACTGGTTCCTCTGTTACCTGCCAAGAGAGGACACAGGTGTCACTGACAGGGCACCAGAACCCAGCAGCACATGGCACCCTGTGAGACCTTCTCTGGGGTCACCTGCTCTCAGGTGCTTCTAGTGCTTTGCTTGAAAATGAGATGTTTGTCTGGCTCAGAGCACACACACCCCCTGGCAGCTTGCAAGTCCCTCTAAACTCTGAGTTGGAGGGGTTGTGCCACCAACAGCAATCAGATGTCTCTGCTGCAGCACAGCCCATTGCCATGGGGCATTTTAAATCCCTACAATCACCAATGGACTGGATGGTCTTTGAGTTCTTTTCCAACCTTAATGGTTCTATCATTCTATGAATCCCAAACTTGAATCCCTGTAGGAAAATAAGAGTTTTTCTACAAATCCGGGTCAGGATCCTCCTTTTCTGAGGACCATGAGTTCATTTCAATAAGAGGTTTGGTAACAGGTTCAGCAGGGTCAGCAATTAAAGCAGTCAGGGGTTAACAAGGTATCTAAATGCAGTATGAACATTCCTATTCAGGATTTAAGTGAACAGCTTCACACAGGTGCAAATCCTTCCTGCAACTCATTTAAGCGACAACACTTCCAAGAGATAGTGTCAGAGCTCCTGGGCTCCTCCCAGACCCACCACAGGAGCTGTAAGCTTCCACACCCATCTCCCTGCTCCAGTATCCAGCAGCAGGAGCCTCACTGTGCCTCATTCAGTGACTCAAGGTGCAGGTGACACATGAGGGATAAGAGGTGTCCAGAGGTATCGGATGCCGCAGGCATCAGGTTTGCCCCAGACTTTGGTTTTCCAGGTGTGCCTGTGTGTGGCAGTGGAGCAAGGGGGTCCCACTGGGGGCTGGACATACCCATCATATTGTCTGTCCCGCTGATGGGGGGCGTGTGACTGGACACTCCATAGGGTGTGGAGGCCGAGGAGAAGCCGGACACGGACGGGAGTCCACCGTTCACCTCTCCTGAATGCAGCTGGTAGTTCTGGCAGAGAGGGGGAGAGGAGTGAGAGGTGCCCTTGAAAAGCTGCTGGGCTTCAGCATCGGCCCTGGACCCAGGACCCCCGAGCTGACAGCCATGGGAGGAGGTGATGTGGAGGTGTCAGAGCCCCCCAGGACACCTTACCATTCGTTCGTGCTGGTGTAAACTGTTGAAGCCACTGGACTGTGGGAGTGGGGAGGAGGAGCTGCCCAGCATGGCACCGTAACTCGACTGGCTCATGGCACCTGGGGAACTCCACAGGTCTGCAGAGTTATGGAGTCCATCTGCAAGGAAAAGGGGAGCTGAGCAGGGCAGAGACAGCACAGGCAGCCCCCAGGCCCCCTAAGACGGCAGGTCAGCCTGGGCTGATGGGCTGGGACTGTCCCCATCGTGTCCTGCCTACATTGAGCATCACCTGCTGAGCAAATTGGGACCATCTCTCTGGGACCAGGGACAGGACCTGAGGGAACGGCTGGAGCTGTGCCAGGGAGTTGGGATGGATCTCAGGAAAAAGTTCTTCCCCCAGATGGTGGTGGGCACTGACCAGGCTCCCCAGGGCAGTGGGCATGGCCCCAAGGCTGCCAGAGCTGTTCTGGCAAGGCTCTCAGGGACAGGGAGGAAATGCTGGGGTGTCTGTGCAGGGCCAGGGGTTGGACTGGATGATCCTCGTGTCTTCCAACTCAGGATATTCCATGCTCTGTGATTCCAGGGCTGCTTTGTGTCTCATGCATTCTTGCCCTGAGCTCCCTCCATCTGTGCAATCCCTCCCATGGTCTGTAACAGTCCAGGCAGCCGTTGCTCTGCCTGGGACACCAAGGTGTGAATAACTCACCTGTCATATAAAAGGCTCCAGGATACACAGTGCTGGGAGGTTTTGAGGGAGTATATCCAGCTGGATCCCTGCTGTAGTCATCACCTGAGTTGGATGGATACACCTGTGGGGCAGGAAGGGGATTGAAGAGAAGTGCTTGGCCACTCCATGGCCCCACATCCTCACTGTGGCTCCCCCAACCCTGAAGAGCTTAAACTTCAAACTTAAACTTCAAAGCTCAAACTTCAGCAGTGTTTAACCAGCCTCTCCCATGGCAAGAGAGCAGCAAGTGTTTCATTGAACTGACTTTTCAAGGGCTTGGAGGGACAGGACAAGGTGGAATGGCTTCCGACTGCCAGAGGGCAGGGATGGATGGGATATTGGGAAGGAATTCTTGGCTGTGAGGGTGGGCAGGCCCCGTCACAGGGTGCCCAGAGAAGCTGTGGCTGCCCCATCCCTGGAAGTGTCCAAGGCCAGGCTGGACAGGGCTTGGAGCAACCTGGGCTGGTGGAAGGTGTCCCTGCCCATGCCAGGGAGTGGAAAAAGATGTGCTTTTAGATCCTGCCCATCCCAAACAATTCCCTGAGTCCATGAGCTCCACTTTTATCCATCCCACAGCAGATCTGGGGGGTACTGAAGTGGTTCAGCCGAAGTCCCTGAAGGACACAGCCCTGTGGGCAGTTGGCAGTGGGCAGGGGACACGGCACAGGGGACAGAGGACATGGCCCTTATGCCTTCCCATACCCCCAGGGGTGCCCCAGCCCCCTCCTGCAGAACTTGCCAGCACCAGCAGAAGTTTCAACTCTGCTCCAGTTCCGTTTTCCATGGTTATAACTTTTTCTGGGTAACCACAAAAGCCACCATTGCTGTGCGGTGACCCCACACCAGGGGACAGGCTGGGCGGTGGCACTGGAAGCTGCTGTGGCCCCAGGACCCCCCTGTGCCAGCCCTGGTGTGTGCCAGGCTCCTGAGCACAGCCCCTGCCCAAACCCTGCCTGGAAACTGGCCTGAGGGGAAACTGGGGCATTGGGGACACCGAGGGCTGAGCAGCTCCTCAAAAGGGTTGTCACAGGAGAGGGGACAGCTCTGGGACAGAGTCCTGCAGCACTGCTCAGCTACGTGATTTAACAGCACATTAAGCAACTGAAAAAAGCTCTTTCTTCCTTTCTAAATTAACCAAACCCATCCTAGAAAGCCCTGACTGAAAATCAGCTAGTGCCAGGCCAAAAACATACCTTTTTTTTCTAAAAGAAGCAGAAATTCAATACGCAAAGAAACTGAAATTCCACTCAAAATAATGTGAGAACTTTTGTCATAGCTTATTTTCATCCCTTTTGATTCATTCTGAAACTGATAATCACTTTTTTTTAAATCCAGGCGAAAGCAGAGGCGGGGACAGGGGCTGGCTGGGCTCTGCATGGCACACACAGTTCTCTTTGGGAAGGAAACCTGCCCTGAGTTTCTCTTTCCCCACAACCAGCTGCTCCCTTCCAGACCTGGCCCTCACCAGCCAGAAGGGGCAGAATTGGTGGTAGGGAATAAAAATCAGAATCACAGAATCATTGAAGGGAAAGACCCTCAAGATCACCGAGTCAGACCATCAACCCAGCACCACCACCATGTTCACCAATAACCCATATCCAAATGTTTTTTGAACACTTCCAGGGATGGTGACTCCACCACTGTCCTGGGCAGCCCATGCCAAGTTTCTTCTTGTTAAAAGAAAAAAAAAACAAAAAAAATCTCCCAAATCCCACCAACCCCCTCTGAAAAGCACCGGTGGCTGCATTTAAATATCCACATTGCTCCATTTTCCCCTGGCAGCTGAGGTTCCACTTCTTGGAGCAGCCTCTCCCAAAACTGGGGGGTTCAGAGCCCCAGGGGCAGTGCTGGTCCCTCCCCACATGTGAGCTCCCATGTGGCCAGACCCTGTGGGGCCACAGGGGGCCGAAATCACCTGGTGGGCATCAATGCCATGGATGGAGAGTGAGTGAAGGGACAACGGAGCTGGGGGAGCATCTGGAGCAGCAGGAGCAGCTGAGGGAGCTGGGGGGGCTCAGCCTGGAGAAAAGGAGGCTCAGGGGGGACCTTCTCACTCTCTGCAACAACCTGACAGGAGCGGGGAGCCTGGTGGGGGTCGGGCTCTGCTCCCAGACAGAGACCAGGACAAGAGGAAACAGCCTCAAGTTGTGTCAGGGGAGGCTCAGGTTGGATATTTGGGGAAATTTCTTCACTGCAAGAGTGGTCAAGCCCTGTCACTGGCTGCCCAGGGCAGTGGTGTAGTCACCTGTCCTGGAAGTGTTCACACATACAGATGTGGCACTTGGGGACATGGGTTAGTGGTGGCCTTGGCAGTGCTGGGGGAGTGGTTGGACTCAATGACCTCAGAGAGCTTTTCTAACCTGAACGATTTGGTGATTCTACAGGGAACTCATAAACTAAAGACAAAAAAAAATAGAGATAAAGAGAGGGGGGAGGGAAAATCCTGACAGACACTGGCAGCTGCCCTTCAATCCCTCGCTCAAAAAAGAGAATTCCAGGCCCCTGGGCCTTTGATGGCACGGTGGGCACAGGGAGCCGCGCGTGGGCAGCGCGTGCGGCCGGGGCAGAGCGGGGGAATGGAGTGGGCTGGGCTGGGGTGCAGGAGGCTGCGAGGAACGAGGATCCAGCAAATTGACTTCTCCTATAATTTGATTAAATCGCAGGAGCTGGGACGGGGAACCGAGCGCAGCACAACTAAATAGCCCCGCGCCATCTGCCAGGGGCTGGCACCTGGCCAGCGCCAGAGGCAGCTGTGCGGCAGCGGGGGGGCCGCAGCCCAACAGCCATTTCATACACCACGCTGCAAAGGAGAAGAATGAAATCGCAGGGATGGAGGGACTGGGGGGCGGGCAGAGCAGGGGGAGGCAGAGCAGGGGCAGGCAGAGCAGAGCCGAGTTCGCTTTGCTGCTCCACCACCCCTGGACACCCCTCATATCCTGCTGGATCCTGGGGTGCCAAATTTCACCACAATCCTGGCCCTGACCCCTCCACATTTTTCATTTCGCTGCTCAGCACACGGGGGGCTGTGGATGGATGGAGCCACCCTTGGCTGCCCCAGCCCAGTGAGGAGCACCGAGCCCCTCTCTGTGGGCACGGCGGCCGAGCCGGGGCCGAGCCAGCGGCCAAGCACTGCAGGAAACTATAAATCAGGGCCAGGTCCCTGTTCCCCAGACCGTGGCCCCAGCCCTGAGCAGGGACCTCCAGGTGAGGTCATTTCCTCTGGTTAAAATTGCCAGCACGGCGAGAGCTGCTCGAGAAGCCCCAGTGCTGGGATTCGCAGCCGCTTTGCGCTGCTGGGTTGTTTTCCCCTCCCTGTTTTTCTTGCTTAAGCTCAGGAGCTGGGGTGGGACTTCGGGCAGACTGAGGCTAAACAGAGCAGTGACCAGACTGGGAACTTGCAGGCTGAAACAGCTCCCAGGCACCGCACTGGCTGCAGCAACAAAATCCTGCAGGAACTGACTTGCATGAAATCCCTCCCCGGGTTCCTCTGGCTCAGCTGATGTGTGGCAGGGCCTGGGGGGCCCCATCCAGCCCCAGGTCCTGTGCCTGGACACACCAGACCATATCCAGGAGCTCCAGTGCTGCAGGGAGGTTTCAAGGGGCTCCACGCCCTGAAGGTTACCACAGTCCAGTGCCTATTGTCTGGAATCATAAAATGGTTTGGGTTGGAAGGGACTTGTAAGATCACCCAGTGCCACCCCCTGCCATGGGCAGGGACACCTTTCACCAGCCCAAGGTGCTCCAAGCCCTGTCCAATCTGGCCTGGGACACTTCCAGGGATGAGGCAGCCACAGCTTCTCTGGGCAACCTGTGCCAGGGCCTCTCCACCCTCATGTCAAAGAATTCCTTCCCAATATCCCACCTATCCCTTCCCTCTAGCAGTGGGAAGCCATTCTCCCTTGTCCTGTCCCTCTAGGCCCTTGTTCAAGTCCCTCTCCAGCTCTCCTGGAGCCCCTCTGGGCTCTGGAAGGGGCCCTCAGGTCTCCCTGGAGCCTTTCATTCTCCAAGTGAACACCCCCAGCTCTCCCACTCTGGCTCCAGGGCAGAGAGATCCAGCCCTGGGAGCTTCTCCGTGGCCTCCTTGGGACACAAGCACAGAGCCCAAAGGCTGCAGGATACCAGCACAGGTCCCTCTGAGCCCATCCCTGCCTGGCACTGCTCCTGGAGCAATCACATCCCCCCTGAGTCACCTCATGCTGCTGGTGCCTCTCGGTGCCTTTGGCAGCATCACTCCCCCTCCAGCCACCCCCAGCTCTTCCAGCCGCTGACCTCGGAGAGTTTTCAAAGCAGCTCGGGAATTACAGATTAAAGCACTTCATTTTAATAAGATGCTGATTAACCTATTTATTTTGCACGGGGTCCAGTGATAACACAGGGCAGGCTTCTGCACAGGCGAGTCAGACAAGAAAGAGCCTTTGATCCGCTGCCTTTGAGGCCGCTCCTTCTGCTTCACACTTCTCCTGCCGCCTCGGCACGGATTGCTCTCCCCAGGTGTGGAAGTTCAAAAACAAACCAGGAAGCCTGAGCTCACGGCACAGGGAGGGTGAGGGAAGGAGGCAGCACCAGCCCGTGCTCCAAACATCAGAGCTTTGGCATCAAGGGGCAGCTGAGGGGACTGCCAGGGCAAGGAGGGAGATTTAGGTGAGAGATGAGGAGGAAATTCTCCCCTGTGAGTGTGGGCAGGCCCTGGCACAGGTTGGGCAGAGCAGCTGTGGCTGCCCCATCCCTGGGAGTGTCCAAGGCCAGGTTGGACAGGGCTTGGAGCAACCTGGTCTGGTGGGAGGTGTCCCTGCCCATGGCAGGGGGTGGAACAAGATGAACTTAAAAGTCCTGTCTAACCCAAACCATTCCATGCTCCTGTGAAAGGTGCAGGTGTCGGCTCAGACACAGGGAAGGGGCTGGGGTTTGGCAAATGCCGAGCGGCTCTTCCTGTGGGAATCGGGGCCCTCCAGGGCACTGCCGGCAGGACAGGCTGAGTCCCACACTTTGAAATTGGAGGCCAATAAAGGCCATTTGTCGTGATGTTTTCCCCACATGCCGACTGGGGTTTAAAAGCTCCAAATTTCACACAGAAACTTGAGGCAGTGACACGGATTCTGCTCTGAGCAAGTTTTCCATGTTAAAACACAGACTCTCGGAGCAAGTCAGCCCTGATCACTGGAGCTGGTTTCTGCATCATCTGGATCCACATGGACCCTTCAACATCCTCCAGTTGGTGAGCCCAGCCTGGCAAGCCCTCGGTGCCTTCCTCTCCCTCCATCCTCCCAAATCTCAGGGTGCAAGTCCAAAGGCAGAGCCTGCAGTGGAGGTTACAGCTCTGCACTGGAAGTCAAGGAATGCAACAGCACGGATTTCCCCTGTGGATGGGGGTGTTCCCTGGGGAACAGCACCAGCTTTGGCAGGGAGTGTCAGGACACACTTGGGCAGGGGCACAGCCCCATTCTGGGGACAGAGGCTGCGACAGAGTGTGGGGACAAAGCCCTGGGGACAGAGCCTGGGACAGAGTGTGGGGACAGAGCCCTGGAGACAGAGCCTGGGACAGAGCCCTGGGGACAAAGCCATCCCGTCCCCCTCTAAGCACGCAAACTCTCCAGCCAGGAATGCAGCCTCAGCTGCCAGACAGCTCCCGTATTCCTGCAGGAACCCTCCAGCCTGCTCCAATTAGCTTTCCTGGAGATCCCATTACTTGTAGCCACAAAGACATTGTTCAGTTTATTCCCCTGGAACAGCCGCGGGAGCAGGGAGAGGGTATTCCTGCAGGCTGCTCAGCTTTCCCATAAAGCAGCCCGGGCAGCGCACACCTGGAGCAGGCTCAGCTGCCTGTCCTGCTACAACTGGGCTGCTTTCCCTGCTGGAGTGAAATCTGAGCCCTCCAGGATCGCATTTCATTCGGGACAACGTCAAGCAGAGCAGAGGCAGCGGGGCAGAGGCCACGGCTCTGGGCTCCGGCTAGGGAGGTGCCCCCGGACCCGGAGCGCTGCGGCTCCTTCCCTAAGGAGCCCTCCCTCGCATCACTTCCCCATTCTCCTGCTTAGGAGCTGGGAAAACCCTTCCCCATCCCGCTAAAATCCAGTCCCTCGATGTTTGGGGTGGCAAGACCCTGGTAACTCCCATGAGCAGGGATAATTCCCAAGGGATGGAGGAACACGCTGCTGCCACTTACCGAGGAGGGGAGTCCAGGAGGCACCTTCCGAACCTTTTTGGGCTGTCCATCTGGGACAGGGAAGAGAAGAGATGACTAAGTTTTAAAGGGAGTTAGTGGGAGGGAAAAACAGCTACAGCAAAAGTCTCCAGGGCTGGAAGCTGCAGGTACAGACCAGGTTTGGATTCCAAATGTCCTGTAGCCAAGGAAGTAGCAACAGTGGAAATGTCTGAGGATGAACCTCTCCAAACCTCATCTGCACCCTCTGGGGGCAGGTTTCACCCACAGAGAGAGATCCCAGGGCAGCAAGAGGTGTCACCCCTCAGGGAAGGGCCCCTTGGGAGAGAATGAGCCCATAAATATAATAATATGTAATGTTATAACCCCCTGTTGGTTTTTTTGGGGAAACAATTTAACTTGAAGTGAGTTTGTGGAGAGAGGATGCAGAAAGGGAATACATTCAGGGCTGGGTTGCATTTCCATTTCTCCTTACACAGGGATACACTTGGGGAAGATTCACTGCTGCAGGAGGCAGGGATGTGCTTCCCAGAACCAGTTCCCAGCACATCCCTCCAGGTCCAGCTCTGGACAGACACAGAATCCTGGGGGCAGGGGAAATTTTGGTGGTGGGAAAACAGCCAGGAGTGGCTCAAGGGAAAGCACTGGTTAAAATTTGATTTTTTAATTTCTGTTTTTCATAATTATTATTTTTAATAAATATTTTTAATTATTTTTCATAATTAAGGTCATTATTTTTGAAGATTAAGGAAGGGCCTGGCTGGGGGTTGAAGGGTCCTAACACATCAATCTGCCAAGGCAGGGACTCTGCTGGGATGTATCATGTCATAAAATGTGAAATAACCATTTTCCACGCTGTAAATGGGTGGAGCCTGCCTTTTTCTGAAAAGCACTGAAAAGCCACCCGTCACTGCTGGTCACTTCTGGTTTCATTTGTTGGGGAAAGCCCAAAATAGCAGCAGGAAAGTGACTCTGGAGGGTGCAGGGGGAACTGTGACGAGAAACACAAGTTCTGGGGAACTGGAGTTTGTCTTCCCTTCAGAGTTAAATTCACATCTGATCTCAGCCTTCAGTAAAACCCAAACAGCTCATTCCCAGGTAGATCCAGACATGGGCAGGTCCTGCTTGGGAGCATCACAGCAGGCAGGTGGGCGGGGAGAGGTCCTGGAGTGAACATTCCCTGTGTCCCAGGGCACAGCTCCCCCATCCTGGCAGAGGGTCTGACCTCACCCCACCTTGTAACAATCTGTTCCTGGGCTCCAAGGGGGGCCACTGGCCATAAAAACAGCCCCCAGGGCAGCCCAAGGTTTGAAGGAATGACTAGTGATGTGCAGTGTGGCTGGAGGTGTTTTCAGAAGAACCTCAAGCAATTTGCTGGTTTCAGCTCATCTGACATTTTCCAGAAAGAAGGAAATTCTACCTGACTGAGGCCTTTTTTTCCAAGATAGATACCTCTATATAGATATACAGAGATATTTATATGCATTTCCTTTCCCCAAAACCACAAATTCCAAATTCACGCCAGGTACACACATGGCAACATCAGTTTGTCATTCCCACCATCACTGTTCTCATTCCCAGCATCTATTCCTCATTTCCAAAGGCAGATCCCATGGGAGCACCTGCCCAGGTGACAGCCCTGCAGTTCCCTGGCTGAGCTGTGGCACAAACCGGCGTGGTGGCACCCGGGGGTGGCGCGTGGGGACTCACCAATGCTGCTCTCAGCACCTCTCCTGCGAGGATTGTTGGGGTAAGAGAAATACTGGGACCCCCCTTTGCCCCCAGTGGGGGAAAGTGTGCTGGGACTGGCGATTCCCATTTCACTGGGCAGGAAACCAGCCTGCAAACAAGGAGAGAGAAAAACCTTCCATGGAGTTACGCTGGAAAACGACTCGCTGGGAGAGAACAGAGCTGCTTTGAGCCACCTCCACAGCAATTCAGCTGAGGGGAAAAATAAACACAAGCCAAGGGGCCAGAAGGGAAAACAAATCTGTAAATATGGGGGGGGGAAGAGGTGGGGAGTAACAAGAGGGTCTTTCAGCTTGTGTTTTCCTGCTGGACCCCAGCAAGGAACCACTGCAAACCAAGGAGGAACCAAGCAGGTGCCATCACGGGGAGCATCGTGGTGCCACGCTCACCTTACAGGTGCCAAGGTGGGAGCATCGTGGTCCAAGCTCACCTGGCTGCCCAGGAGAGCAGGATGAGCCAATTCTATTTGTTGGAGAAAGCCCAAAATAGCAGCAGGAAAGTGACTCTGGAGGGTGCAGGGGGAGCTGTGACAAGAAACTCAAGTTCTGGGGAACTAAAGCTTGTCTTCTCTCCAAGGTTAAATTCACACCTGAGCTCAGCCTTCGGGAAAAGCAAAATGGTTTATTCCCAGGTAGCTCCAGACATGGAGAAGTCCTGCTTGGGAACAAGCTACCACTGCTTGGGGTGGTTTTCTCTTGTGTTTTATCAGAGGAAAGCCAAATCCCTCTTTCTGAAAGC
Source organism: Sakesphorus luctuosus (assembly GCA_013396695.1). Taxonomy (NCBI): domain Eukaryota; kingdom Metazoa; phylum Chordata; class Aves; order Passeriformes; family Thamnophilidae; genus Sakesphorus; species Sakesphorus luctuosus. The sequence goes on from VWZD01002497.1 coordinate 201,163, forward strand.
AGGAAACTCCTGCCTTGTGTTTATGCTGGCTGACCTTGGGCACGCTGGGAAGCAGCATGGAGCTGGGGGAGCTGGAGTCCAGGGTGCTCTCTCCCTCCTGGCATGGAGCAATCCTGCCTTTTTCCTCCATCCCCTCAGGAGGAAGTTCTGTGTATTTACATGGAATTGCACAGGGCTGGCAAAGGGCCTTCAAGTCCCAAAGGCTCAGCTTTGACCTGTCTTCTGAGGGCAACACAGGGAAATACAGAAAGATTTCAGGCTTTTGAGAAACTGGAACGAAAAACCTTTGCTTTCAAACTCCGTCTCCTCCAGGAAGAGGTCAGGGAGGGAAAGAGGAGCTCGTGTGTTCACAGCTGGTGACATTCCTGCAATCTGTTCCAGCACTCAGGTTACCTTCGCGCCGGAGCTGCTCCGCCAAGGAAAGGAAACCAGAGGGATCCCAGGAGCTCTGCCCAGCTCCTCCTGTGGGCATCTCCACAGGGGCACTGGGATTTGAAAGCTGTTTTCCAGAGAAAGGGGTTTTCTTCCCATTCCCTGTCCCTGGGGATGCCTCTGGAGATGGCTCAGGGTTAAACAAGGAGGAAGCAACAGCTCTGCCTCGGAGCAGAGTGGTTTTGGAAAGACCCTGCTCCGCCAGCCAGGGCATCTCCACCAGACAATTTTTCATCTTTTCAAAAATAGAAAAAAAGGTCAACCCTCCCCTCACTCCCCCAAACTGGAGCTAGAAGCAACAACTGCTCTGGGGGGTCACAGCCGGCCCCATTCTCCTCCCCCCACCCTGCACAAGGGGGTTTTGTCTCCCCCCACATCCAGTGGGATCTGCCACCCGATCCAGAGCCCTGTGCCTGCAGCACCATTTGCCCACCCCATTTCTGTCACCTTATATCTCCCCTCCTCCACAAGAGCCCAGCAAAACCATCACATCCAAAAGCAACACTTGGCACCAGGCCTAGTTTTGTTTGAGCAGCTTCAGTGGTAAATGAAATCCACTCTGGCACAGCCAGCACAGCTGCTTCAGCAAAGGAAACATCCTCACTTCAGAGAGGAGGAAATTATGACAAATTTGTGTAAAATTAAAAAATGTAATATGTGCATGTGTGTACAGGGATAAAATAAAAGCTGTCCAGCCAAAAGCTCCTCCCTTGGATCAAATGGTGGGACTGTTTCCCTGGAGCCACACTGGGCACTGACAGGGCACTTGGAGCAACACATCAAAGCAGAGGTGCTCACTCCTTCCCGAAAAACTATTTCTGGATGCTGGTGGCAGCAGGGGAGATTATCTCAGGGCTGCTGGACTGCGTTCCTGGGCTCGGATTGAGGCCTGTGGTATTCTCCACAGGAAGCAAGTCCTTCCCCCACCACAACCCTGGTTCTGCCATGGGGGGTCACACGGGGTGACCCAACGGGGCTGGGCTGTGGCTGCAAGAAGTGGCTCTGCTGTGTCCCTCCTGGATTGTGGGGATCATGGAATTCCAGAATGGCTGAGGCTGAAAGGGACCTTAAAGCCCATCCAGTGCCATCCCCTGCCGTGGGCAGGGACACCTCCCACTACGCCAGGGTGCTCCAAGCCCTGTCCAACCTGGCCTTGGACATTTCCAGGGATGGGGCAGCCACAGCTGCTCTGGGCAACCTGTGCCAGGGCCTGCCCACCCTCGCAGGGAAGGATTTATTACCAATATCCCACCTAAACCCGAACTCCTTCAGCTTAACGCCATTCCTTGTGTCCTGTCGCTCCATGCCTTGTCCCAGGTCCCTCTCCAGCTCTCCTGGAGCCCCTTTAGGCACTGGAAGGGGCTCTCAGGTCTCCCCGGAGCCTTCCCCTCTCCAGGTGAGCCCCCCCAGCTCTCCCAGCCTGGCTCCAGAGCAGAGGGGCTCCAGCCCTGGGAACATCTCCATGGCCTCCTCTGGGTTTGTTCCAGGAGCTCCACATCCTGGTGTTGGTGCCCCAGAGCTGAACACAGAACTTCTGCTGTTGTCCCACACCAACAGCCCACCATAAAAGAAAACACTGCCTGACAGTCACTGAAATGATGCTACACAGCACAGAAATCATCTCATGGAATCTCTCTCCCCTAAACTGTAACACGGGGTACTGGGGGAATTTTTGGGTTTGGGAGGGAGAAGGAGAGCCCTAGGGCAGGCAGAAGGAGGGAGAAGATGCCTTCCTTGGCCACCTTGGCACAGGGAAAGGTGTTTCTTGAATCTGACTCACTCGAACTCCCCACCAAGACAGCGTGGCTGGGTCATGGCTGATTAAATACAAGCCAGGATTAACAATAACAAGTGAGCTTGACTGAAGAGGTTTGGAAATGAAGTGAGAAGCTGCTACAACCAACATTTTCTAACCTCTGACAACTCTCCTGAGCCAGCAACACATGCCTGTATGAACCCCTGACACTCCACAGAGGTTTCAGAGCAGAGCAGAGGCTTTCCAGGACCCCATACACAGAGATGAGATGCAAACACAGGCTGGATTTCATTCACAGGTTCTCACTCTTGGGAGCCAGTAAATCAAGCAAAAAATCTCACTGCATTTTGTCATTACCTGGTTCAGTCCTGGCATCCCTGTGTCTCTTCCGAACGTGGAGTACGAGGCTCTGTCACTGCTCTTCCCTGCAGAGGAGAAAAGACCAGGGTTTGGGTCAGAGGGAAGGGGAGGTGTTTTGTGTGCCCCCAGCACCCAGCCCCTGCTGAGGGGCAAGGCCTGTTCCTGTGAGGCAGCTCCCTCCTCCCTCCATGGAAGGGACAGCCTCTGAAAAAAGCCTGTGCAAAAACAGGAGCTGCTTTAAGTTCAGGGAGAGCAGGTCCATAAACACCAAACCCCTGAGCTGAGCAGAGCAGGGAAGTGCTCGTGGCCATGGAAACTGGCAGTGTTAGCCCAGAGCCAAAAAACTCCCTGCAGACACCTCCAATCCAGCCAGCTGGACTTGGCAGAGGCAGGGCCAGGGCAAACCAAGCACCAGGATGAGTGACCAGACTCCACAGGCGCTTTCCAGACAACAGGAAATACAATCCCAGCGCACGAGAGCTGAGCTCCTGCTCTGCACAGCACACTGGTCACCTTCTCCCCCTTTCCTGGTGGAGATTCACCTTTCCAAAGCTCATCCAGAACTGAAGGGCAGGGATTAAGAGAAAACCATTCCCTTCCTTGCCAAGCCCCCACTGTTCAGACTCCTCCTGGCCCGTGGGTTCCTCGCAGTTGGAGCTGGATCCACACAGGAGCAACCCCGTGCCAGAGGTGCCCATGTGAACTTTATAGAATCCCAGACTGGTTTGGATTGTAATGGACCTTAAAGCCCATCTCACCCCACCCCTGCCATGGGCTGGGACACATTCCACCAGCCCAGGTTCCTCCAAGCCACATCTACATCCTTGGACACTCCCAGGGATGGGGCAGCCACAGCTTCTCTGGGCACCCTGTGCCAGATGGGAAGAGAGAGGAGGCTGCTCATTTTTCACCCTTAGCATGGAGGCCTTGAACTCAAGCCAAAAACTTCAGAGCAGATTCCCCCACTACAACCCCCAAACCCAAGCCCCCATTCCCGAGGGGAAGGTCGTGGCACATCAGCACCCCCAGCCCTCACCTCCAGTGCCAGCCGGGCCCAGCAGGCGCTGCTGCCCTTTCCTCTCAGAGGCTTAAATGTTAAGTAAACAAAGGTCAGAATGTCAAGAGGATGGATCTCCTAAATGACCTAATTTCTAAAAGAGCTTAAGCGCTGGATCTGCCGCAGCGCTGGGCACGCGACATGGGGCACTCAGCAGGCTGTGGCACCAGGTGGGTCATGATTACTCCTAAAGCAGAGGAAAACCAGGGTAATGACATGTGGGTTTGGCTGCACAGCAGCAGCCAGGCCTCCCATCTGATAATACACTGCTGCTTCCGTGCCTGGCTGGAGTCAGGGATCACAGAATCATAGACTGGTTTGGGTTGGAAGGGACCTTAAAGGCCCTTTTGTTCAACACCCATGCCATGGGCAGGGACACCTTCCACTAGATCAGGTCACTCCACACCCCACTCAGCATCCTCTGCTGTCACCAGAGAACCTGGGCTGAAGCACAGGGCTCCTGGCCATGTGTGGGAAGCTGAAGGGACACTGGGTAAACCCCAGCCATGTGATGTTTAACAAGGGGTAAGTGCCAGATCCTGCCTCTGGAATGGGGGAGCTCTGGATGCACAGACAGACTGGGGGATGAGAGGCTGGAGAGCAGCACCACGGGAAGGTGGTGCTGGTCACTGGCAAGTTGTACATGAGTCAGCAGAGTGTCCTGGCAGCCAAAAGAGCCACCATGTCCTGGGGAGCATCAGGCCCAGCATTGCTGGCTTGGTGAGGGAGGGGATTGTCCCGCTCTGCTCTGAGCTGGGGCAGCATCACCTCAAATGCTGGGGCAGTTTGGGGCCACAATGTCAGAAGGATCTGAAGCTGTTCCAGAGTGTCCAAAGGAGGGACATGGAGATGGGGAAGGGTCTGAGGAGCAGCTGAGGGCACTGGGCTTGTTCAGCTGGGGCAGAGCACACTGAGGGGAGACTCCTCGGGGGCTGCAGCTCCTCCCGAGGGCAGGTGGAGGGGCAGGCACTGAGCTCTGCTCTGGGACCAGGGACAGGAGCCAGGGAATGGCTGGAGCTGTGCCAGGGGGTTGGGATGGATCTCAGGGAAAGGCTCTTCCCCCAGAGGGTGGTGGGCACTGACCAGGCTCCCCAGGGCAGTGGGCACGGCCCCAAGTCTGCCAGAGCTCCAGGAGTGTTTGGACAACACTCTGGGGGACAGGGTGGGATTGTCGGGGTGTCTGTGCAGGGCCAGGGGTTGGACTGGATGATTCTTGTGGGTTCCTTCCAGCTCAGGATATTCTTGAATTCTGTGAATCTGCTGCCAGCTCTGCAGTGCACTGCTCCAAACCCACAACATTCTCTGGGTGGTCTCTGATGCCTCGCTTGGTTCATGTGCCCAGTACCAGCATCTCCTGCATGTTTAGATCAGTGGGAGCTCTTGGGATTTGGCAGATTGGGAAAGGAAGGGCAGCCCCCAGCCAGCTCCAGCTCCTGTGCCCTCCATCACCCCATAACAAGGGGAAACACAGCAAAAAGCTCAACCATAGAAATTCTACATTTAATTTCCTACGGAAACAAGTCAGAAGAAAGAATCAGAAACTTTTCCAGATCGGTAACTCAGCCTATAGAAATTCAAGAAGTCCACAAGTTGGGCAAGAAGCAGCTGACTTGCCAGCAGAAGGAGCTGTTTCTGCGGGCAGGGAGATGCCACCAGCACAGGGAGCAAACCTGGACTCACCCCAGTCACCCCTTGGCAGCCACAGCTCAGGGCACTGACCAGGAAAGGTGGCAAAGCCCCAGGAAGGAGGCAGGGACAAGGATGGAGGCAGGTCTTGGCAAAAACCCACCAGGAATCTCCCCAAATGCCATCTTGCTCCGATAGAATTACTGAAATCCTGCAGACAGGTGTTAAAGGATCTTGTGGGAGGGGGATCAGAAGACATTGGGAATAAATCTCTTGAAGAGGAAAGGGGTTTCCTTTGGAAATCCTCTCTGCTGGATTTACTTCTGCAAATTTTAACATATCAAGGTGAGGCACAGTGAAGGCACCTGGAGCAAGGTACATCCAGAAACTGTCTGGGAGCATTCAGCACTTCCAGCTCTTCCTGGCATTCCCTTGCTGGGAGTCCTGGCACCCCCCTCCTGCCTTTTGCCCCTGCCAGCTCCTTCCCCTGCCCCTCACCTGCCTGTGCTGCCTTCAGCCCTGCTCAACCGGCCCTTTCTCAGCCTCTCTCCTCTCCCCAGCATGTTCCCTCTTGCAGGATCTGGTTGTGCTGGGCTCAGGGAAGCTTCCCCCAGGCCCTGCCTTCACACAGGGCTTTCAGAGAAACCCCCCACGCCGTTTGTGCTGGCTCCTCCCAAAGGCACATCTGCTCCTGAGGTTCCCACCAGCTCCAGCAGTGACAGGGATTGACTTTGGCACCTGGACTGTGGCAGCATCTCATCTCCACCAGAGGAAACTGCTTAAATAAACTTGTGGCTTTGCTATTTCTCTCCCCAAGACAAGCCCCATTTGCAGACAACAGAACCAGGGAATATCCCATGCTGGAAGGGACCCACAAGGATCATTGAAGTCCAGCTCCTGGCCCTGCATGGGACACCCCAAGAAAAGGAATTCAAGTGCTGCCCGTGAGTTTTTCCTGTACCTGCTGGCAAAACCAGTGTCCCCACACCACCCCATCCCTGCACAGCCTCCACCACCCACCACGTGCCTCCCCCAGCCCTGCACTGATAATACCATTTAGAGTTCCAGCCTGGGGAAAACGGGGAGGAAAAACACAGCCAAGGATTAGAAAGGGGGAGGAAAAAAGAAGTTAAAAACCCAGGAACACCACCAACCCCCCGATTAAATCCATTGTCCAGGAAGACCCCAATCCACAGGCGCTGACAATACCCACCCAATTAGGAACACTGCTCTGAAAGGCAGCTAATTACTAGAAATAATTACTAGAAAGAAATCTGTTATGGCTTATCAGTTTCCTCACTGTTTAACCAACCCCCTCCCTGCCTGCCCCTGCTGAAGATGAATAGTAAATTATGAAACTGGTGATCTCAGAGAGAAAAACCCTTCTCACCCTCCTCATGCTCTGGGCCGAGCCCTTTTGTCACTGTGTTGTGTCCTGGCACCACCTTGGGAGAGCCAGAGCCCCTCCTGGCACCTCTTCCCACTCTGGTCTGGGATGCTTACAACTCCCCAGGGTATCCCTTGTCCTCCAGGAGCAGCACCAAGTGCTGGCCCTACACAGACACCCCAACAATCCCACCCTGTCCCCCAGAGCGTTGTCCAAACACTCCTGGAGCTCTGGCAGCCTTGGGGCTGTGCCCACTGCCCTGGGGAGCCTGGTCAGTGCCCACCACCCTCTGGGGGAAGAACCTTTCCCTGAGATCCATCCCAACCCCCTGGCACAGCTCCAGCCATTCCCTGGCTCCTGTCCCTGGTCCCAGAGCAGAGCTCAGTGCCTGCCCCTCCACCTGCCCTCGGGAGGAGCTGCAGCCCCCGAGGAGTCTCCCCTCAGTGTGCTCTGCCCCAGCTGAACAAGCCCAGTGCCCTCAGATGCTCCTCAGACCCTTCCCCTCCAGACCCTTCCCCATCTTCGTGGCCTCCTTTGGACACTTTCTAATTTACTTATTTTTTACATTTAGGTTATTCCATCCAATGCAACACATCCCAGAGCTCCTGCCCAGTCAGTCCTGCACACAGCTCTGGTTTTCCCCATCGCCTCAGGAAGGTGAAGCTGGGGCATGAAGGGAATCAACTGAACATTTCCCTGGACCATCCCCTTCATGAGTGCACAAGGGGCATCATCCCCAGCCCTGGGGGAGCCCTGAGGGCAGGGGAAGGTCAGCTCTGAGAGCAGCTCCCATGTCAATGCAGCCCTCCCTGCTCTGTGCTGAAGGGGCCTCCAAGCAAATCCCTTTGTGCAGGATGCTGGATGTTCAACAAAAGAACATCCCTAAGGCCAAATCCAACATCTCTGTGTCCCATCTTAAGAGATTTCAGTGCTTTCTTTTAAACTGGCTTTGGATGAGGTGTGCACCCTGCAATCCACAGGGATTTCCGTGAGGAGCAGGCAGTGCCCATCCCTCTGGCTGCCAGTGATGCTGTTCCCATGCCGAGACCACTGCCAGGACTGGTGCCTGCTTGCAGGGAATGGCAGGGAACAACAGGGATCCAATCTGCCTGGCCTGTGCACCAGGGCTCTGTGCTCCCCAGCTCCCTCCCCACTGCTCTGGGAGGAGGACTCTGGGCAGGGGAGGAAGGCACAGGCTGATGGCAAAGGGACCTACCAGGAGAGGAAAAGGGGCAGGGCTGCAGCCTCACAGGGATTTTGGGGATGTGCTGGCAGTGCCCTGCTCCTGCCAAACTCAGACTTGCTTTCCTTCTCTCCTGGGCCAGGCAAATCCCTCCAGCCCTGCCTTTCCCACAGAGTTTGCAAAGCCAGCTCCCAGCACAGGGACACACTGGGAAGCAATCTGGATGAACACACGTCCCACTGTTCCTCTATCCAAAGGGCCACACCACCCTTCAGCTTCCAAACCTCTGTCCTTGCCCCTGCTCATGTCAGATCAGTTTATGAGTGGTGATATGGCTCATGTGGCAAGGGGAGCACCAGCTACACCAGGGACCCCCCCTCAGGCACTCCATGGCCCCAAAATGCCACCAGCCTGTGGTGGCAGGTGAAGTCTCTGCCCTGGAAAGGATGTGACCACAGCTTCAAAGCTCAGGCTGACAGGAGCTCCTCAGCCCACCAAGGGCTGGTCAGAGTAGAGCCTCTTTTTCTCTGTGGAAAATTGAGCGAAAAAATCACCAATGAGCTCCATTTCCCCAGGTGCCACTTGGCCAGCAGTGTCACTGTGCTGTGAGAAGGATCTCTCTGTCCCTAAAGCCTGTTGTCTGAGGATGAGGGGCTGCAGCCTGGCCCTGGGACATGCACTGACTTCAGGAACCCCAAATCCAGAGGCCAGGGGTCCCAGGAGGAGGCCAGCACCACCCTGACCATGCTCAGAGCCTGTGGCAGCACTGGAAGCCAATGTCCACATTGTCTTTGGGGGGCCTCTTCAGCTCAGCCTTCCTCTCTAGCTGGCCAAACCCATCAGTGTCAACACAGATGTTCCTCCCAAAATAGTTCTTCCAGCAGTTTCTGATCCTTCTTGAAGAAGCACAGGTTGAGTGGGAAAGAGATACAACCAACTGATTTTGGAGAAGGGCTTAGGTATCTCACATACCTTTCATCCACCAAGTGCCACAACACATCCACCCTCATCTGCTCCCTCCACCTTCTCAAATCTTAAAATTCCCTGTTCCACTCGATTTTCCACTCCAGTGAGCTTCCTGGCCCAGGGGGACTTTGCTGGCAATCAGGGACTGGCAGCCAAAGTGACACATCTCCAAAACTCTCTCTGTTATTTTGCCACTGCTTTTGCACTACTGTATGCAAAAGCACTATTTTATTTTCCTGCCTCTCCCTCTCCCCTATCCCTCAGCATGTGGCTACTTGAAAAATTTTCAGAAGCGGCTTAGAAAAGAGGAAGAGAAATTCCCTCCCATGGTCTTCCTTGGGTCCATCCTGCTCAGCACACAAGCATGTTTAGATTAGACTGTAGGTTTAGATTGGATATTGGGAAGAAATTCTTTCCTGTGAGGGTGGGCAGGCCCTGGCACAGGTTGCCCAGAGCAGCAGCTGTGGCTGCCCCATCCCTGGCAGTGTCCAAGGCCAGGTTGGACAGGCTTGGAGCAACCTGGGCTGGTGGAAGTTGTCCCTGCCCATGGCAAGGGGTGGAATGAGATGGACTTTAAGGTCCCTCCCACCCCAAACCATTCCAAGATTTTACTATGAAAACTTACTTATGTATTTTGGAACCTGCTCCAGGAACTGATGCTTTCTACTACACCACACCCAATTTTAGGAACAAAAGGGGACTTTAAAATGTGAGGAACCTCTTTATCCCTCTGGCTGTTCCCTAGTTTGGCATTGGAGCTCCTGGTGCTGCACCCACAACCCTGTTTGGGACCCTGGGGCGGTACAGCTCTGGACGGCACTCGAACCATGGGCACAGAGTGTGGCTACTGCCCCACAGCCACTGATGGCCCTCAGCTCCAGGGTCAGCCACTGGAGATGACCTGCAGGGGCCGTGGAAGCTGCGGCTCCACGTGCCGGGGACCGGTTGGGCCGGCAGCCGCGCCGGGAGCACCGGGAGAGCCGCGTCGCCTGCCAAGGCCCGGAGCCCCGGCTTTGAGAGGCAGCCAAAGGCGTCTTCCCTGCACACATCAAAGGGGAAACCTCCGTGTTCCTCCCTGGGCAGCTCCTTCTGGGCTGGAAACTCTCAAGGCTGCCTTGGCCCCAGGTGTGGGATGGGCTGGGCTGGGCCTCCCACGCACATTCCCCCAAACCCTGATGAGCTGTATCAGGGCTCCCTGGTCCTGCTAAGAAACTTCTGCTTCACAACATCCTCCCAGGGCAGAAAACGAGAAGGAACAACTGCCCTTGCAGACGGACGGGGGAGCTGCTTGGAAATGCTCCTCCACCTGCACAGGACTCCCAAGGGGCAACTAAACCCCATCACCCCAACAGCAGGGGGGCCAAAGGGGGCAGCAGAGCTGCCAGTGAGCCCCTCACTCTGACACCAGCTGGGAGGAGCACACACGTGGCTGCTCCTTTCCCAGCACAACCCTGCTCTGCTCTTCTCCTTTCCAATCAGCTCTGCAGGAGGAACATCCTGTCGTTGGGGGGATTTTCTGTGTCAAACACAACTCCCTCCTTTTTTTCATCCCTCCTTCAAACCACGAGCGAGCCTTGCCATGGCACTGCTCCTGCCACACACGCCGGAGGGTTTGAATCACCCCTGCGTGGGCAAAGGTGGGGAGGACTAACCCCAATTCCTGACCTAATGCCATCAGAGCTCTCTAAGCCCTTCAGGATGGGTATTTTCTGCTCTTAATCTCTCCTCCCACCCTCGAGCTGGGAGAGGTAACTGGGTGAATGGTCACACGCATCCGGTCACGCAGGATCATCACCCCTGGCACTCGCTGCTCCCTGGGAGCTCCTCACAGTGACCAGCTGGAGCTGGGGATGGAGGAGCCAGGCAAGGCTGCTGGAACCTTGGGAGACATGGGAAGAGGCCCCTCCAAACCCCACTGCAGTGAGGGGAGCAACCCAGCTCTCTGCAGGGGCTGCCAGGCTGGGAAGCAACACAGCCACCAGCCCCTTGCAAATCACAGTCACTGAGTGGGTCAGGTTGGAAGGGACCACAGTGGGGTCAGCAGTTCCAGCCTCTCTGCCCAAGCAAGGTCATCCCTTTAAATCCTTAATGTTGTCCTAAATCCCTAACAATGAGCGTGTCTTCTCTCTCCCTCATTCCTGGTGCTCTCTCACCCAATTAGCAGCTCCCAGGAGCACACTCAGCCCATCCTGTGCCAGCATGGCAGGCACTGATCTCTGCTGCTGCCTCTGGGTGCTACTGCAAAGCAGGGAAAATTAACCCCCCACATAAAACATGGCAGCTGTCACACACATCGGGCACTGATGAAACCCTCTGGATAACAGCTCCCTGGATCACAGCTTGAAGAACACCTGGAGCATGTCCCACATGGGGAATGGCAACGCTGCTCCATGCAAACGCTCCCACCACCATGTGCCAGTCAGTGCCATGTGTCCCCTGCTCTGGGGACCTGCCAGGCAGCTGGAAGCCACTTACCCACGAGTCCTGCTCCCAGGAATGGTGACGAGGAGATGCTGTTGTGGGATGGTATGTCCCGGTGCTCACCATAGTGGGGGCCTTCTCCATAGCTCTGCTGAGACAACACCGGAGAGTTACACTGGGGCGAGGGGATACTGAGCCAAATCCCAAAACATGAGGTTGTCAGAGCCCAGCCTCTCCCAGAAAGGGGCAAAGGCAAAGGCTCTTTGTAAAAAGGGTTTTTATCCTCATGCCAAGGGAGAGCTGGGCAGTGCAGCCAGGAGGATGTGGTGTGGGGAGAGAATAGGGCAGCATGGTTTGCCCCATGCTCAAAGTTCTCAGGCAGTTTGGCACCCACCAGGTGAGAGCCAGGCAGCCCCTCCCTGAGCCAGGGGGGCTAAGAGACAAGGAGAAGGCTGGATAAATTCTAATTATACAAATGAGAGCTGACACCACAGTGCCAGCTCCACTGCTGACCAGGGGGGAAAGGTGCCATTATAAAAATGAATCCCACAAGCCCATACAACATGAGCATCTGCCAAAACAACATCGTTTCCATTAAGTTCATGTCTTTTTTCTCTTCTCCTTCCCAGGTCCGAGTCATGAGCTGTTGCAGCTTCAACTCCCTCCCTGCTAAACCCTTCCTGTGTCCTCCATCCCCACTGAGGCCACCTTGGCTGGATGATGTGGTGGATCCCATTCTTGGCTTCTGAAGTGCCCAGAAAGTTTTGTCACTAGGTGAGAACCCTCAGCCCACTCAGTCGTGACCCCATTTGGGGACCTGTCCCACCCTCCAGCAAGGACCCCCCTCTCCCACACCAACAGTGGGTGCAGGGATGGGAGATGCCTCAGTAGACATGGGAGCCCAGCCTGGTGCAAGTCTGGGGGAATTTTTGGAAGAGAAACCTTCTCCAAGGGAACTTCAAAGCAGCAAACCCTGGGCAGATGAGGACAGGGGACCGCTCTCCCTGCTGTCACCCCCTCAGGGTTCACACCACATCCAAAATGGGGCAAGAAAAGCTGTTCCAGGGTCAGACCCAACGCTCTGGAAGGCCTGGGAAAGCCCCCGTTTGTTTTGGTTGGAGCTCAGGGTTTGTGCTTTGTCCTTACCCTTCCTTGGTCAAATGCGGAGCTGTTTTGATCTCCCGTTCCCCAGGAACCTGATCCCGGCCTTTCATCCAAGCCTACCGAAAAACAGGAAGAACAAAGGTTACTCTTTGCTTTATCAGCAAAGCCTCAAAGGTGTTCTCGTAAAATTAACTCTTCCTTCTACAAACAAAACAATATTTTCATTAATAAACCACTTCCACTTGGCGTGACTGAGCCTCCTCTCTCCCTCCTCACCTTCCCACTCCTGCTGGGATTTATTCCACAAACTTCAAAGCAAATCCCACCACAGCCTGGAAATGTTTCAAAACACGGGACAGTGGGAAGAGGAGAAACAAGTATTTTAACTCCTTTATTCCAGAGAGCACCCATCAACCTCTTCCTCCCAGAGACTGATGGTGAAGAGGACTGTGAGTCAAAAAACACTTTGCACCCATCCTGATGCTGCAGCAGAACCCGACTTTTGCCCATGGTGCCACAAGGTCATGGACCAAACTCTGTTCTCCATTGCACCTGAGCAGAATAAAAGAGCACACAGGGCCAAAATCCTCATGTGGGAATGGCTGGGGGTACAATGTTACACAGTCACACCCATTCAGGGGTTTTCTTTAAGCCCTCCATGGCTCCCTGGAGGAAGGTGTGATGTCCACGTGAGCCCATCAGAGCACATTCCTGTTCATCTCAGCTTTAGCCCTCCAAGCACATCCCTGGAAAAAGGGGAACGGACCCAAATGGCAAAGGACCAGCGAGGATTTTGCAATGTGCCTGCACAGCCTGTGGTGGGAATCAGCTCCTTTCATCACCTGCCAGGTCCACCCAGGCTGCGCCTCTGGGGCTGTCGGCACACGAGGCAACCAGGAGAGCCAGAGAATCATGGAATGGTTTGGGTGGGAAGGGACCTTAAAGATCATCTCATTCCACCCTCTGCCATGGGCAGGGACACCTTCCACTAGCCCAGGTTGCTCCAAGCCCCATCCAATGTGGCCTCGGACACTTCCAGGGATGGTGCAGCCACAGCTTCTCTGGCAGCCTGTCAGAGCCTCACCACTCTCACAGGGAGGAATTTCTTCCCAATATACCATCTATCTGCCCTCTGGCAGTGGGAAGCCCTTCCCCCTTGTCCTGTCCCTCCAGGCTCTTGTCCCAGGTCCCTGTCCAGCTATCCCAGGTCCCCTTCAGGGAGATGCAAATGCCCACCAGGACACAAAAATCCTGGGGCGTTGCATGAGCAAAGCTCCCACATGGCCAGCTGATTCCAAGACTGCACAGAATGAGCATTCCCTGCAAAACAGCCTCAACCTGACTTGGCAACAGGATTTCCGACTGTGCTGATCCATCTCCCACTCTGGTGGGTGACCAGGGGTCAGTATCCCCATGTTTAAAGGCTCATGGGGCTAAATCCAGGGATTCTCAAAGGGGGTTGGGCAGGGTGGGAGCATCATCTCTGGAGATGCTGCAGACAGGGAGAAATGCCAGCCCTGCAGGAGGCTGTGCAGCACGGATGGCACTGGCTGGAGCCAGCTCTCTGCTCCAGCCCATGGGAACCCCAGCCCCACACAGAGGTCATGGCCACATGCACCATGGAGCGACGTGACCCTCCTGAAGCATCAAGGATCACCCTGGGACAGCATCGGGGGCCCAGGGGCTCTCCCTGTGCTGGCTCTTCCAACAGCCACAGTGTCAGCAGGGATGGCCCTTCCAGGTGCCCCAGGATGCTCTGTGGGGACAGGGGGTGTGTGGGAGCAAGGACACAGGGACAGGGGGACAGGGCTCACTCCCATTCCAGCTCAGCAAAGCTGATTATTATGGCAAACATGCCACGGATTTGTCTCCTTCGCTCCCCTCACTGTTCATTTAACCAGAAACTTCTTTCAAATTACATCCTTCTATTTCGGTGCCTTTGTGTTAATCATTTCCCCAGAGAATTGGTGTTTAATTGCTGTCTAATTTGCATAATTATGCATATTAATCTCCACACCTAATGAATATTCATAATTCTCATTTAGATTTTGTTTTCTAATCAAAAATTTCCAATGTGATTACTGTGCAGAGCAGGGATAAGCCTCTAATAATACCTTGGATACTGGGGAGAATTACTGCCAATTCTCCCACCTCCTACTTCCTAGAATAAACTTTTGCTTTGCTAATGTGTTTTTCCAAAGCAATTCATCTGCAATCCCTGCAAGCCCCAGCGAGGCAGAGGGCAGAGATGCTCCTTAGAGTCATTTTGCTGTCACGGGTGGTTTTAAAGCTCCCCAAGGGTTAGGGTGAAGGCACGAGCAGGATTTGCAGCCTTGGACATCCTTGGAATGCTCATCCCTCTGTGCTGGAAGGACAAGGACTGCAGCGCCACAGTGCCCAGGAGGAACCCCAGGAGCCTTAGAGCCAGGGGGGCAGCTAAGCCATGGGGTCCTGATCCCCACAGCCACCCCTGCCCCACGCAGGATGGGGGGTTGTGGGTCCTGGATCATCCTGATGTCCCGCAGAGCCCCTGGTCCTGTCACCAACCCACCCCCCAGAGAAGCATTCCCAGGCCAGGATGTGCCAGGAGAGGATCCTCAGTGGGGCAGGCTCTGGAGCGCCCTGGGGTGCCTGGAAGCCCAGGGTAAGTTTTGCCCAGGTTGTGGACTCTCCCTCACTTGAATAACCCTTCAGATATCCAAGAATCTTTGCATATCCCCTTCAGATATTCCAAAACAGCCTGGACACAATCCGGTGCTATGTGCTTTGAGATGATCCTGCTTGAGCAGGGAGGTGGGACCAGATGACCCACTGTGGTCCCTTCCAACCTGACCCATTCTGGGATTCTGTGTCACAATTCCTGAAAAAAAAAAATCCCTGCCAGGTCTCAGCAAACTGATCTAGTGGAAAGTGTCCCTGTCCATGGCAAGGGGTGGGATGAGATGAGATTTGAGGTCCCTCCCAAATCAAACCATTCTAGGATTCTGGGATTCTGTAACCCCCAGGGAAGATCCAAAGGCCTCTTGTACCCTCCAGAGAGTTCCAGTGGCTGCCAAGATGAGGTGAGGTTATCACTCTCCCACCCATGTGGCAAAGAGCATCCCATGGCTCTGGAAGCAGCCCAGGCTCTGCTGCCTACGAAGGTGCCTATGCCAGCTCTCTGTCTGACTTCTCCTGGAAAACAAGGTCTTGCACCTTCCTCAGGCTGCAGCCGCCAGCGTGAAAGGTGCTGGCAAAAATCTCCCATTTTCAGCCTGCAGGTGTTTTAAGAATTCAGGATTTCTGAGACGAAGCCAGGAAAAAGCAGACTGCCCGCGCCTGACGTCTGGCATCTGTGCTGCAGTCGCTGCCAGCGTGCTCTCCCCTCCCTCCAGACTGGAAGGAGCTGCAGTTTGGCAGCAAATGCCCTGTGAGATCCCAGGGCTTGGCCAAAGGCAGGTGCCTCTGGGAAAGCTTCCATCGGCAGGGTTTGCTCACTCGCACCATAGAGCCCCCCAACACGGTGTCACCCCCAAACACTGTGTCAACCCCTAACACTGTGTCAACCCCTAACACGGTGTCACCCCTGGGCATGGTGTCACCCCCAAACACTGTGTCAACCCCTAACACGGTGTCACCCCCAAACTTGGTGTCACCCCCAAACATGGTGTCACATCCAAATGCTGCCACACCTCCCCCTGTCCCAGGCACAGCTGGCACTGAGCACCCAGGCTGCACTCAGATGGAGGGAGAGGAAGGAGAAGGGCCAGGAGAGGGAAGCTGTGGTGGGAAGGACATGGCTCAGGCAGCCCTGTGCTGGCACCTCTGGGGCTCCCCCATGGGCAGCCCACCCAGACCCCTCTGTCCCAGCAGCTCTGGAGGTGACCCAGGTACACAGGGAAGGGCCAGAAGCACCTTGAGGCACCTGGCAATGTTTCCTGCCTAAAGGCATTGCTCATGTGCTGCCCCAGGTGGGACAAAGATCCCACGGGCATCTCCCTTGCCCTCAACTGCCTCATCCTTGGGCACAGACCTGTGTCAAACACCCACAGCTCTGGCCAAAAAGATCATCAGTCCAAGACACCAACTGATATCCAGTCCAAAGGGCTATGGAGATGCTCCCAGGGCTGGAGCCCCTCTGCTCTGGAGCCAGGCTGGGAGAGCTGGGGGTGTTCACCTGGAGAAGAGAAGGCTCTGGGGGGACCTGAGAGCCCCTTCCAGTGCCTAAAGGGGCTCCAGGAGAGCTGGAGAGGGACTTGGGACAAGAGATGGAGAGACAGGACAAGGAGGAATGGCTTCCCACTGACAGAGAGCAGGGATATTGGTAAGTTATTTTTCCCTGTGAGGGTGGGCAGGCCCTGGCACAGGTTGCCCAGAGAAGCTAAGTCTGCCCCATCCCTGGGAGTGTCCAAGGCCAGGTTGGACAGGGCTTGGAGCAGCCTGGGCTGGGGGCAGGTGTCCCTGCCCATGGCAGGGGGTGGAATAAGATGAGCTGTAAGGTCCCTTCCAAGCCAAACCATTTCACAATTCCGTGATTCAGTGACTGAAAGCTCCCATGGCACCAAGCTGAATTATGTTTGCACAAGTGAGCTCCAGCCCAGCGCATCCCAGCACTGCAGCAGTTGGTTTGCTGCCCTTCCAGTGCTCTCCCCAGTGCAGGGGTGGTGAGTTTTGGAGATGCCCACGTGCCCATGCTGCTGGCAGGAGCCAACTTGATTTTAAAATAACCCCATTTCTCAACTACCCAAGTTAAGGCACACTCTCCAATTGAGAAAAGCCAAAAATAGGCACTACCTCCTCTCGCCATTAATACAGTTATTAAACCGCGTACAGATTAATTGTGCATTTTAATAACCCTGGGCATGAATATTCATAACACATTTCTTGCTCATGTTCTAATTAAAACGTACTAATAGAATAAGATGTAGCTGTCAGACAGTAATTTTTTTTCCTTATGATTTTTCTGCTGCAGCCAAGAGGAGCTGATAGACAAGAGCTGTCCTAGGCTTCAGCAAGGATAAAAATAATTTAACCACGTTGAGGCTCAGAAAAAAAGTCCTTCCTGCAGCAACAAGCCACAGTAACAGGCTATGGACAAGTGCCTGGTGACACAGGGCACTGGGACTTGTTCCCCATCCAGGAGGAACAGAACCACATAAACAACCAAACAAGGGTAGAGAGTGACAGGACAAGGGGGACTGTTTTAACCTAAAGGAGGAGACATTTAGTTTAGATGTGAGGAAAAAATTCTTCTCTGCCAGGGTGCACAGGTTGGCCAGAGAAACTGTGGCTGCTCCATCCCTGGATGTGTCCAAGGCCAGGTTGGACAGGGCTTGGAGCAACCTGGGCTGGTGGGAGGTGTCTCTGCCCATGGCAGGGAGTGGAATGAGATGGGCTTTAGGTTCCCTTCCAACCCAAACCATTCCAGGGTTCTGTGAAAAGGCATTACAATGGTGTAGGGTTTTGTGATCTATCCCACATGCCACATGCCACATCCTGTCTGCTCAGTGTCTTCCAGCTGCCACCCATGGGGTCCCTGGAGCTCAAAGTGCTGCACCAAGAGATGCTGCTCCGTGTTCAGTGACCAGAGCACCCAAACATACCTGGGCACAGGTGCTGGTCCTCGAGCCAGCCTGAGCCCTGAGGTGTTTAATAGCTCTGAACCCCACAGTGTGAGCACAGCAGCGGGACAGGACTTGGGAGGGAGCGTGGCTCTGTGTCGGACTGTGCTCTGACCACCAGGAGATGACCAAGCGCTCCCCAAGGTACAGCTTTGGTGTTTAGGCCAAGGTCCTGAGCTGGACAAGGTCAGGAGTTGGACTTGATGATCCTTATGGGTCCCTTCCAAAGCAGGATGTACCAGGATTCTGGGAAAGGTCTTTCAAAACAAGCTCAATCCCCAATAATTGCTTTGTGAGCAAAGCTCAAGGAGTGTGGATCCAGAGGACATGCAGCGATGCAAAGCAGGACATTTTGCTCCTGACACCTCTCAGACACCAACTGTATAGCAAGATCCAGAGTTTTTGCTCTTAAATCCTGCCCCACGGGATACTCTGAGGAGAGCACACACCACTGCAAAGCTGTGGTCCTGGTCCAGACAGCTTGAATCATGGAATGGTTTGGGTTGGGAGGGATGTGAAAGCTCATCTCATTCCACCCCCTGCCATGGGCAAGGACACCTCCCACCAGCCCAGGTTGCTCCAAGCTCTGTGACTCCAAATGACCCAAAGGCACCTCGTTTTCACTGTCAGGAG
This sequence comes from Sakesphorus luctuosus, assembly GCA_013396695.1. NCBI lineage: Eukaryota > Metazoa > Chordata > Aves > Passeriformes > Thamnophilidae > Sakesphorus > Sakesphorus luctuosus. The sequence goes on from VWZD01002497.1 coordinate 219,688, forward strand.
AAGGATGCAGTGATGGAACCACCACAGGTGGCAGTGGGGACACTGCTGGGGTTGCTGTGCTGCTCAAGCTGGGGCTGAGCCAGGCTGACCATCTCTCTCTCCCAGCAGCCCCTGCCCCCACAGTCTGCCAGTGTCCAAGCCCTCTCCCTAATCTGATTCCATCAAAACCACTGGGCCAGGCTTTTCTTTTTTTTTTTAAATTCTATTAAAAATATTTAGGCCAAATCCCTCGCATGGCTGGAGAAGGGTCAGAAGCAACCACAGCTGCCACGAAGGTGGCAGTTTCCATCTCCAAAGGTCTACTGACCACTCTGTGCCCGTGGTGGGGCTTTGAGAGCCAGGTGGCCAATCCAGCTCTGCAGTGGTGCCCGTGGGTTGGAGGATGTGGTGGGACGGGGATGTGGTGGCAGCTGGAGTAAAAACCCCACAGCCAGCAGCCCACAATGCTCATGGAATACACTCAGAATAATCATGGAATGGTTTGTGTTTGGATGGACCTTAAAGATCATCTAGTTCCAAACCCCTTGCCATACCCCCTTCCAAGCCCCCTTCCAAGCTCCAGGAGAAGTCTGGGGAACTCTGTTCCCACCTGCCTCCCTGGGAGGGGGGACAGCACAAGCCATCATGGACAGGGACACCGGTGGCACCGTAATTTGATTTGAAACAGAGGTGACAGAAGGCTGCTTGATAAACACTTCCAAATTAAGCAGCTTTGTGTCCTAATCGCTCTGGCGATCAGCCTCACAGCAAAATCTCTGCTAAAAGGGATTGGAAATCAATAAAATTAGTTGACTAATAATTAGCTTTAGTCCCAGGCAAACCAGTAAAGTTGTTTTTGCTGGCCAGAGTTGGCTCCTTGGAGCCACCACTGCCACTCAGCAAGGAGCAACCCACCCAGGCACCCCAGGGAAAAGCTCAGGAGTGCAGGCAGAGCCCCTGTGAGGAAAAACAGGGTGCTGGAAGCAGCTCCCAGCTCTGCTTGTTTATTTACCAGCCCTGTCTGCCCCCAAATAGGAAAAAACAGCTGTGAATGGAGCTGTTTACAGGACATCGATTGTGGACGGGACTATACAATTTGGTCACTTCCTTTTCCCGGCGCACAACAAAACAATTAGGAAAAAAAGGGGGGGGTAAAAAACCCACCTCGAACACCTGGAGGGCAGCACGGGGACCCTGGCAATGCCACCCCAGAGGGGTGCTCAGGGGTGCTCAGGGGTGCTCATGGGGGTGCTCAGGGGTGCTCAGGGGGGTGTTTTATGCCTTCCACTGCCTTGAAATTTGAGGTTGGACCCAAACTGGTTGGCACAGTGAGACTCAGCTGTTCTGTTGCCATGGGAGTGTCCAAGGCCAGGCTGGACAGGACTTAGAGCAACCTGGAATAGTGGAAGGTGTCCCTGCCCATGGCAGGTGGCACTTCTCTCTGTGACCAGGGACAGGACCCAGGGAATGGCTGGAGCTGTGCCAGGGGGTTGGGATGGATCTCAGGGAAAGGCTCTTCCCCCAGAGGGTGGTGGGCACTGACCAGGCTCCCCAGGGCAGTGGGCACAGCCCCAAGGCTGCCAGAGCTCCAGGAGGGTTTGGACAACGCTCTGGGGGACAGGGTGGGATTGTTGGGGTGTCTGTGCAGGGCCAGGGGTGGGACTGGAGGGTCTTTGGGGGTCTTTTCCCACTCAGGGTTTCCATAAGCAGATGCTCTGGACCAGGACAGCCAAGGGCAGCAACTCCATCCCACAGACCAAGGACCCCAAATGGGGACACACACAACTGTACCCACATTAAACACACCAGAGTCTATGAACACAGATCCTTGCATGATTCTTGGGGCAGATTCTGACTATTTATCTCTGTGGTGATGAATGAACAGAGAACTCAAAGCCAAGACAGACACATCCACCCCCCCCACACCCCTGCTCCTCGGAAGCACCTGCTGCTGCCTCCCCCCTCCCCAAATACACACTCAGATAATTTTTGACTTAAAAAAAAAGCTGATGCCACCACTTGGGTGATCATTAATTCCTCTGCTTTAGCATCTGCTCTGGCGTCTCCTGAGCTGTATTCCAATTCAGCAGTTTCTGCACACTCAGAGATGGGTTTCAGGAAATCTTTGGGGCTGGGGAAACATGGGAGAGAACCAGGAAAAGAGTGGGGAGAAATGATCCATTCCCTATCAGCTTCGGATATGGGATGAGTATGGAGAGAAATTAAGTCTACAGTCAACAACAAAATCATAGACTCATGGAATATGCTTAGTTGGGAGGGACCCATCAGGATCATCAAGTCCAACTCCTGGCCCTATGCAGGACACCCAAATTAATCAGAAAAGGGGGAAAAAGAATCAGAGAACTACTTTAGTTAATCCTGGTCTTTAGAAGATGCTCCCATGTCACTGAAACTGCTCCCAAAGGACAGGGCAGGCTCCAAGGCAGTCCCTGGTCTGGTTTTGGAAGTGTTGGTGTGACATCCCAGAAAGAGAGTCACAGAATGTCCTGAGTTGGAAGGGACCCACAAGGATCATTGAGTCCAACTCCTGTCCCTGCACAGGACACCCCAACAATCCCATCGTGTCCATAAAAAGTAATAATTATGTGCAATAATAAATGTACAAATCTGTGCCCGGCACCGGGACGAGGAAGGTTTGGAAAAACACAACTAAGGTCAACAAGCAAATTCAACCATCCCTCCCTTTAGACACAAGTGTTATCTGCTGACCTACAGGAAGGTCCTCATTGCATTTTGGGAGTGGTTTTACAGTAATCAAAATAAACCTCTGCTTGCTTAAAATCATCATTAAGGAAATAAATCACCTGGGCCAGCCCAGCCCTCACCAAGGCCCTGCAAAACGACTGCATGTGGTGCCAGCGGTGGGACAGGGCTGCACAGGGCAAGCCACCACCCCCCTGTCCACAGCGTGGCCAAGGATCAGACCCTCAGCCCCAGGATTCATTCCAGGGCTGAATTGTTGGGCTGTTCCCTTCCTGTAGGGTGGGTCAAGCTGTACAGGATTTGTTAACTAAAAAACTGGGATGAATGGATTGAGAGCAGCCCTGGGGAGAAGGACTTGGGGGTGTTTTTGGGTGAGAAGCTCCACATGCCCTGGCACCCAGAGATCCCCCATGTGCTGGGCTGATCCCACAGCAGGGGAGGGGGATTCTGCCCCTCTGCCCTACTCAGGTGAGATCTCACCTGCAGAGCTGCCTCCAGCTCTGGAGTCCCCAGTATGAGAAGGACATGGAGCTTCTGGAATGAGCCCAGAGGTGGCCACAGAGATGCTCACAATGCTGGAGCCGCTCTGCTCTGGAGCCAGGCTGGGAGAGCTGGGGGTATTCACCTGGAGAAGAGAAGGCTCTGGGGGGACCTGAGAGCCCCTTCCAGTGCCTAAAGGGGCTCCAGGAGAGCTGGAGAGGGACTTGGGACAAGAGATGGAGAGACAGGCCAAGGGGAATGGCTTCCTCTGCCAGAGGGCAAGGTTAGATGGGATATTGGGAAGTTATTTTTCCCTGTGAGGGTGGGCAGGCCCTGGCACAGGTTGGGCAGAGCAGCTGTGGCTGCCCCATCCCTGGAGGTGTCCAAGGCCAGGTTGGACAGGGCTTGGAGCAACCTGGGCTGGTGGGAGGTGTCCCTGCCCATGGCAGGGGGGTGGAATGAGGTGGGCTTTAGTATCCCTTCCAACCCAAATCAGTCTGGAATTCTGTGATAACAAAGCCAGTGGGAACAAGTGAAGGCAGCAAGGCCATTGCCCCCCCCCCTCCCCAGTGCAGGGAAGATCCCAGTCCCTCCAGCAGAAATTCATGGAGAGCACACAGTCCTCTCTCCCAGCCCCCAGGAGAGCCAACAAGATGCCACAGGGAGAAAGAAAACAAACCTGTGACGACAACCAGAGGGAAGAAAATAAACTTTAAAGCTCAAAACACTTCCCCCAGCTGTAAAAACAAAGGCCAGCAATGACCAAACACCAGCACAAAGGAGCGGCATGAGGAGGGGATGGAGGATAACACAGGGCTCGACCAGTCAGTGCTTCCTAAAGGTCACCAGCCTGTGGGACAAACCAACGGTGTCCCCTGTGCTCAGCCTGCTTGGGACAAACCTCCCCATGTCCCTCATCCCCAGCCTCCACCCAGGCCTGACAGCCCTGCAAGGAGCAGAATGTCACAGAGGGTCTGAGGGCCAAAAGTGCAGGGAAAGGGACCAAGAGTAACACTGGGGTGAGTCAGACTCGTAACAGGTGTCAGAGAAGGCCCTTTTCCTCTGCTGTACCTCAGGTCAGTTCATGTTTTAGAGAAGCAGCTCTGCTCTCTCCTCACAGATGGAAACAGCCAGTGTGGGGTGGACAGACCTGTGGTCCCACTGCACTGTGACACAGCAGGTGACAGGGACCACGGGGGGTGGGACAGCATGAGGAGTGGCCCCAAACCCAGGGGACAATGAGCTGCTGGAAACAGCTTGGGATGAAACCAACCCTGCAGAAGAGCAAGGAGGTGGCTCAGACCCAACCCCATGGTCCCCTCTTTCCAGGAGGGTTTCAGGCAACACCTCAGCCCTCTCCAAAGTGCTTCGTGACAGGGGTTGGGGACATCCCAGGCTTTGACTCAGGGCCATGATAAATCTTGGTGCAGGGAAATGCAGTCCTGGACACCAGCAGTGCCACCATGTCACCTCCCCAGCCCTGCACCCCAAGGTAACTGAGCACTGCCAGCAGGAGGGTTCTCACTGCTCCCAGGTGTGCAGCTTCAAAACATCTCATTCTACTCACTAAATACTAAAATCCATGGAGCTGCAAGAAGTTACATCCTTGTGTGGAACATCACACTCATGGCACTCAGGAGCCCCTGGCTTGAAGCCCATAAGTGTGTCTGTAGGACCTCTGAGGGCTCCTGGGAGCTGCAGTCATGGAATCCCAGACTGGTTTGGAAGAGACCTTAAAGCTCGCTTTGTTCCACCCCCTGCCATGGGCAGGGACACCTCCCACCAGCCCAGGTTGCTCCAAGCCCTGTCCAACCTGGCCTTGGACACTCCCAGGGATGGGGCAGCCACAATAGCTCTGCCCAACCTGTGCCAGGGCCTGCCCACCCTCACAGGGAAGAATTCCTTCCCAATATCCCATCTAACTCTGCCCTTTGGCAGTGGGAAGCCATTCCTTCTTGGCCTGTCTCTCCATCTCTTGTCCCAAGTCCCTCCCCAGCTCTCCTGGAGCCCCTTTAGGCACTGGAAGGGGCTCTCAGGTCTCGCCAGAGCCTTCTCTTCTCCAGGTGAACACCCCCAGCTCTCCCAGCCTGGCTCCAGAGCAGAGGGGACTCCAGCCCTGGAAGCATCTCTGTGGCCTCCTCTGGACTCTCTCCAGCAGCTCCACATCCCTCTGTTGTTGTTCCCCAGAGCTGGAGGCAGCTCTGCAGGTGGGGTCTCACCTGAGTAGTGCAGAGGGGCAGAATCCCCCTACCCTGCTGTCCCTGCTGTGGGATCAGCCCAGGGCACAGGGGGGTTTCTCAGTGCCAGGCACGGGGACAGGGCATGTCCAGTCTCTCATCCTCCAACACCCCCAAGTCCTTCTCCCCAGGGCTGCTCTCACTCAGCCCATTCTCCCATGAGCGAACTGAAGTGCTCAGACAGCCCCATAGAGAACCTTCACTCATGTTCTGCCTCACATGCATTCAACGACATCAACACATTTGCTACCACAAAACAATTTAAATTCAGTAGGTCCAGGGTTATTCACAGACCCAGGGGTTATATCCCATTAAACAGAAAGCTTTAGGGACAAGAGCACGAGCAAATCCACATCCTGGTTTTTCCAGCTCATTTATTCTACCACAAAGTTGCACACCCATGAAAGCTGCAGCCACTCCACGCTCACACATGGATTGTTGTCCAGAGACAGAGAATTCCTTTTGCTGAGTGCATGAGTGAACTCTGCAGCCTGAAGGCAGCGAGGGATGAAACCTGGTGGGTCCCCCGGGACACCCCCGGTGACCTCTCATGTCCTCGGGCCGTGGTGTACTTTGCACACCCACACAGAGGCACTGAGTAGGTGCAATACCCCCACTCCCTCCCTCAGCAGCATCTCCCTCTCTTTCCACTCTGATTTGCATCTTTCCAAGTGTTGTTTCATTTGCAATGTAAAATCAAATTACAGCCGCAGAGATGCAACCAGAACACCGGCTTTTTGCTGGGGAGGAGAAATCTTTTCCCACTTGGTTTCCATTACTCACCAAGCAAGAAAGCTGGGGACAAAAGCCTGTTTACTTTTAACTTATAACTGACTGAAAAACCCCCAAAAGTTTGCCAGAGAGGCATTTGAGATGACAGAGCTGGGCTCGATCTCGGGTGGCAGAGCGCGGTGCCAGCCCTGCCTACGTGAGCCCTCCCAGCCCTCCACTGCCACAGACCTGCAGGGAGGGAGGCCAGGGGCTGTTAAAAATTAGACAAATTAAGGACTGCTTCCAAAAAATGTGGAAATTACACTGGGAAATGGCCAAACACACGTAGACACCATCACAGCGGCCTTGGGAGTTTGTTTGCGAGTCTCCTCTTTGCGGGAAGAGGGATGGTGGTTAACGACTTGTGCACTCCACAGACTGCACCATCCCTGCAAACTTCCTTGTTAAAAAATCCATCCCAAAGGGGAGAGAAAGCCACCCAGGGGTGGTTATTCTGCCATCCTCGGGGTGCTGGACAGCCCAGCTCCCCTGGGCTCCCTGGGATGCCCCGGCACAGGATGCGGCTTCAGAGCCAACGCGTTCGCCCAGACGATGATTCAGCCCACAGGAAGGATCATCTAAGAAGAATTGCTGGACACAATGAGGGAAACTTTCCCAAACAAAGTGTTCTCACCACCACCTGCCTCCCTCCCTCAGCCCTGGCTTTTGCTCGCAAATGACCTCCAGATTCTGGTCACCACAACAAAACTTGAGTCTTTTTGCTCTCTCCTTTCCCAAGGTGAACACTGATGGGGCGCAGCAGGATCAGGATGCCACCCTGACCCCTGAGGGCAACTGAGGAGCTGCCAACAAGGCCCCCAGCCATGCCTAGTTACAGCCAGTAGCTGGATATGCCCAAAACACATGGACCAGGCTTACTAAGGCACCCCTAAAGCAAACCCAAGGGCCAGAGTACAGCAGGTGCAGAGTTTTGGGGATAACTGCTTGTACTGCCAAGGAGTTTTCACTTCCAGACAGCAGCACTTACAGAACTGGTCCATGTGCTGCCACACAGTGAGATATCTACCTGAAGAACAATGGAAAGACAGATGTGACCTATTTAGAGCTCTGCCAAATATTTCTGTAATTGAAGAGACCATTGATTATTTAAATTGCATTAAAAAGGGCTGAATTCAATCCACTTGGTACTACGAAGCACCATGTTGTCCACAGACCACAACGCTTTTTTTCCTCCCTCTTTAAACAGAAACACTTTGAGATGTTCATTTGTCCCTTCCCCTGAAAGGATCCACATCTTTGTAATAACCACACCCCATGTCCCAAGTTCCCCTTGTAACCCTAAAGCCAAAAGGACAAGTCATAGGAAGAGCTTACCTGAAAAGAAACCCCAAACTAAATCATCAGCTTTAAGACTACAGAGGTTTGTGATGTGTACAGTGCAGGGCCACCAGGCCAGGGCTCAGACTCTTGACCTTGGTAGGTATCTATGATGCTTCATACGGTAGGTTTAGGCTGCCAACCAATCTCTGGAACCCTCTTTCTAATCATACATTGGTCAGGGGTGACCAAAAAGTTGCTCCAGCCCCTTGTGCCCTGGTTCCCCTTGTCCCTAAAACCAGCTCACAACCCCCAGCTCCCAGCAGTGCCTGGTGGGGAGGGTGGGCTTTATAAATTTACCTGTGCCACCTGGTCTGGTTTGAGATGTAGAAAAGTGTCTGGGTTAGCTCAAGGGGGAGGACAGGACGGAGAGCGGCACAGCTTCTGCCAACAGCAGCGTGGTAAAGCCTGTGTTAAATCGGTCATGGAGGCGCTGCAGGAGGTACCAGCTCAGGCTGGAAGTGCCACCCTCAGCAGGCACTGCTGGGCTCCTCCTGCACCACGTGGGACTAGAAGGAGGGGCAAGGAGGACATCACTGAAGGAGCCAAGGGGAGCCCACCCTCGTCATCCCTTCGGGCAGGGCACTGAGCTCTGCCCCGCCTGGTCCCTCCCTGTCCCCGGATAACACGGGTGAGGTGCCAGCAGATGGCACTCACTGTGAAGCACGGATCCTCCCTCACAGCTTGTTCTTTGCCAGGACTAACCAACATTTTTCCTGCTTGCACATTTGAAACCATTTCCTAGATGCAACTTTGGCATCACTTACCAGTGCCTGGCAGGAGCTGGTGCTCCTTGGTCTGATCCCTCATGGTGGACAACACAAAAAGTCCTGAAAAAACTCACTGCCCAGTCCCTTGGCGGGTCTCAGGAAAGCAGGTTTTGTTATTTTTATTGGCATTTTCCATCTTATGTTGGTCATGCACAGACCATTATTGGTAGATACCAAGAATATGGGAGTGGGTTTTCCCTCCCTGCTCCATGGCCAGCAAACCCATGGCATCATCCAGCCTGGCCTCACAGCCACATCCCAGCCCTCTGAGTGCTCACACATCAGGGCTGTGCTGCTCACAGCAACAAGCTGCAGACAAAAAGAGACCTATTAGATTATCTTGTCTGTGTCTCCTCTACATGATGGTTCGATTTCTGGTGCTTTTGTCAAGCCAAGCACTAACACTTTTTATCAGGAATCCCAATACAACTGTCTAGGAAAATTGACCATTAACAAGGTTCTCTGATATTTTCCTCAAAGCCTGCTTTCTTTTAACTATGAGAAGCTCAAAGGAATGTTTTCCTCCATGAACAAAAGAGTTGCATCACGTTAAAAGCCTGGAGCTGCAGTTTGCTGGGATGGTGAGAGCCAAGCTCACTGTTCAGATGCGAAGCTGCTGTCCTGAAGAAAAGTGGCTGAATTTTCAAAGGCAACTTTGGAAACAATATCTATATATATGTACAAAAATGAGGAGGGGGTGGAAAATAAACCCACTATTAGCCTAGTGAAGCAAGGAAAATGAGAAGGACCAAAGTCATCTCCAAACACCTGACTCAAGTGCACAAGCTCTGCTGGCAGCTCCCATCTCTGCTCCAGGGAGACCCAGGGCCACCCTGCCTGTGGACCATGCTCCCTCTGGATCATCACTCCCTCTGGATTCTCACTGTGCTGGGTTCATGAGGTGGCTCAGGGCATGGCAGCACTGGCTGCTCTGGAAGGAAAGGGCCCTTCTTACCCTATATTTATCCTGAGCGAGTTCTGGGGCTCACTGGACTTTCCAGGGGCTGCTGAACATGTAAGACAGCAGGAAACCCAAAGAAAATCAGTTCCCCATTTGGAGCACAATGTGCCCCAGAAGCCCCCAAGATGGGGCAGGCCAGGATGGATAGGAAGAGGAAGACCTCAGCCAGCAGCTGGTCTGAAAAACCACAGCTCCACATCTCCCTCCATCTCTGCTGCCAGCAGCCTGGGGGACAACACCTCTGTGCAAGCTGTGCCAGCTGCTCCACCAGACCCCTCATCCCACCACAGAATCAAGGGGGAACAAGCTGATATAAACCTCTCTGGTGTCCAGGATCCATTGCACTCGAGGGATTGTCCATCCAGCTCCTGCTCTGCTCAGGATGAGGAGCACACACTGACCCCTGGTGACCTCGGGCACGGAGCGTTAACTCTCTCACAGGATCCCAGAAGGGTTTGGGTTGGGAGGGACCTTAAAGCTCAGCTCATTTCACGCCCCTGCCATGGGCAGGGACACCTTCCACCAGCCCAGGGTGCACATGGGAACCTCCTCCTGCACAATTTTATCCATCCTGCACATTACCGCTTTATCCCACAGCATCCCAAAGCCTCAGCTGCTCCTGGCATTCCAGAGGGAACGCAGCCTGCACACAGGATTCTGCCTCAGCTAAACACAAGCCATTTAAAACCAAGAGGTGCCCATTTCCTCACCAGCACAGCAGCCCCTGTACCCCCCTCAGTTCAAAGCAGACACTACTTGGAGCAATTCTGGCAAACTGGTTTCTCTCAAAACTCAACATGCACAAGTCATTCCAGTGAAAGCCAGACCATTTCCAAGAGCTGTGCATCAATTCCATGAGAACCTTGTAGGGCAAGGGAACCCCCACTAGGCTGTGTCACTACCCCATACAGCACCAACTGTGACAGGGACCAGGGGTCACCCTCGGCTGGTAACGAACCTCGGGGGTGTGCTGGAGCCAGCCAGGGATCCTCCTGTGTCTCCTTGTCCTTCCCTGCCTTGCCCTCAGGACACTGGGTCAGACTTCAGGGGATCTGGGCACACGCTATGGGGGAGGCAGGAGGTGGCAAAGCTGAGCTGAGCTTGCTCCCCAGACAGGGTCGTGTGTCCTCAAGCAGCTTCCACGCTCTCTGTTCCTGCCCTACAGCACCAAAAGGCAGGAACTCAGAGTATGGGGAGGAGGATCCCTGCACACTTCCAGCCTCTCCACATCCCTCAGGAGCACAATTCCCAACCGATCAATTACAAACTACTCCTTCGCACTCCACCCCCCCACCCTATGCCAAAAAACCCTGGCACTGCCAGATGTCTGGCAGGAACACCTACCCCCAAACAGCTTCTTCTGGGATGCCATGTCCACGGAGCAGCCCGGGAGCTCCGCACTCCGTGCCGAGCGCTCCGAGCCCGGCGCGCTCCTCCCTCCCGTCCGGAGCTCGGGGAGGAGCAGCCCCAGCTCCTCGTCCTGCCCACACTGCCTGCCTTTGTCTGGGGACTGCCGAGGGCTCGCTGAAGGGCAGGCAGAGGCAGTGCCAGGAAAGTTAATGAAGTTTATGGAGTGGATCAGGTTTACCAGGGGATTTTATGAAGCCCAAGAGCGACTGGGCAGCAGCTCTTGCAGGTCAGGATTGCTCCCAGGGAGCCCTGGAAAAACTCACCCAAGTGCCTCAATCGTGCTCCGAGCCACAGATGAGGGTGGGCAGGCCCTGGCACAGGGTCTCCAGAGCAGCCGTGGCTGCCCCATCCCTGGAAGTGTCCAAGGGCAGGTTGGACAGGGCTTGGAGCAACCATGGCAGGAGGTGGGAAGAGGAGGCTGAGAGGTGACCTCAGCACTGTCTAGAACTGCCTGAAGGGAAGTTCTGGCCAGGTGGGGGTTGGTCTCTTCTCCCAGGCACTCAGCAATAGGACAAGGGGGCACGGGGGGCTCAAGCTCTGCCAGGGGAAATTGAAGTTGGAGAGCAGAAAAAAATTCTTTGCAGAGAGAGTGCTCAGGCATTGGAATGGGCTGCCCAGAGAGGGGGTGGATTCCCCATCCCTGGAGGTTTTTAACCTGAGCTTGGCCGTGCCACTGAGTGCCATGATCTGGTAAAGGGACTGGAGTTGGACCAGGGGTTGGACTGGATGATCTCTGAGGTCTTTTCCAACCCAATCAATTCTATGATTCTGTGAGCTTTAAGATTCCTTCCAAACCTCCCAAACCATTACACGATTCTATTGTTATCTCCTCCCTTTAAAGGCCAGCTCAGCACCCCTCCTGCTCATTGGGTTACAACCAGGGCAGCAGTTGGAGCAGTTTGCTCTCTCCCAAAAGCCACCCCCACTCAATCCTGGCTCTGCCATGGCAATCCAGGGGATTCCTGTGGCACAGCCCTGGGCACTGGTTATTGTCTGGACTTTTTTATCTGCAGATCTTAAAGCGTTTTATAAATGTTAAACCTCAAAGCCTCTCCTGGGAGCAAAACTCCTTCTGCCATTGTACAGATGGAGAGACTTGCCCAAAAATGAGGGCAGAGCTGGGGATGCCGCAGAGCCCAGAGCTGAGCCAGCTCAGCTTTATGTATCGCATATCTGTATCTACAAATATCAGCACTTATACACACACATATATATCAGTACACAGATTATCCCTGGAATACCTGCATAGACAAACACATTTCCAGCTCTTAATCCACCTTTGGAAGAAGCACTTGTGCCTTTCAGGTGGGAAAGCCTGGCATGCTGGAGCACCCAAAAAAACCTTTATTTACAACTAGTGCACCAAACCACAATGTCTCACTCATCTTTCAGTTTTCTTCTTTGGGTAAAAAACCCCCAGTTTTACAGTTTCAACTTTTTAGAAAATTATTTAAAGAAAACAGAACAAAAAACCACAATGATTTTAAAAATACAAAGCAGGCTGGGGGAGAAGGGCTGTTCTCCATTTCTGAGCTGACCCAGGAGGGCTGGGAGAGGCAGTGAGCTGGGGGAGATGCTCCTGCCTGGCTCAGGTCCTGCTGTCCCAAGCTCCCATGGTTTCACTGTGAGGAGTGCTGCAGCTCCCCATCTTTTCACTTAGCTTTGTTTTCCATGCACTCCAGTTTAAAGGAACCTGAGGACCAGCAGGAAGTGGGAATTCAGTGCCATCCATCATGGCTTTTTGCACCACTCCAGGGTGGGATGAGCTGGGTGGGACAGAACCATACCAGCGCTTTACTTGGGAGCTCACTCACTGCCTGCAGGCTCCAGGTGGGGGAGAAAACCAAAGTAACTGAGTGTCTGGGATGGGTCAGAGGCAGAGCAAGGGTGCGCTGGCATGGGGAAGAGCAGCTGGAAAACCTGACAGGAACAAGGACCAGCAGCAGTGGGAAGCAGCCAGCACAGGCATCCTCTGGGATGCACAGACCTGCTGGGGCTGGGAAGGTGTTGGACCAGCCCTCTCAGGAAGCAAATGAAGTGTCTGGCCAAAAGAACCTGCAGTTTAGTCTGCCCCAAGCAAGTGAGAGAGAACCCCAAAGTTTGCTGTGAGCTCATGACTCCAGACATCACTTCCCTGAGATGCCTCAGGTCCTGAGGCCTTCTCAGGGCATCGTCTCTCAACCAGGCCTGGGATCTCCTGTGACAGACATTCCTCCAGTTTCTGACCCACACCTAGTGCTCTGCACCACAGGAAACACAGCAAAGCAAAACTGCCTATGAAAAGGGCATGGAATGATGGGACAAGGGGGAATGGCTTTAAGCTAAAGGAGGGCAGGGTTAAGTGGATATTGGGAAGAAATTCCTCCCTGTGAGGGTGGTGAGGCCCTGCCCAGAGCAGCTGTGGCTGCCCCATCCCTGGAAGCGTCCAAGGCCAGGGTGGACAGGGCTTGGAGCAACCTGGGCTGGTGGAAGGTGTCCCTGCCCATGGCAAGGGGTGGGACTGGATGAGCTTTAAGGTCCTTTCCAACCCAAACCATTCCTTGATTCTCTGATTCTGTGAAGAGTGTGTAAAAACCCCACAGGACAGAATTCAGGACTCATTTTCCACTCCAAGCTGCTCACATCTGAGTGGCATTTCCAGCCTAGGAGAACTCCACTTGGATCAACTCCATGCTTCCCTGTGGAGCCAGGCAGTTCCTGGAGAGTCAGCACAGGGACAGCAACACCTCAATGCCATGAGCCCTGGGAAGGCGGAGAACCAGAGATGGGCCAAGCAACTGCAGCTTGGGAAGGGCCAGAGCTGGGCATGAGGCAGCTTTTACTGACTGATGGGGAGAGGAGGAGCAGGAGCCTCTGCAGGCACCTCGACTGGAAACAGCAGCTTAAAAATAAACGAGTGCTAAGTTTTGAGTTCTGAACTGATGGAAACCGAGAGGATTGAGCAGGGTCTCTGCTGCCCACAAGGCAGCTCAGGCTCCTTCCCCTTCAGCTGTTTCACCCCTGGTTGCTTCTGCAGCCACTGGAGCCTCAGAAGCAGCTCATTACCTCCTGGCCAAGCAGCAGCTAACGAAGGGAACACACCTGGGACCGGCACCGCTGAGGCTCCACCTGGGAGCATCCACTGGGCCACAGGGAGAATTCCACTCAACCAACCCCAAAGTGGGAGTCTTGGGCACCAAGTTCAAGGAAGAAGAACCAAGGTGGAGCTGGGCTGTTTGGGTGAAGGGAAGCTGTGCATGGCAGCTGTCAGGGCACGGCGTGATGCTGCCCATGGAAACTCAACCTGCAGGTCCCTACCAAAGGTTTGGATTGACTGAGTTGGCCAAACCCTGTCCCTTCTCTCCATTCTTCACCTTCACTACCCACTGATTTCCAGGAAGTGCTTAATTAAAGCCATCAGGACTCCTGGGCCTTGTGGTATTAACAGTGAATCAACTGCAGGCGGATGGACAAAGAGAACACAGCAACAGAATATCCTGAGATGGAAAGGACCTGGGCTCAAGTCAGGCCCTTTCATTGCCTCAAGTGACACCTTCAGAGGGGCAGCAACAACAAGGCTGATCTGGATGGAGGTTGATGGTGCAATCCTTGACAGGACTAAGCCTGCACCTGGGGTGCAGAGAACCCCGAAACATCCCCTGGGAAAGGTACCTCCAGCAAGGTGCAGAGGTGTGTGTCCTGTTAATGACCCTGCTGGAGCCTCATGTCTCAGTGCTCAGCACCTGCGAGGCCAGAGAGCCCCTTGTGCCATGAGAAGGTGCCCCAGCCCTTCCCAGGCACAGCCCCTGGGTTTTCCTGGGAGAGATTTTAGAGTTAAAGCAACACCGGTAGTGGGATTGTCAGCAGCACAAATGCACAATCAGGAGGGGAAGATGTGGGGGGAAAGCATCCAACTGGTGAATATAATACTTGGAAGGAAAAGCAGATTTTTAAAAAAATAAAAAAATGAGGGGGTGGCAAAAAAAAATCTCAGGAAGTCATCTAGTCATTCCTGCTCTTTGCAGAAACAATAGACTCGGGATGCTGGCTAAGTTATAAATAATTCTGCTGGCTACACAACACAAATCCAAGACAGGAGCAGGGTAACTATCAGCTCCATGGAAAGTGAGTCACTACCTTCATACAGCATTCCCCAAATGGGCAAACCCCACGGCCCTGCTCCTGTTTGCCAGGGCTGTGCCAGTGTGGGGACTCTGCTGGTTGGGACCCCCATCCTGGGAGGGCAGGGGCAGCTCTGTGACAGAAGGTCCTGAGACACGAGTGCCCCGTGCCACAGGGAGCGCCTGCAGCAGCGAGGCTGAAAACAAAAGCCAGACATTCACAGAACCATGACATAATCTGAGATGGAAAGGACACCCAAGGATCATCAGTCCAACTCCTGGCCCTGCACAGACACCCCAACAATCCCACCCTGTCCCCCAGAGTGTTGTCCAAACCCTCCTCTCTGGCAGCCTTGGGGCCGTGCCCACTGCCCTGGGGAGCCTGGTCAGTGCCCACCACCCTCTGGGGGAAGAACCTTTCCCTGAGATCCATCCCAACCCCCTGGCACAGCTCCAGCCATTCCCTGGCTCCTGTCCCTGGTCCCAGAGCAGAGCTCAGTGCCTGCCCCTCCACCTGCTCTCGGGAGGAGCTGCAGCCCCTGAGGAGTCTCCCCTCAGTGTGCTCTGCCCCAGCTGAACAAGCCCAGTGCCCTCAACTTCTCCTCAGACCCTTCCCCATCTCTGTGTCCCTCCTTTGGACACTCCAACAACTTCATCTCCTTCTGATACTGCAGACACTGCAGGACCAATGGCAAGAAAGCCAAACTGGGGAAAATAATGGGAAGCCACCAACTCCACAACATCCTTCTCTTTTTAGAAAGCAAGTTGCCACTGTGAGATGGTTTGGCTGAGCTGTTTTCCAGATCCCTCCTCTGAATCTGAGTGTGACCACAGGGATGAGCAATGCCAACATGTCTCAAGATGCTGGTGAAACCACCCCAGGAAGGGCAGATGTGCAAGGGCCTCTGCCCCAAACACAGCCCTGGGGCAGGTACGTGGCCCCTGTGCCCTGGCATCTCTCAGGGGAAAGGGAAGACCCATTTTTTTGGGCACCCAGGACAACCTTGTGGCTGCTCCCTGTCCACAGCAGGAACAAAGTGCAGCACCCAGGACTGGGGTGTCTGTGCATGGCCATGGCTGCAAGGAGTTGTGTCAGGAGTAGAAAATGGAATATGGAACGGTTTAGACTGGAGGGAACCTTCCTTAAATCCCATCTCATTCCACCTCCTGCCATGAACAAGAACAACTTTCATTAGACCAGGTTGCTCCAAGCCCTGTCCTACCTGGCCTTGGACACTTCCAGGGATGGAGAGTCCACAACCTCTCTGGACAACTGAGTAACAGAGAAAAGGAAAGAGCTTCCAAACTGGAGACTTGGATAATTTGGAAGTGACATAAATTCTCATTTGAAAAAAAAAAAGAGCTTCCTGACTTGTTATTCCATTACCCAAATCTGGAAATGTAATCATATTAGATCAGCCACATTAACACAACAAAAAACCCCAACAAAAACTGTCTTAAAGATTGCATGGATCTCTGAGGGATGAAGAGAAAGGAGAACAAAAGTCAGAAACCTGGAGCAAGCAGCTCTCTCTGTGAGCAGCATGGCCAGCCCAGCACTCAGGCCACTCTCTGATGACACAGTCGCAGAGGATGTGAAACAATCAGGGTATGAAGTGATTTTTAAGGGTTTTTTTGCCAGGTAGGTGAGGTAAAGGGTCACTGAGAGCTGTGTGAGCACACCCAGTTCAGCAACGTAATGCTGAGTGTGTCATAGAGCTTAACTCAGCTTAAACATACCTCAAATGAGAGGAAAAATCCAGTAAAAAAAAATCCAGGCAACTCTAAGCTATGTGGGGATGTGCTGCATGGACTCATCAACCACATGGCTCTAAACCTTCCAGCAGTCCCAGCAGCAGCAATGCCTCTGCTCCTGTTTTATGGGGGCTGGGGAACTCTGCCCCAAACCATGGCCCTGTTTGGGAAGGGGCCTGGAGCTGCCACTGCTCCAACTGAAAGCACATCCAGTGCCACCCCCTGCCATGGGCAGGGACACCTTCCACCAGCCCAGGGTGCTCCAAGCCCTGTCCAGCCTGGCCTTGGACACTGCCAGGGATGGGGCAGCCACAGCTGCTCTGGGAAACCTGTGCCAGGGCCTGCCCACCCTCCCAGCCAAGAATTCCTTCCCAATATCCCATCTAACCCTGCCCTCTGGCAGTGGGAAGCCATTCCCTCTTGGCCTGTCCCTCCATCCCTTCTTGAAAGACCCTCTCCAGCTCTCCTGATGCCCCTTTAGACACTGGAAAGGGCTCTCAGGTGTCCCCAGAGCCTTTTCTTCTCCAGGTGAGCCCCCCCAGCTCTCCCAGCCTGGCTCCAGAGCAGAGGGGGCTCCAGCCCTGGGAACATCTCCGTGGCCTCCTCTGGACTCTCTCCAGCAGCTCCACATCCTTCTGCTGTTGTTCCCCAGAGCTGGAGGCAGCTCTGCAGGTGGGGTCTCACCTGAGGAGGGCAGAGGGGCAGAATCCCCCCCTCCCCTGGTACCCCTGCTGTGGGATCAGCCCAGGACATGGCCATGAGTGGAGCTGCCACTGAAAACAAGTTGTGTAAGAGTAAATCCAATCCTGCTCCCTCAGGGGGCTGGAGCTCCTGCCCCTCAGAGGCCTCAGGAATGACCACCCAGCCAGACAAGTCCACTGCAGGTTTTAGAGGAAAGGTGTGAACAGTCTGATCCCACGGGACAAGAAATGAAGGAACTCAGCTTTAATTTTTTTTTCTTTAAAAAGGTAAAAAACTCAACCAACCAACCATATGCAATGGGGAGGCACATTCACCTTCCACAGCTTCTGGGGCCATTCATCATTTGGATAAAATCCAGTTTCACATTGAAATTCAGCTGGACTTTCAAATGCAAATACGAGGAGAAGAGCAACATATGGTAGAGGTTAGTGGGTATTTTTCCTAATTAAATGGCACACTGCTGCTTTGTATAACAATGTTAATGGGGCACTAAGGAGCCTTTGGAAGGGAGACCACATCACTTTACAACAAAATGTCCCAGAAAGCAGAAGGGGCCCAGGCCATCGCTGCTCTCCCAGGGAAGGTCACGCACTCACTGCCACGGGGAAGGGTTTTGTCCCTTGTCACAATTAAGATTCGTCCCCTGGATGAAGCAGAAAGGTAAGGAGGGGACTGGCAACACAAGTGCCCTCCAAGGCTTGTCCTGAAGGAGTGCAACCTCTTGCAGGTCAGGACCATGATGGATTGTCCCCTGGAACACTCCTGGATGCCACCACACCTGTGACTGCAACAGAGATCCAGGAGGGCTTTTGGAAAGGCAAGAACTTGCCAATTCTTTGTCCCCAGGGGCCAGGGATGAAGGATGGGCAGAAGATGCTTCAGAACTCTCCGAGGAGGGGAGGAACAGCTCTGCCTTGAGTGGTGTCCAGAGGCTTTGGCTGCCACCAAACCTGCTGCCACGAGTCCCCAGAAGAAGCAAGTGCTGCTGCCAGAGGGGACCCCAGAGCTCACTGGCCAAGCCCAGTGCCCTGCAGAGAGGACATGGGGAGCATCACCTGCTCTCCTGGAAGGTTCTTGGTTAGAACAAGCCATATTTGTAGATGACTGTCCTTTGTCTCACTTGGTCCAAAAAAAGCCACCTCCCCACACGTCCCAGAGTGCTGGAGGCTGCCCTTCCTCCCAGCCCTGGCCCCAGATGCTCGAGATGCTCTGATATGAAGCCCATTTATTTATTTTCAGTCCCTGCCTAATCATGCAAACTCCCCTGCTAGAAAAAGCTTATGCCACATTAACTTCACCTCCTTCTTACTCCTGACGCAATCCCCAGCTAAATTTAGAGGAAGACGTTGCCTGAGGTCACTTTGGAGGTGGGGATGTGCTTCCCAGGGTTAACAGGCAGATGGACAGTGTTTTTTAGCTTTTTCTCCCTGCTGGCTTTGGAGCTGGGCTACCTGGCGAGTTAATTGAAAAACTGAAGATTAAAAAATGGGGGCAGATGTCCTGGGCTGCCTCTTTCCCTTCCTTCTTGGGGGAGCAAGGCACTATGAAGGCAACCTCCCTCCAGAAACATTAATCAGGGCAGGGAGAAGAGCATCAAAAGAGCTACTGCAGAAATTCTCAAATGCTGAATTGAGAAATCTTCCCTCACAGTTCAGCTTTTCCCTTTCTGATGTTTGTTTATATGTATTTCCACTCTGTAAGGTCACCTGGGACAGACAAACCAGAATCTCTGTATCCACATGGCAAAGCCACCACCCTTCATCCTACCCCAAAACTGGGCCAAATCGATTTTAGGATGACAAAGACATGATGGCCACAGTGGCTGCCCCTGGAGAGGACAGCTCTGGGGACCCCACATGATTCTCATGCCCAGGGGTCAAATCCTCTGGCAAAAAAACCCCAAAATACTGTCAAACCCAACCATCTTCAGGTGCTGTTTCACTGTGGTGGGGAGGTTGGCCTGGCCCCCCCTGCCCATGGAGAGCTGCTGGGGGGTCTGTCCCCCATCTGTCCCCCCAAATCTGCTCTCTGTTGCCACACACACGTTCCAGGGCCACGAGAGCTCCGTGCCTGCCTTGCCTCAGGTGATCCCCAATGCTCAGCGCTCACTCTGCTCCCAGTCCCCTGTACAATTACACATTCAGCACCACAATGTATTTCACACTGTATTTCATGCCTCATTTGGCAACAAAATTAATTAAACTTTAAGTCACTGCCGAAGGAGTGCAGCACCTCTCTCCCTCCGTGGATATACAACTCAATTTGTTTAAGCTAATGTGCTAATCAAGGCTTGCCAAGTATTTGGGGACCTCTTGGCAGAGGGGGCTCTGGATCAGGAAGCAAGATGTGCCCCACACGGGTTGGGCTCTGCTTGGAAGGGACAGTGGCATCAACTCCCTGACCACAGGCCATGTGACACCAGCCTGTGGAAAAGCCCCACTTTCCTAAAATACATTCCCTCCTCCAACAGCCCCAGGCACCACCACCACCTGCAGCCAGGCCAACAGTCATCTCAGGCATCTGTGGGGCTCTGAGCTGCCTGTTAGATGGGAATAACGTAATCCTGGAATATCCTGAGTTGGGAGGACCCACAAGGATCATTGGTCCAACCCCAGGCCCTGCACAGACACCCCAACAATCCCACCCTGTCCCTCAGAGTGTTGCCCAAACCCTCCTGGAGCTCTGGCAGCCTTGGGGCCGTGCCCACTGCCCTGGGGAGCCTGGTCAGTGCCCACCACCCTCTGGGGGAAGAACCTTTCCCTGAGATCCATCCTAACCCCCTGGCACAGCTCCAGCCATTCCCTGGGTCCTGTCCCTGGTCCCAGAGCAGAGCTCAATGCCTGCCCCTCCAACTGCCCTCGGGAGAAGTGGACACCAAGTGGGTCACTGCCCATCTTTGCTTCCCAAGCTCATCCCAATGAGGCACCTGCACAGATTCAGCTGGGCTGGTGGACTGGGGAAGTGCCAGGGAAACACCAGCACCCCGTCCTGACACTGCCCAGGTCTTGTCCTCACCACACAGGATAAGGTGGGTGAATCAGTGCCTTCCTCGGTGTGTGTGGGTTTCGACCCCCTTGCTGTGCTCTCAGCTATTTGGAGGTGCTGGGAGAAGGCAGGATAATCTCAGCCCACACGGCTGGGAATCCAACGGGCAGATAGAACCATGGAGTGGTTTGGGTTGGAAAGGACCTTAAAGCCCATCCCATTCCACCCCCTACCAAGGGCAAGGACACGATCCACTATACCAGGTTGCTCCAAGCCCTGTTCAACCTGGCCTTGGGCACTTCTAGGGATGGGGCAGCCACAGCTGCTCTGGGAAACCTGTGCCAGGGCCTGCCCACCCTCACAGGGAAAAATAACTTCCCAATATCCCATCTAACTCTGTCCTCTGAAAGTGGGAAACCATTCCTCTTTGTCCTGTCCCTCTATCCCTTGATTTCAAGTCCCTCTCCAGTTCTCTTGGAGCCCCTTTAGGCACTGGAAAGGGCTCTAAGTTGTCCCCAGAGCCTTCTCTTCTCCAGGTGAGCGCCCCCAGCTCTCCCAGCCTGGCTCCAGAGCAGAGGGGATCCAGCCCTGGGAGCATCTCCGTGGCCTCCTCTGGGCATTTTTCAAGTGGTCAACACCCTTCTTGATGCCAGCAAAACTGAGACACCTGCACTGGCTGCATGTTCAGCCCTGGCTCCCACCTGGCAGCCCTCCCTGTGTGTGATGGCACCAGGTGAATCCCTCCCTGCTGTGCCTGGAGGACATCCGGGGTAGTCCCAGGACCACAGACAGGCTTGTGCCAACATTTCCCCCTTCCAGCCAAAGTGGTTGGTCACCATCACCTTCCTACTTGTGAAACTTGTCCATAACATCGTTATCCAGTCAGGCTCAGAGTCTGCTGTTGTTGAAAATCCCACCTGTACGGGTGATTTTGGGTGCCAGTGAGCTGAGAAATGCATTTACAGCATCCTTCAGCTGTGCTAACACTGGGGAATTTAGTGCCAGGTGAGACAGCAGGCTCTCCACAGCAACAAAATAGCACTTTGCATTAAATCCATCCCCTTAAGACACTCTTTTTTTGTCTCAAACTAATAAAATTCATAACAACAATTCCAATTTGAGTCTCACTGCAAGTGAACACTCCCAAGGGAGATGCACTGGCCGAGGAGCTGGTCACACGCGGGACACGTGCCGGAGCAGGGTACCCCACAGGGCGTGCAGGATTGGAAATTAGCAGCAGAGAGGGCCAGCACAAACGCCTGCCAGACCTGCTGGGCCCCATCCAAAGCCATCTCTCTCCTTTGGAAAGGGCACAACAAGCGTGGAGGCCTTGAGCTGGGATGCTGAGCCAACATGTGCCACTCGGGCAGTGCTGGGCGGGCAGGGCTTGGGGTGGGCTGAGGCAGAGCTGCTGCATCCAGCACCAAATCCCAGCATCCTGCCCTCTGGAGACCATCCCTGCTGAGACCCTGCCAGTGGAGAAGAGAGCAGGATGGACAGGGCAGAGACAGCAGGCAATTCACAGAATCACAGAATGGTTTGGCTTGGAAGGGCCCTTAAAGCTCATCCAGCCCCACCCCCTGCCATGGGCAGGGACACCTCCCACCAGCCCAGGCTGCTCCAAGCCCCGTCCAACCTGGCCTTGGACACTTCCAGGGATGGGGCAGCCACAGCTGCTCTGGGCAGCCTCTGCCAGGGCCTCATCATCTTAACAGGGCAGAATTTCTTCCCAATATTGAATCTAAACCTACTCTCTTTACCCACTAGTTACTACCCAACTGCTCCTCTCACTAAAAGACAAGCAGGTGCTGGAGCTTGTTCCTGTTCCCTTGACACACAGAAGGTGCACACCAAGCCCAGCTTCACCTCAGCCTTAGACCAGGCACGTGATTTTTACATAAGATACTGATCCCATCACAGCCTCTCCAGCAGGCACAGCTCCACTGGTAGGAATTGCCTCATCAAAGGAAGGAAAGAGCTCTGCCAGGAAGAGAGCACTGCACTGCCTCAGCAGTTCTGGCAAAGTTAGAACTGTGCTCAAACAAGGTCTGCAGCAAATTGGCAGTTTCTAAACAAAAGCTGTTACTTCTCTCAGTACAGCTTCAGCTCTGGCAGCCCAGCATTCTCTGTGCCCTTTCCTAGTTCAGAATCTCAAACCCAGTCAGGAGGAGTCTTCTCCAGGGTGGAAGATGAATGAAAAAAACCAAAAGAACCCCCAAAAAAACTTCTCCTGAAAAAATGCACCCTTTAACCCCTGAAGGCAAACACACCAAGACAGGGACTGGGTTCTCTTTGTCTCCCCTCAGCTGCCAGAAGAGCACTGAGCTCCTGCCAGAGCATCCCCACAGCATGGCCACCCTGTCCCTTCTCCTGATCTCACTCCTCATGTGTCCATTAGAAACCACTCATGTCTCTGACAGCACAGGACACTCTCACTTGCAGTGTTGCAATAAAATTCAAGGGGGGAAAATTAAATGTGGGGAAGGGAGAGACCTTCTTATTTCAAGACCAGGTTGGACAGGGCTTAGAGTAACCTGGCCTAGCAGAAGGTGTCCCTGCCCATGGCAGGGGGTGGAATGAGATGGACTTTAAGGTCCCTTCCAACCCAAACCAGTCTGTGATTCTGTTTCAACCTCACTGCAAAGGCACAGAGAACCATCTGCCCAGGTGGGGAAGCCCTGGGAGCAGGAACATGCACCCCAGGACACAGGGATCATAGATGGGACTGGGCTGTGAGGCTGCATTAAGGGACATAGGTGTGAAGACCTTCCCTTGCCATTTGTTCCCCCTTCTGTTTCCTGCAGACACACACTCCCTACCCAAGCTTTTGGGACCTCCAAGTCTTTTCTTCCAGACCTTAGTATCTGGATCTTGCTTAATGAGATGTGCCCCATGGGTAAAATAGGGAGCAGAAAGGGGAGAGGAAGAACAGGAGCTTCCCAAGGGCAAAAACAAGGCGGAAAGCCCGACCAGCACATGGGAGATGAACCCCACTGAAAGTCCTCCAGGCTTTGTTAGTGGAAAAGTCAGGACTGCAGCATCCTGAGTGTTTCCCTGCCATACCTGGCAGCATCTTCCCCCACCCCAGGAGTGGCCCCTGCCAGCAGCAGGAATGGAAACACTCCAGAGTGGAGTGGGGGCTGCAGGGACTGTCTCCTTCCAGGCTGATGAGACCTCACAGCTTTGCAAGCTTAACCTGCCCATGGCAAGGCTTTTCCATAGAATCCCAGACTGGTTTGGATTGGGAGGGACCTTAAAGCTCATCCAGTGCCACCCCCTGGGTAGGGAGACCTTCTGCTAGCCCAGGTTGCTCCAAGCCCTGGCCAGCCTGGCCTTGGACAGGGATGGGGCAGCCACAGCTTCTCTGGGCACCTGTGCCAGGGCTTGCCACCCTCACAAGGAGGAATTTCTTCTAAATATCCCACCTATCCCTGCCCTCTGGCAGTGGGAAGCCATTCCCCCCTGGCCTGTCTCTTCAGGCCCTTGTCCCAAGTCCCTCTCCAGCTCTCTTGGTGCCCCTTTAGGCCTTGGAAGAGGCTCCTTCTCTGCTCCTGTCTGAACAGCCCCAGCTCTCCTTTGATTTTCTTTGACAAAGGCTAGACAGCAACATTTACTTTGAAACAAATGGTCACACCAATGGGCTGGCAAGTGAATTTTTCTGCTTTGCCTTTTTTGTTGTGGTGGCTCTGTGTTTGGTGACAGTTTGCACGGTCACACACGCACCCACCACATAAACATACAGCCTGGAGCCTGGACTTTAATGGAAGTGCCAGTTCAAAACATCAAGTCCTATATTGCACACCTTGTGTGCCTTTCATCATCCATCAAAACAGCAAGTGAAGCCCAGCACTCTCACTTCAGCATAAGCAAAACATGTGGGAACTCAAGGCAGTTTGTAGGAAAACGTGATACAGCCTTACTAATAAAAGCTCCTGCTTTCCTCGCTATGGAAAACAGTTGCAAATGGGTTTCTGCAGCCTGAGACTCAACTGCTGACAGCACAGCAACAGGAACACTGTGCTTGGCTCTTCCCAGCCCCAGCTTCCATGGTTTCCCTGCAGACCACCCAGTGCCAGGGACAGAGTGGAGCTCAGCACCATCCTGCTCCCACCAGGCAGCAGATCCTCCCCGTCCCACTCCGAGCTTCCTAACACAGGGCTGCCTGCACACACTAACTAATGAAACCTTCAAACGGCTCCCCCACAGCACCAATTAAAGAGACAACCTCATCTTTCACAGAATTTATGACTTTCAGTGCTGTTGCCACAGGTATCCAAGTTTGTGCGTTGTTTAAAGCGGCTTTCAAAGGGGATCCAGACTCGCCTCCCTCCGGGGAGAATCCCTTTGCTTTGTTCACTAGACTATAACTTAAAATTTGTTACGTGCACCAGCTTGTAACCCTTTGAAAAACTCCCTGCTTAGCCAGCTTCAAATGTACATGATGAACTTCCCCCGATTAAAGCAATTCCCTCACAAGGAGCCTCAGCTCTCGAGCAAGAAAGGACACAACAAATTTTGGGAGTGGGAATCACAGCACAGGCCAGGAGGGGACTCTCCCTTCCAAACCCACTGGAGAGCCCAAGCAATGGAGCTCACTTTGGCACAAAGCAAGAAGGAAAAGGCATTTAATGGTGAATTCGCTTTCTTAGAAAGTTAAAACCAAAAAAAAGTTCTTTTATAGCAGAAGTTTTATCTGTCATCTGTCAGCAGGAGACCCCCATGACCCTGTTCTGACAGGACCCAATCTTGGCATCCCACACCATTTGGGATGTGCAGTGAGATGGCTGAACACTCTCCCATTACCCACAGATGAAGTCTTACATGCCAGAAAAATTGGTGTTTCATCCTTCTGCCCACACAGGATGGGATCCCCATCTTTGGGTTTGTGGCATTTGGGCTGGACATGAGAATTCATGGCCTCCCACTTTTCATCTCTCTTCTCCTTGTGGAAATCCTGAGGAATGTGTAGCTCTTATTCCTGCTGCGTGGGGAGATGCTTCACCTTGGGTTTATTCCCTGCTCTACTGAGCCCAAACTCCTTTGCTGAAGCAAAGACACAGCTGGGACACGCTGACCCTGCCAAGAACTCAGCAGCCATGAGGTGACAGGCCCAGCACAGCCCAACTTCTCTGCCTCCTGCCACTCCTACGGTCTCAATGTCAATTAAAATGGCCATTTCCACGTGAAATTCATCCCCCGTGGTTTCCTGCTCCCGGCAGGGTTTAATGAAGCGCTGTGAGGGAGCTCGCTGCCACTCAGATTAGTCATTTATGAACTATGACATGAGGGAGGACATGGCTTGAAATGTTTTTGCTACTGCAAACAACATACAGTTTGGGGAGGGGATGGTGAAACCACTGCCTTTGAGGGCCTGGACAACAGGCACGAGCTGAGTGTCCTGGCTAAAATAAAAGCCCAGCAGCAAATGACCCATGGCTCAGGCTGGAAAACACTGGTTGTAGCTCCAAGCCCCAGGAAGACCAACTTCCCGTGGTGACCTATATGTGCTATAAATGCTGCAGACACAGGCTGGGTGACGTCAGCTCCATCCTCGTGGCAATTGTTGGCTTTCTCCCTGCCAAGAAAAGGCAGAGCAGAGGTGCTGAATTGTCCGTGCGGCGCGGGAGCGAAACCAGTTCCTCCCCGGAGCATTTAAGGACAGAAATGAGGGAAACAGTGGCAGAGCTTAAAATAAAAGCAGGAGACAAATAGGAAAGCAAAGGGATCCTGAAGCTGGAGGGTTTGCACTAGCAATTTGAATGTTTCCGACTTCGAAGAGGAAAACAGGTTCTCCTTGGCAAAGGGGTCATCGGCACAAGCACCAGCAGCTTGGACAGGGGAGTTATCACAATCATGGAGTTGTGAAGGTTGGAAAACTTCTAAAATCATCATGTCCAATCCCACCATGTTCATCACTCTGAACTGTGTACACAAATGCCACATCCACATGTTGTCTGAACACTTCCAGGGATGGTGACTCCACCACTGCCCTGTGCAGCTATGCCAATGATTAACAAACCTTCTGGTACAGAAATTCAGGATTTGAAAAGGGTTTGAATTTGGGGTGACTTTACAGCTGGGATTCCCTTGTAGCACTGCCTCAAATGCCTGTGCTCCCTTACTGAACAGTCAGACTTTGGAAGCAAGAACTACATCTTGGTAAGTGGGGCATTTGGGATAGGAGTGATCAGTCAGTGCCTTCATAGAATCCTAGAATGGATGGGGGTGGAAAAGACTTCCGAGATCATCAAGTCCAACCCTTGGGCCAACTCCAGTCCCTTTACCAGATCATAGCAATCAGTGCCACGGCCAAGCTCAGTTGAAAAACCTCCAGGGATGGGGAATCCACCCCCTCTCTGGGCAGCCCATTCCAATCCCTGATTGCAGTGGTTTTAGCCAGGCCTCAAATTAGCAGGCTCAGAGAATCTCTGTGGATTGGGAGACAGCTCTCACCTGACTGGGTAACCAAGGAAGTATTTCATACCAGATGAC